>CAMZMU010000099.1:9953479-10139297 GCA_947311845.1 Poa pratensis | reverse complement strand
GCGGCGCTCCTTCCAGAGAGCGTCGGGGGATAATTTTTATAGCGTTTTTAGGTCAAAATGAGTCGGTGGAGGAAAGATCGACGGCAGCGGAGCTCCGAGGCCCAATTGGAGGGGTCCCACGCGGCCAGGTACAGGGGCCGCGTGGGCCCACCCCTTTTGGCCCTCGTGGCTCCGTTTGTTCGCTTCCTTCGTCCACAAGTCTTCTTCCTTCCAAATATGACGCTCGTAAATTTGCAGTGATTTGGACGTCGTTTGGGTCCCTGAAACATTAAAGGAAAGAAATGGGTTTTCTGCCTGCGCAGGGTTTAATTCCATAAAAATAGGAAACATGTAAAATATTCCCAAAATCATTATTAAAACAGTGATTAAACCCTTATATGATGCAAATATGACTGGAATATAAGTAAAAATAATGCAAAGTTTCATGTATGCATTTTACATGCATCAGCGGGGCACCATGGATACAGTGTCTTCTCCAATACACCCACTTCATAGTTAAGGTCCTGCAACACACCGAAATATTTTTTACTACTAGAAAATAATATCCCATTCAAAGGTTGTGTTAATTTTTTTACCGGGGGGCATATGGTGTCTTGGTTCACATACAACGTCCTGTTTTAAGTGTTCCTGTCATTTGTCCAAACTTTTAAAAGGGAGAAAGGGCATGGTGTTTGTGGGCACGTCAACCAAGTAGTTAACAAGAGAACAAACATCAAGCCTTTTACACGGAGTTGAAATAACAAGTCCCATATTAGCTGCCAATGCTAACATGCGATACAAGAAAACACAGAAGAACAAACAACCTCACAAACTCTCACCTACCAACTTAGGACTCCTCACTTGGGGGGACTTGGTCTGGGCACCACTTTGTGTCTTCTGGATCTTGCGGTTTTGGTCCTAAGCAAAGCTTGGTATCCACTGGGCTCCTCGCCACCACGGCTAGAGTCTCAGGGATGCCTTCTGGCAAACGCCAAAGCTGCGAAGGGGTTGGAGGTCGTGGGTTGCGGCTGGTCCTGGATGAAAGGTGTTGAGTCCAACTTGAGAGCTTCCATTGAGGGGGTGGCCTCTGGAGTTGACGTTGTTACTGGTCCTGGCGGAGCTGGGTTCTTGCAGTGGGCTGCGGGACTCGGGCAAGGGCTTGCCTATTGGAATGGCATTCCTCCAAGTGGTAGGCAAGAATGCTCTCCAAGGCGGTGGTGTAGGTTACGAGGTGGGACAAGTTGAGTTGAGCATCACTTCGATGCTTCCATGGGATGGCTGGGGCTTGCAGGGACCTTGGCGGGAAAAAGCAAAACGCGGGAGGTTCTATCGCGGCTTCAAAGTACCAGATGAGCGAGACATTTCCAGCTGCAACTTGGAGAGCCATCTCAGGAATCCACGAAGTGGCTTTGAATCACATACGGCGTCGCGCTTCCTAAGGCACTTGTGGCGAAACACATCAGCATGATACTCGCTCAGCGAGGAGAGGTTAGACCGATATACATGGTACACCGGCCGAGAAACACAACCAATAATACCGCGAGCAGCTTCCCACAAGAGGTGGAAAACCGGGAGAAACTCAACGGTTGGTCTCGAAAACAAGGGTAGGTTCCATCTACAAAACTAAAGCTAAGGTACTTGGGAGAGAGGAGAGCGCAAGATTCCTGAGCGGGGTCTGCTTCAAGAGAGTTGGGTTGCAAAGGATAGAAAGCGAGGTGGGGATTTTATTAAGGTAGCTAGGACTTGGGTTTCATACTAATGGGTAGTGTTGATTTTCTCAATGGAAGAAGAACCGCAATCGTGTTGGGGTAAAAAAATTGGAACAAGTTCTACTGCACCTAACTGTTGACCGACACGAGCCATGCCGCGTAGGCGGCAGATGGGTTAAATCCATCGGGTCATTGTCGGGCAAAAGTAAGGCGGGGCTCTCGGGTAGTCTACAAACCTGGTGCTCTGATACCATGCTATGTGGCACCCCCTCTGACACATGTCGCCAGAGAGGCGGTCGCCCCGTGCGCCAGCCCAGGATATCTGGACGCACGTTACGACAATGCAACATAGCTGAAATCATTACCCAATCAGGCCCAAAGGGCTACAAATGATTTACATGGCCATCAAGGCATGACAAAATATCATGGCCAGGTATGGCACGGGACAGAGTTTAACTGGCAGCGGAAGACCTAGATACGGCAACGGCTTGGAGCGATCCAATCCACAGGCATCTGGCTGGACTATGATCCTAGCACGCTCTTGCTCCAACTCCTTGCTACGGTAGAAGATGAGTCCTCTCAAAGTCTGGCCACATGAAAAGCCAGTGTGAGTACAGTGATGTACTCGCAAGAAAATAACCACAAGACATGAACAGTCAAACAATCAGGCAACAAGGTGTCCATTGTGAAATAAAATCCTACAACATGGCAAGTGTCTACTCTAGATAGACCAATATGATAACATAAAGGTAGCATGGCATCGCAAGCAAAATTATAGCACAAGCAGACGACGGGGGTGTCACCTGTACAGAGTCCAAGCCAGGTGGGGTTGGATCGTGTACCGGCAATCACACAAAGAGATTACCTGTGACGAGTAAACGAGTGTACCAGTTGGTACCAAGTATTATAACAACACCTGTTATCACAACTAGGCTCAACCGGCCTTACCACATCTGTCAACTGCTAGGCTCAATGGCCCTCATCTTTCCACATTGGCTTGCACAGTTGATGTTGGCTCAGGCCTAACTCTAGACTCCCAACGATCACGCCGTCATCCCTAACACGGTAACCATCCCACGGCTCAAGTAACATTCCCTGCATCATCTTATTGTTATTAGTGAAATCAGGTTGTTCATCATTCTTTCAAACCGAACTTATGTTTAACCTCCGGACTGACAAAGGACAATAGTGTGACCGACACTGAACTGTTCATAACCTAGGAACAAGGCTAGCTGCTAGACACACTCTCGAGAGGTTGCAGTTACCACTCATCTAAATGCACCATATAGCCGGTCTTTAGGAAATCTTCCTTAAGACGACCTGATACACGTACATGACGTTCACGCTACCAAGACACTCCTTGTATAGCTACCGACATAACTCTATGCATTATGACGAAGTGAATCCGGCAGTCCCCAACTCATGAGCGACGCTGACATGGGTATGCCTATCGGGTACCCTACCATGAGGGTACCTGGTGCACGTATCGACTAGGCCCAACTATCAGAGCCTACATGAAGCCCATGAAGGGAGGCCCACGAAGATGAAGTATCCTTCAAGTTTGGCGAAGCAATAGTCGGTTTAGAGTTTCCTTACTTGTAAATCGAGTCGGTTACGAACACCCGGGACCCAGCCTATTATTTAAGGACTGGGAGGGCCATCGAACCAGACAACGAACCACCAGAGCCACAAACCCTAGCGAGATCGACATCTCGCCGGGATCCTTGTAACCATCATATTCACAAATCAATAACAGACAGGCAGGACGTAGGGGTGTTACCTCCACACGAGGGCCCTGAACCTGGGTAAAATCTTTGCCCTGCTTGTCAGCCGACGATACTTCCAGCTCTACCACGTTCTCTCCCCCATATTCATAACCTAGGGACCTTAACCATGGGTCTTGATGAGTCTACCCCTCGTCAAGTGGCGCCGTCTGTGGGAAAGAATAGCGCTGGACTCGAAGTTTCGCCGGTCCCAACAGCAAACGGCAAATCGCCGATCACACCAGCAAACGGCAACACGCCGATCTCACCAGCAAACGGCAACTCGCCGATCTCATCTGCAAACGGCAACTCGCCGGCCATGTCAGCAAACAGCAACTCGCCGATCCAGGCGACACACGGCGACTCGCCGATCTACTCGAAAAGCGGCAGCCTGCCCGCTTCACCCGCAAAAAGCGCATCTGCTCTTCCAATGAATTTCAATCCGCACTCGCCGGAGCTTCAGGAGGCGTTTTCTGGCCTTGAATCAGGTTTGAGCTTAACTGTTGGAGCATTCAATTTTTTCGTAAACAATCTTGGCACGCAGGACTCACAGATCCGCAACAACGGTGCTGGGTGCACTCGAGGCTCCGTCGACTGCTCGCCCCATCGTATCCTGAAGCCTGCTCGCCCGCAACAACCATGTCGACCGGCGAGCTCGATAGGTTCATGATGACGGAACTCCAAGGCGAGGAAGCAGAATCAGCATACAACACAAGCAACATCGACTTCAACCTACCACTCGACGAGAGTTTCGACTGCGGGATCTCCCTCGATGACTTCTACGAGCCCGCGATTCATAACGACAACAACGTCGACTCGGAGATCTTCACCAACACCAACCTCGACTCAGAAATCCGTAATGGCTTCGCCAACACCGAGATGAGCATAGGTGATGAGCACATCGACAACGAGATTCGCCTCGAAGATCTACTCGATGAACACACTGGCTCTGACATGAGCCTCGATGGCGATGTCGAGTCCATGACTGGAATCGACAGCACATACACCTGTCCTCGGGTCACGCCCCATCAGGTCTACGTGGCCTTCACCGCAGAATCATCCGCAGACGCTGCCGCTCGCAGGCCTGCACAATTCCCATGCACGGTAACCATGCCAGATGGGGTCACAACCTTGACAATCACGGAGGAGATGGCAGCAAAAGCAGATAAAGTCATAAAGGAGTGCACTATGATGCCGCCAAACTCCACTCCAGAGGAGATGTTGACCTTCCAGTACTTCAACTGGCAGGAGTCAATTCGACTGCAAAACTACCGAGCGACGCTCGAGGAGCGCAAAAGGCAAGCCAGCCTCTCGAGTGCCCGACGAAGGGAGCAATCCCTCGGGTCCACACAGCAACCAACCCCTCGACCTAGGTCGCGGTTGGCAAGCCTTCCAGAACATGAAAGGGTAGCAATCACCCGTAACCTGTCGTTCATGACAGAGGACGCTAACGGAATCCCAGTACCCAAAACTGCTGCGGGTGCATTATTCTCCGTAGGTGCTTACCTCAAGGCAATACAACCTCCGGCGAATGACCCTAACGCAGCCCTGCATCGCCAACAACTCAAATCGCTAGCTCTAGCGGCACAGGCTATGCAGCCAGAAGACAAAACTCCAGCAAGGGATCGCGATCGCGACATAGTCGACTCACGACACGCAGCACATCATCGCAGTGGTCGCAGCCACCACTCGGATGAAGGAAGGAGAAGCACGCGCCGGCACAGGTCCAGCAGGAGCAGGTCTCGAAGATCCTATAGCAGCGATTCATACTCTGATCGCGAACCAGAGCCATGCGGAGCATTGTGCTTCACTCGACGCATCCGTGAGACGCGGATGCCCAAACGGTTCAAGTTGACAGGCGAGCAACCCAAGTACAACGGTCGCCAAGAACCTTCTGGGTGGCTAGAAGATTACAGACTCGCCGTGGCATGCCAGCGGGGCACGAACACCACGGCGATGCAGTACATACGACTTATGCTCGAAGGAACTGCCCGCGACTGGCTCAAATCACTCCCTCCATCATCATATGACTCGTGGGATGATTTCCGCAGAGACTTCATCAAAAACTTCGAGCCTCTGTGTGAGCGCCCGAAGACATTCGAGGAATTAAGGACATGTACTCAACGATCAGACGAGTCGCTGAGATCATACATACGGCGGTGGACCGAAATACGCAATTCGGTTGGCAAAGTGTCAGAAGACAGGGCCATGGATGCCTTCATACAAGGTCTCGCCAGGAAGGACTTCAAAGAGGCACTTGGTCGTGAAAAGCCAACCTCCCTGGCTGACCTCATCAAAGTTGCGACTGAGTGGGCAGATGGAGAGGATTCTGTACGCAGATCCCGTGCTTCCCCAACACGCGACAACTACGAAAGCGGCAGTCGAAGCCGCAGAGATTCATACAGAGAAGATCGCAGGCGTAAACGGTCCAGACGTCCTTACGACGATAACAGACCCGAGTTCATGGCGGCTGGATACACACAGCCAAAGGAGGACCATGATAGAAGCAATCGACGCTCGGATGATCGACGTGACAGTCGAGATCGCGAGCAGCGGAGCGATAGCTACAAAAGGCAAGAATGGCGCAAACGTAGCGACGCAAAACCCGAGCGGTCGTTCGAGGAAAAGATGGACGACTGGTGCAGATTCCACCTCTTCAAGGGGGACGACGGAAAACTACGCTCCAATCACACCCTAAGGAACTGCAGGGAATTCGACCAAATGGCGACTGACTATGTGATACGACTCAAGAGGAATGGCCCAGCACCTGCTCAGCCCATGCCTGCACCCGTACCACAGCCGAACGCTGTGCCCGCTCTCATGGCGCCACAGCCGCCACCGCAACCCGCACCACAGCCTGCTCCAGGCGCAAATCTCGCAGGTGCCATACAACCTGTGCTACGGGCGGAAGATGATCAATATCCACAGCCCCACGGGCAGATGTACATGATACAAAAGGGTCGCCCCTCTAACAGGCAGCAAAAACTAATCACTCGACAGGTGAACTTGGCTGTCATGGCACCTCCAGCCGTGCCGAATTTCTGAAGGGATCGGAAACCATCATAAGCTTTAGTCGAGAGGATCATCCCCCAGCTGTAGCTCGACCAGGGCATGCGGCTCTGGTACTCGACGCGCAAATAGGAGGCTACGCCATGACCAAGGTCTTCATGGATGGAGGCAGCGGCATAAACATCATCTTCGCGGACACACTCCGCAAAATGAACAGGTCAGTCGAAAACCTCCCAAAATCTTCAAATACCTTCCACGGTATCGTTCCTGGCAAAGCAATTAGCCCAGAAGGCACCGTACAACTCGACGTTACGTTCGGGGACGTAAGCCACTTCAGGACAGAGTCGATTGAGTTCGAGGTCGTCGACTGGAAATCACAATACCATGCTATTCTTGGTCGCCCGACGTTTGCTCGATTCATGGCGGTGCCACACTATGCGTACCTCACGCTGAAGATGCCAGGACCAAAGGGAGTCATCACTGTCCGTGGAAACTTTCAAAGGTCCGATGCTTGCGACCGCGAGTTCAGCAAAATCTCCGAGATGTTCGGGGTGGAGGAATCACTCGCTGACTTAGCGATTACCAACGACCGCACACTCCTTCCAGAGCATAAGAAGTTGGCAGTCGACAGATCCTTCAATGCTACAAATGACACAAGGTCGCATCAGGTGCACCCGACCGATCCGACCAAGACAGTCAACATATCTTCGAGCCTGCCTATCGCATAGGAAGGCGCGCTCGTCGAATTCCTCCGTGAGAACTGGGAAATATTTGCGTGGTGTCCAGCCGACATGCCAGGTATTCCCAGGGAATTCGCCGAGCACTCTCTCCAATTGTTTCCAGATGCAAAGCCAGTCAAGCAAACGATGCGTCGAATCTCCGGTCCAAAGCGAACCGCAGTCGAATCCGAAGTCGACCGGTTACTCGCAGCAGGATTCATTAGGGAAATCAAGAAATCACAATGGGTGGCCAACCCTGTACTCGTAGAAAAGAAGCATACAGACATCCTTCGGATGTGCGTGGATTTCACAGCGCTGAACAAGTGCTGTCCGAAGGATCACTTCCCGCTACCCGGATCGATCAGATCGTTGACTCCACCGCCGGATGCGCACGACTCTCCTTTCTGGATGCTTACTCAGGTTATCACCAGATAAGGATGAAGCAAGAAGACGAAGAAAAAACGGCGTTCATAACCCCACTCGGGGTCTACTGCTACACAACTATGCCCTTCGGGCTAAAAAACGCGGGTGCAACATACCAGCGCATGATGCAGGACTGCCTCAAAAAGCAAATTGGACGCAACGTCCAGGTCTACGTTGATGACATTGTCATTACCACAAGGGAAGAACGCACACTACTCGACGATTTGAGGGAGACGTTCGCAAACCTCAAACGCTTCCATATCAAGCTCAATCCTAAGAAGTGTACGTTCGGCGTTCCAGCCGGGCAGCTCTTAGGGTACCTAGTCTCTGCTCGTGGAATCGAAGCAGACCCAGAGAAAATACAGGCCATCCTCACCATGCAAAGGCCTTCAAAGCTTCATGATGTGCAGAAACTAGCAGGACGAGTAGCGGCGCTCAGTCGATTCATCAGCAAACTGGGTGAAAAGGCTCTACCATTCTATCGACTGATGAAGAAGGCGGACAAGTTCGAGTGGACGCCAGAAGCTGAAGCAGCCTTCACAGATCTCAAGCGGATCCTCACAAGCCCTCCAATCCTCGTCGCACCTAAGGAACGGGAACCACTCTACCTGTATGTCTCGGCTACAAACAGGGTGGTGAGCACCGTACTGGTAGTCGAACGCGTGGAGGAGGGGCACATCCAAAGCATACAACGTCCAGTCTACTACCTGAGCGAGGTTCTCTCCATATCAAAACAGCGGTACCCGCACTATCAAAAGCTGGCATACGCTGTATTCATGTCCTCAAGGAAGCTGACACACTACTTCACCGAGCATCCGATTACCGTGGTAAGCAACTCAGCAATCGGTGATATACTCACAAACCCCAATGCAACGGGTCGAGTGGCAAAATGGCTCATCGAGCTGGCTCCAAGAGATATCAAGTACGAGCACCCGAAGGCTATCAAAGCACAAGTCCTACCCGACTTCACAACCGAGTGGATAGAAGCCCAATTACCTGGAGCACCAGACGTGGCCAATTCCTGGACCATGTACTTCGATGGGTCCAAGAAACATGAAGGCGCAGGCGCAGGCGTCGTCCTCATATCACCAAAAGGGGACAAGCTACGTTATGTTTTGCAGATGGGATTCAAGCTACCCTCCAATAACGAGGCTGAATACGAGGCTCTGATCCATGGCATGCGGATGGCAAAGGCACTCGGGTGCACTCGACTGATGATCTACGGCGACTCCAACCTCGTGGTGCAGCAAACAATGAAGGCCTGCGACGCAATCGCGGACAACATGATCGCTTATCGCGATCTGTACAACACACTAGAGGCAGCTTCGAGGGCTGCGAGTTGAGGCACATAGGAAGGGAAAGCAACGAAGAAGCAGACATGCTAGCCAATCTTGGCTCAACTGGCGCACAAATTCCACCTGGTGTCTTCCTCGAGCGTATTGAACACAGATCCATCAAGGAGAAACGAGAGCCTCCTCCGTCGACTACGCCACCCAAAAGCAAAATGCCTAGCACAGAGGACCCCCTGTCGAGGTATTTCTCATTGAGCCAACCTGGACTCAACCTTTTCTGGCTTACATACTCCGTAGCGAGCTACCAGATGACATAACCGAGTCCCGACGCGTGACTCGAAGATCAAAAGCATACACCGTTATCAACGGCGAGTTATACAAGCGCAGCATATCAGGTATGTTCCAAAGATGCATCGCACTCGAAGATGGCCAAGCCATACTTCGAGACATTCATGCAGGTACCTGTGGGCATCACGCCAGCAGTCGATCACTCGTAGCCAAAGCCTTTCGCGCAGGGTTTTACTGGCCTACAGCACTCAAAGACGCGGAGGACATAGTCAAAAGGTGCGTCGGCTGCCAGAAATTCGCAACAAGGCCGCACGCACCCGCATCGGCGTTGAAGACTATACCGCTGGCCTGGCCTTTCGCCCAATGGGGGCTCGATATGGTTGGGCCACTCAAAAAATCATCGCATGGCGGGCATACTCACCTACTGGTGGCAGTCGACAAGTTCACAAAGTGGATCGAGGCGGTCCCCATCACAAATTCGACTGCTACTACGGCAGTCAACTTCATAAAGAGCATCATCTATCGCTTCGGTGTCCCAAACAGTATCATCACTGATAACGGCACAAACTTCACGGCTGAGGAGTTCAAAACCTTTTGCAAAGAGCAGGACATTACGCTCAACTACGCATCCGTGGCGCATCCGCAATCCAATGGCCAAGTCGAAAAGGCCAATGGGCTTGTGACGAGTGGGATCAAGAAGCGCCTCCTGGTGCCACTCAAAAGAGCTGCAGGTGCTTGGGTCGAAGAACTACCGTCTGTGCTATGGAGCCTACGCACAACTCCCAACACTTCTACGCAGTTCACCCCATTCTTCATGGTCTACGGTGCAGAGGCGATTCTGCCATCAGACGTAAGGTTCAACGCACCACGAGTTGAAGCATACAATGAAGAAGACGCAGAAGAGGCACTCGAAGACGCAGTCGACTTGCTTGATGAGGCGCGCGACACGGCCTTAGCCCGCACAGCTGTTTACCAGCAGGACCTTCGCAACTACCACAGCCGTCGACTGCGCACCAGGTCCTTCGTCGTTGGCGACCTGGTTCTTCGACTGAAGCAAAAGAAGGTGCACAAGCTCGCTTCCCCATGGGAGGGCCCCTTCATCATCACGGAGGTCCTTGGTGGAGGTGCATATCGACTGAAGCACGCGAAGACAGGCGAACCCTCTCACAATCCGTGGAACGTTGCGCATCTGCGCCGTTTCTACGCATAAAGTGCTCACAGTCATACAATGTAATAGGCTATATGTCGGATGGCTGCAGGTTTCAGACGCGCTCTTTTCCTTACCAGGGTACCTAAGGGGACTGGAAGGTTTTTAATGAGGCGGCCTGCAGCCTAACATTCAAAAGAGGAATAAAATCAATGTTCCTTCGACTCCTTTGTGGCTACCACCTGCATAATTCATACCTTAACCGCACCCGAGACCCTCGGGGGCTGCGTAACAAGGATCCGAACAAAGAACATAAAAACTTTGCAGCCGCACTCGAATACTCGGGGGCTGCACAGTCATCGGTTCATAACCAACACATATTTCACAAACCCCGCTCGATTGACTCGGGGGCTCGGCAAAAAATCAAAGTATACAAACTATACAATATACAAAGAGTCAAAAATTACACTCGGGGGCTGCCCCCTATACAAAAATTGCACTCGCAAACCATTCTAATCCTCAGGCTCGTCTTTTACGGGCAGCTCGGGGCCGCAAAGCTGTTCGCGAGTGCACTCGATCAGTGTCTCCGCAGCTTGGATCGTGTCATCCAAGTCTTTTTGTTCGAGAACCTCTCCGGCTGCAGGTGTCCGCAACACCAACCTTGGTTTTCGACTACGCATATACGCCATTGCAGCGTTGGCTCCAATTACAAGTCTTTGAGACAGCAACTCTCGAATGGGATTTGTTTGGCGGAAGATGTTCAACACAGCACGAATCCCTTGTGGTTGTGGCCCCGAAGGAAAAAGAGTCTCGTTCAGACGAATAAACGATGCCCGGCATAACTCCAGCAGCTCAGCACTTCGCCAGACGCGATCCTTCAGGGTGGCAAGTATGCGGGCATGGTACCTATCAAGCCAAAAGTGTTGACGCCCAGTTGTAGGGTCGTCAACCACGCTATCCAGGCGTCCTTCCACGCGAATCTGTTCAGCCTGGAAGTTGTCGACAAAGCCTACAAATACGGGCGCACCAGTTAGATCAAAAGGACAAAAGCTACACAAAAGCTTGTAAAACAAAGCAAGATTCGAACTTACACTCGAGTTGCCTGTTCACAAGCTCCATCTCCCCGAGAACATAATCCTCGCGTTGGGTGGCCAACGCGGGTCTGGCCCTCAATCGACTCAGCTCAGCCTGGGCGTCCTTCAGATCTTGCTCCATTCTCAATATTTAGCCTTCATATACTCCATCACCTTGGCATCATTTGCCACCTGACCCTGGGATCGGGTGGTGGTTGGAGCCTGCGAGGAACAGTCGCAGTAGCAGGTTCTCGTGACTGTTCAAAGAGCATAATCACAAACACAAAGTTTGTAAGACTCGCGTCATAAGCATACAACTCTCCAAATGAAAGACATTGGCAAAAGACAGTTTGCATAAACAAGGTAGCAAAAACAAAGCGCAGACTCGCGCAGTTCAGAAGGTATCATTACAAGGCATAAAAAAGCAAAAGGGTACAGCTACCCTAAGCCTAAGATTTCGATTTCCTAAGCAGACGATTGGCAGTCTCGAGTGCCCGGCGCTCCATGGTGTTCATGAAAACTTCAGCCAGTCGCGCGGCTGCTCCGCTCACCCCCTTCAGCGAAATGGGCTTCCCGTCTGGCTTCTGAGGGAACGCAGACAGTGCTGCCTCATAGTCGCAATCTATCCCATGTCCCATAAGAAGCTTGATGGTGGACTCGGATCCGCGTACCGTGTTGGCGCGAGCAAAACCCGCCATGGTGGACGTCCCGGGGCCAAACACGTTGGCGAAGTCATCCACCGTCGACGGCACCACGCCAGTAGGGAACACCACTTGGTATACAGCACCAAGTGTGCTCGTTGATTTGGCGAGTGCTTCTTTCGCCTGGTTGCACAGAGCGCCTAAGCCGCCCACAGCCTGTTCCAGCGAAAGATCGTCACTCGCCACGTCTGCAGAGGCCGGTGCGCCAACAGCTTCTGCACAATTCAAAACAGGCATAAGTACGACACTCGACAAGTTATATAGTCATATCAAAAGGAGAAAAAGATTACTCACCTCCCATGGCCTGCGCGAGTGCCGCGAGCTGGTCAGCATATTCTCGCTCGCGTGCAGCAGCTGAGTTGGTGGCGGCAGTCAGCTCTTTCTTCGATTCTTCGCGCTGCGCGGCGAGTGCGTCTTCCAGTTCCTTCTTCTCGCCTGGCCCAGCAAAAATTACGTGTATTCAATACTCGACAAAATCAGGCATTGCGAAAAGAAGTTGGGCAAAACAAAAGCAAAAAGGAGAACTCACGACTGAGCCGCTCGAGCTCGGCGCGCATGGTGTCCCTCTCCTGCTCCACCTGGACATAAGCCTTGGCAGAATCTGCCAAGGTGTGGTAGAAGGGCTGCGAGCACACGGATTCAGCAAAAATCTAAAATTCTCACAGACCTACAACTAAACGGGTCAAGCAAAAAAGTTACTCACGTGGTTCATCCACGGCTCGGGAGCCGCGACGATGTCCCGACATCTGGAGTTGCCGCCTTGGCTGTTTCAACGACAGCGTCAGTGGCCATGGGCTGGGCAGCCTCGTTTCCAGTCGGTGCAGACTTCGAGTGCTCCACGGCTGGAACATTCTCGACTGGAGGAGTCCCAGGCTGGTTGTTTTCAGCACTGTGAGCAACACAACAAAACAAAAGGATGGTCAGCACAAAAATATGACAGCACAAACATTTTCATATCATACTCAAAACACACATACCTGTGCTCCTCATCTTCCTCGTCTTCGGAGTCGCCAAAAATTGGTCCTCCAAAGGCTGGGGTACCACTCGACTGAAGCGGAAGAGTCGAGCTTGTTGAGCACGCACGCAAAGGAGCGGCTTGGAAAACAGGTGGTGAATCTGATTCCTCGTCATCCTCCAAGACTTGCTCCTTCGCGGGTGAACTGGCAGCAGAAGGCGCCTTCTTGGCCAGTCGACGCCGCTTGGCTGCGGGTATCGACTTCTTGGTCAGAAGGAGCCTTGTCTTCAGATTGGACTTCTTCTGCTGCTTCTTCCTCGACATCCTCACGTGAAGTGGTGGCGGAAGGGATGGGCGACTGATCCCCTTTCGGGTCCACCACCTGTGCCTGTGTTTCTTCAGTCTCGCCATTTTCAGGCAGAGGAGGAAGGGAGGCAGCAGTCGAGTGACCCTGCATAGCACACATCACAAATTGCAAAGTCAGAATCAAAAATCGCGTATCACAAACATGCGAGTGGCAAACTTCATTGCAAGCAGGCTATAACACATACATACCTCAAGCAAAGGGTTCTCCAACCCATATGGTGCAACAGGGCAGTCGACGTTGCAAGTGTCGCCTGTCGTCAAGTTGGTGATGTGTCGCACATGCGTCAGCAGCTCACTCCTTGAAAGCTCCTCTGCGTTCATTCGGGTGATGTCACCCGCGCCTTCATACTCCCACATGGGGTGCGCTCGGGCACGGATGGGCCACACCCGCCTCTTCACAAAGGTGGCGATCAAATGAATGCCTGTGACCTTGTCCAGCAGTCCGTCGATTCGAGTCAGCAAAGGGCGTGCTTCCTCCATTTCTTCGGCTGAGAGCTGGTGATCCCACGCCTTGGTCCTGACGTAAGCTGCAGTCGAGAAGGTGGCGACTCCTTCTTGCTCGACACTCGCATAAAACCACCCTTTCCTCCAGCCTTGCGCGGAGTCGACGGTCTTCAGGCGGAAATAGCGGGTGTCGCTGCGCACCTGTATGCCGCAGCCGCCCACGGGGTAGGTGCGACCACCTCCTCTGTTGGGTCGCACCATGAATATGGTCTTCCATAGCGCCCAGCTGGGTGCGACGCCAAGGAAGCACTCGCATAGCGTGATAAAGCACGCAATATGCATAATACCGTTCGGGGTGAGATCGTGGATCTGCACCCCGTAGGCATAAAGGAGGCCACGAACAAAGTCGTGGAGGGGAAGCGAGAAGCCCCTGGATACAAACTCCGCAAAGCAAACGCGCTCGTTGGCGCGTGGTTCGGGGCATACCTCCTTAGGCGAGGGAGCGCGGACGGCGAGTTGCTCCGCGGGAGGCAGATATCCCTGCTCGCGGAGCTTGAGCAGATGGGCGTCCTTGACGGTGGACTTCGCCCAGTCCCCGCTGCCCTTCTTCAGCGCGGCGGATGCAGATGTACCCGCCGCGGCCTTCTTGCCCTTGGTCGCATCGGTCGCGGGGCGGCAGCAGCACCACGCTTCGCACCTCCACCTTTCGCCATTGCTAAAGTGGAGGAGGTGTGGGGCAAAGAACTTGGGCGCAGAGCAATGGAGGGGCAGCGCGAGGAAGGAGACGAGGGGCGGCGCAGGGGGCAAATGGCAAGTAAAAAACTTTGCCAGCGCCGTCCCCCCTATTTACCACAGAGCGCAAAAACGATCGTAGCCGTTAAAACAAATCCATACGCTCCGCGCGAAATCTGGCCATACACGTGGCGGCCACGGAGAGCAACCGTCGCCGGCCACTCCGCCCACTACGCACGAGAATCCAGGAAGCCATCATCACGCCCCGTGAAAATAGTGCCCGAACGGTCAAATCAAGTCCACGCGGCGTCATCCCTGGTCAGCTCTGCAAAAACGGGCCCACAGAACAGGGTCACGTCTTATCAAAGCCTCTCCAGGCACGCCATCGTTTGTCAGAGATAGCAGTCGCAAAATGCGTCATTGCTGACGTTGTTCTCTCTTTCACAACTGGCATAAAAGTCACTCGATGATATCTTCGGGTGGTCTCTCGCATAAGTTTCGGTTGGTTTTTTAGCAAAAGTCATAGAGGCCAGTCGAAATTCTTTCGACTGCAGCATCATACTCCCATCGGGAGCGTATCAAAAAATTTCTTTGACTAAAATGTGCAGGGTAAAAGAATTTGAGATTATCCTCCATTGCAAGCAATAAAGCACAATCTCGGGGGCTACTCCCATCGGGAGCGCTGTCGCGCACCCGATAGAATAATGGCAAAAGTGCAGTCGACGGAACATTCGACTAAGTTCATAAGCAAAATCACACTCAAAATATTCCCGAGTTGATCCGACGATCCTTGGATGCTGCATGCATAAGTGCAAAGGTAAGACCCGCCGATCAGTCGAGCTGGGCTAAGGACCGCTCCAGCAGCGTTATCCTTAAATGTTCCGTGTCAGCAGACATGATGAAAATCCCCGACGGACGCGTTGGGTAGATTCAAAATTATACTGCAGTTCGATTCAGTAAGACCTCAACGGCCGTTTCGAGTCTGTCCAGTTTGTTCCAGATTCGAGTCCGGGGACTCGAGTTTGATTGAAAGCTAGTATGGTTTTGCCACAAATGGTAGTTAACCGGCCCCGATCCGTCGTGTGTGCCGGGCCTGCTAAGCTAATATCCCTTGATTATCATAAGCAAAAACTCATAGTCGATGAAAACACTCGGCATTGCTAACATGTGTTATTTCATAAGAATTCTAAATACAGATGTAAAAAATATATTAACGTGCATGATGTATGAGTCCATGCCCGACTCTTCGAATCAGACAAGTACTCGGGGGCTACTGACATGGGTATGCCTATCGGGTACCCTACCATGAGGGTACCTGGTGCACGTATCGACTAGGCCCAACTATCAGAGCCTACATGAAGCCCATGAAGGGAGGCCCACGAAGATGAAGTATCCTCAAGTTTGGCGAAGCAATAGTCGGTTTAGAGTTTCCTTACTTGTAAATCGAGTCGGTTACGAACACCCGGGACCCAGCCTATTATTTAAGGACTGGGAGGGCCATCGAACCAGACAACGAACCACCAGAGCCACAAACCCTAGCGAGATCGACATCTCGCCGGGATCCTTGTAACCATCATATTCACAAATCAATAACAGACAGGCAGGACGTAGGGGTGTTACCTCCACACGAGGGCCCTGAACCTGGGTAAAATCTTTGCCCTGCTTGTCAGCCGACGATACTTCCAGCTCTACCACGTTCTCTCCCCCATATTCATAACCTAGGGACCTTAACCATGGGTCTTGATGAGTCTACCTCGTCAGACGCCTAGCTCCGGAACCTTCACAAGACTAGCCCGACTCAAAGGTAACCGAATAGACTTGCCAAAAATGGTTAGCATCAAATGAGGCTCAATAGGTTACGTAGGCAAGGCCCGCCCATATGAGCGACAGTGGTAGTGTTTTCGACGTTCAGATTAGTGGCATCATGGACTAACCCTATCGATTTGGGGGGTGTTTCATTTATCAAGTTTCATATAACAAGTCCAAACAACCGATGTTCCGTCCAACACAACAATCACAATATCATAATAATATATCATTCAAACGGACCGGACATTAGCAACACAATATTACAAGAAATAGTAGTTTGTATTGACCGGGTGACTAAGGCGCCATCACAGATCAATACAAGAATTCAAGCAGCAAATAGATCGTATTGACCGGGGACTTATGGCGCCACCACGTATCAATGTCCAAAAAGCGTCTATCGGACGACTGTGGCAGAGCTACCTCAAACCAGCGCCATCTCGTTTGACTACAAAAGAAAGTAGCGTCAATCGAACGACTGTGGCGGAGCTCCTCCGACCAGCGCCATCTCGTTTGACTACAAAAGAAAGTAGCGTCAATCGGACGACTGTGGTGGAGCTACCTCCGACCAGCGCCATCTCGTTTGACTACAAAGAAAGTAGCGTCAATCGGACGACTGTGGAGTACTCCGACCAGCGCCTTCTCGTTTGACTACAAAAGAAAGTAGGGGCATCGTTCCTCCATTCCTTCGACTGTGGCGGTTCCCCCAGTCCATCGCCTCAGGAATGGGGAGTGGTACCCCAGACACACACCACAACTCTACGGAAATTAAATGTCAAAGTCATGATATCTCATGACGCACAGTTCATGAATAACAAGCAAACACATACACATACATGCCATGATAATATGTAATCAAATAAACAAAACAACATTGCAAGACTGGTCATAGCAAGTGGTTAGCTTGCCTCCGAAGATCGACACATTTGGCTCAGGGATCACGGACACGTCACGTTTAGGATCTCGGTTTTGCCAGTACCGCGGGGGTAAGGGTTACCTATGCATGCATTACAAGGGTGCTGAGCATACAAGTATTTTTACAAAAATGTAAAATTTATATACTGGATAGAGCTTTTTCAAACTATAAATTTTCAAATTTGCATCACCTCAAACGGAGTGTTATGGATCAAAAGATACGGCCGGGCGACGGACTGCTATCTGCTGCTCACTCGGGAAAAAAACAGAACGGGCTTGATGGATTCAGACTGGGCTGGGCTGGTTGCGTATTTCTCCGGAAATTACGTCTTCGTTTCAGGGAAGCGCATCCACGGGAAGACGCCTCCACTTATCCGACGTGTCGGCTGGGCCAGGCCGGGCCCGCCTGTCGGCTTCACCAGCTCGCCACGCTGGCAGTCGCCCTCCTCGCGTCAAGGCGAGAACGGGACGAGGCCCGACGCGGGGCGCGTTTGGGTACTCCGGCCACCGGAGCTGGCCACCGCCGCCGCTCTGGAGCACGCCGCCAGACTCCGGGGTGCTAGGGAGGACGCCACCACACACGCGCCCGAGGATGGAGGCCACGACCACGGGGAGGTAAGGGGAGGCGACGCCTTGGTGCGCGTCTGGCGAGCTCGCGCCGGCGGTCGAGGACGGTGACGAGGCTACGGGTCACCAAACTCTAAACGGCTTTGACCGGGAGGTAGAGGGGATCAAGAGGAACATCTCTGCAGGTCTAATTGAAGAACGGCTCGGTCTAGAGCTCGCACGGTCGATGAACCGACGGCGACGATCTCAGCCGAATCGGCGCAGGGCTCCGCGTTCCGCGACTAAAAGGGCAGAGGGGTTCCAGGGGAGGGAGAGGAAAGGTAGGTGTGGTGTGCGCGGGTGGCTGCCTGGGGGCTTCTTTTATAGGGCTTGAGGGGCAGGCCACCATCAATGGCACGGCGAGGTGGGGGGGGTGAGGTGTCCGTGGCTGGAGCGGTTCGACGAGCTTCGCGGGTGTCGTGCGCGGCCACTGTGGAGCGAGGGGACGGTTCAGAGCGAGGCCGCTGATGGCAAGGGGGTCCCACGGCGAGCTGTAGCGACGGCGCGTCGGCTAGCGCTCGGCGGGTTGTAGCGTCGGCTAGTGTCCGGTGGCGCACGGGAGGGGTGAGACTTGTCGAGCGGGTTTCCGGGGGTCCAGGGGGAGGTGGGAGGTGGGTAACCTGCTAGGCACGGAACGGGACGGGGAGGAGATGAACGGGCGTCGACCACAGTGGCGGCGCTGTCGGGGCATGGTCATGCCCGTGGTGAACCACGCCAAAGGGCATGCCGACATCGGCATCTACACGGTTTGCTCAGCTCGTGGGCTTCTACTGGAAAACTGATCGTTGTCATCCAGCGCCAATGAATTTCCAGCAACTTTGCAGAACAAAGTTTTCCCAATTCTCAACTTGGTCCAAGCAAAAATTCCGAAAACCTGGAAACACCAGGTGCTCGATGAAATGATGATTGCGTGGATCACACGTTTCGCTGGGAGCCCCAAGAGGAAGGTATGAAGCAGTGTAGCAGCAGTTTCGCTCAGTATGATACCAAGGTTTTAATTGACCAGTAGGAGCAAGAAATCACTTCTGAAGGGTGTTGGTGGCGCCGTTACTCGATCAACAACGTGGAATCTGCACACAACACAATCAAACTACTTTGCCCCAACGAAACAGTGAGGTTGTCAATCTCACCGGCTTGCTGAAAACAAAGGATTAAACGTTGGTGTGGAAAACAGTAGTAAATTGCAGAGAGAATGAAAAGGAACAGTGTTTTGCAGTTGATTGTATTATCAGTGTAAAAGAATGGACGAGGTCCACAGTTCACTAGTGGTGTCTCTCCGTAAAAGATACTAACATGTTGGGTGAACAAATTACAGTTGGGCAATTGAAAATATTGAGCGCATAACAATGCATATATATAACATGATGATTACTATGATATTCATGTGGGCATTATGACAAAATAATGACCGTTATCCAACAGCGTCTATGACTAATAATCCACCGCCAGGTTGTCATACCGAGTTCCCCGTTGGTATTAAGTTGCAAGCAACGGATAATTGCATTAAGTAATGTGCGTAAAGTAAACAAATGCATTAGACCTAACGGCGTACGCTTAAGCTAAGCATCGGTTATTTTATCTCTAGTGGCAACAACACATCCACAATCTTAAAAGTTATTGTCACTCTCCCAGATTACCGGAGGCATGAACCCACTATCTAGCGTAAATACTCACTCTTGGAATTACAAGCATCTACTTGGCCAAAGCATCTACTAGTAATGGAAAGCATGCAAGGTCATAAATAACATATAAGATAGATTGATAATCAACTTGAAATAGTATTCAATATTCATCGGATCCCAGCAAACACAACATGTAGCATTACAATAAGATGATCTTGATCATGATAGACAGCTCACAAGATCTAAACATGATAGCATAAAGTGGAGAGACAACCATCTAGCTACTGCCATGGACCCGTAGTCTAAGGATGAACTACTCACGCATCACTCCGGAGGCAGGCATGGTGATGTAGAGCCATACGGTGATGATTCCCCTCTCCGGCAGGATGCCGGGAAGAGATTCTGAACCCTCCGAGCTAGGGTTGACGGCGGCGGCGTTTCTGGAACTTTTCGTGGATAATGGCTCGGGTATCTAGGGTTTTCGCGTCGGGAAGAATAAATAGGCGAAAGGGCGGCGGCTGCGGAGCCACGAGGGCCCCACACCACCCCACGGCGTGGCAGGGGGGCCCGCGTGGCCCCATGGTGTGGGTGCCACGTGGCGCTCCTCCGTCTCTCCTCTGGACTCCGTCTTCGTGTTGGAAAAATAGGAGGTTATGTCCAAGTTTCGTCCAATTCCGAGAATATTTCCAGACTAGCTTTTCTGGAATACAAAAACAGCAGAAAACAGGAACTGGCACTGTGGCATCTTGTTAATAGGTTAGTCCCAGAAAATGCATAAAAATGTTATGAAGTGTATATAAAACATGTAACAATTGGTATAATATCAACATGGAACATCAAAAATTATAGATACGTTTGATACGTATCAATGACTAGGGTCTTGCACATCTCAGAAAAATCCCCAAAATTCATAGCAGGTTTGGAATGATGTATATAGTATTTCTGTGTAATATTAGCTTAATTGGGCAGCTGTAAATTGGTTAAATAAATTGGGTGTCCAAAAATGCCCTAATGGCATGGGTATGCCAGGTGTGCTTACTCAAGTGGTATTGATCTTATACTGTGGGTATGGTGTTGTGTATGGGAGCTTGTCAATCTGGCAGAGTACCAATGCCAAATGATTTTTGTAGCTAGGGGTCGCTTTGAAAATTGCAAATAGGCATGAAAAGGGCATTACAAGGGAAGTACCACAAATATTGCTCAGATGAGGTTGGGCCAATGAAGTGAAATGTTCAGGAGGTGGAATGATTTACTTTCACAAATTCACGGAATTTCTGGATGAGTGGAAGGTGTCTATATCATTTTTGGATTGGAAATGGCATAATAGAGAATATGAATAAACTTGGAAATATTGCATGGGACTATGAAATATTTTTCCATGGGAGTGATCTATATGTATGAGGGAACCATATGGAAGCTTGGTAGAATTAATTTCAAGCTAAACTTGCGGTGGAGGCTTTAGTAGAATAGACAGAAAGGGTTTGGAATCACTAAATGGAACCAATGGTAGCCAGATAAAACAATGGCATGGAAATATGGTGGAGGTTGACAAGGATCGAGGATTATTGGGAAAAAATTCTAAGAGAGCGAAACCAAAGTCAGATCAAAGACCAACAGGTTCAAAGAAAACGTCTTAAAAATAGAAAAAGGTTTTCAGGTGTGAGAAAACACAACTAAATTTAGTTATCCAAATTTTTGGGTGTTACATCGTGACTTGCATGCTTCATCTGCTTGTCTATAATTTTGAAAAAAGAGCTGGCAGCGGGGTGCCCAGCCCCCTAAAAGATAATTTACAACATTCACCAAAAACTTTCCTCACTTTTTGTTCCTGAGCATTCAGTCAAACATATGCATGTGTAAACAAAGGAGATAAGAGGGATGATCTACTTGCTGTAGAAATAACGTTCCTCAATGGGAGCCGCTCTTAAAAAGTCTGGTTGGCATGGATAATATTGTATTGTTTGCTACCATTCGTTGACCATAACATGCACCTCTCAAAATATTTTACTCTATATGTTTTCAAAAACTAAGAAGCTCTAGCACATGACATAATCCCTGCTTCCCTCTGTGAAGGGTCTTTCTTTTACTTTTATGTTGAGTCAGTTTTTCTATTCCTGCCTTTTTCTCCACAAGCCAACACTAGTGTCAACTTTGGTACAAAAATGGTTATATGCTAACATTATGACTAATTATGATGCTTTGTGTTGACAATATCCATGAGATAAATATGTTGAAAGTTGAAGAAAATACTGAAACTTAAATCTTTCTTTGTGTTGATCAAACAATTTTGATTGGAAAATGTTGCTTGGTGAGCTAACTTTTATGTCAAGTCTTGTAGCTCCATGTCTCCAAAGTACTATTCGTAAAAAGTTTTTACTTAGATGATGCAACTTGCTTACTCATTGTTTACTTTATATCAAACTATAGACAATTGTTTTGGATCACTTCATGTGCTTTACATTACTATTGGATCAAGATTATGTTAGTAGCATGTCACTTCAAAAATTATCTTTGTTATCGTTTACCTACTCGAGGACGAGTAGGAACTAAGCTTGGGGATGCTGATACGTCTCAAGCGTATCTATAATTTTTGATGTTCCATGTTTGTCTTATACCAAATGCTACGTGTTTTATTTCCATTATATATTATTTTTATGCATTTTCTGGACTAAGCTATTAATAGTTGCAAAAGTACACATTGTTCTTGTTTTACACTTTGATGTGTAGGAATTGACAAGAACGCAAAAGAATCCGAGTTGGAGTCGGACTTTGATCTCCTGAAATCTGTCTCCACCAGACAGTTTTTAAAGATGTCCCTGAAACGACCCGAAGATGACGTCAAATGGAAAAAGTCTAGTCGCGAAAGTTTTTGGAAATTTTCCGCTGATCGTCGTGTAGTCGGACATCGCCCAAAACGGAGCCCGTGGGCCCCACACACCACCTGGACGCGGCGGAAAGTGGGACCGCGCCCAGGGGTCGTCTCACCGCCTCGTCCACCGCCTTGCGTCGCCTCTTCGCACATAAATACCTCCCTGACCTAAAAGTCACGGACACCGAAGGATTTCCCCTGAAACACAACAGAGTTTCGCCGCCATCGAAACCTAGTTTCGGGGGTCAGAAGTTCCTGTTCCGGCACCCTGCCGGGACGGGGATCGACCCTCGGAGCCATCTCCATCGACTACCCCGCCTCCATGATGGTTTGTGAGTAGTTACCCGCTGGACTACGGGTTCTAGCTGTAGCTAGTTGGTACTCTCTCTCCCATGTTGTTCAATACAATAGTCTCATGAGCTGCCGTACATGATTGATATTCATCTTATGTAATTGGTGTTATATTTGTTGGGATCCGATGAATTGTGGAATTATGATCAGTTTGTTGATCATGTTATCATACTTATGTTTTATTTAAGATCTTGCATGCTCTCCGGTACATTTGGTTACCCTGATCAAGTAGTTGCTTGTATCTCCAAGAGGGAGTATTTATGCTAGATAGTGGGTTCATGTCTCCAGTAACCTGGGCTCGAATGACAGAAACGACTAAGGTTGTGGATGTGCTGTTGCCACTAGGGAGAAAACAACTTTGCTATGTCTACGTGTCATTTGCATTGTTTACATTACACACTTTACTTATTGCGATAATCTGTTGCTTACAACTTAATACCTGCGGAGACACGGAAGTTATTTCGCAGGTGGATTATTAGTCATAGATGCAGCTAGCAAGCGGTCTCTGTATTTTGTTGTAATTCCCAATTAAATACTACGGTGAACTTTATCTTATCATAATATGTGTTGTCATGCCCTCACAATTTTATCAATTGCCCAACTGTAATTTGTTCACCCAACACATGTTTTTTGTTTTGAGAGTTACCACTAGCAAAGCTGGGAACCCCGGTCCATATACACGCTAGCAACTATTTTCTGCGCCATTGCCTCCGCTGTTACTGTTACTACTGCTACTCTACTGTTACTATTGCTCTCATATTACTGCTGCTTTCACATCACGTTTGTTACTAGTGCTTTCCCAGGTGTGGTGGAATTGACAACTCCGCTGCTAAGGCTTATAAGTATTCTTTGTCTCCCCTTGTGTCGAATCAATAAATTTGGGTTTTACTTCCCTCGAAGACTGTTGTGATCCCCTATACTTGTGGGTTATCAATGCCTATGGTGACGATCTCCCCCTCCGGCAGGGTGCCGGGAAGAGCTTAGAGCCCTCCCGATCTAGGGTTGGTGACGGCGGCGGCCTCAGAACTTTTCTGAAAAATATGATCGGGTATCAAGGGTTTCCGGGACGAAGGCAATTTATAGTCGAAAGGGCAACTCGAGGAGGTCTCGGAGTCACCCAGGTGGGGCCCAGGTGCGGTCCACCCTTGACTGCGCCTGGGGGCGTCTGGGGCCTTTGGAGCCCCCTGCAGGCGCCCTCCTGGCTCCGTCTTTGTTTCTTCGTAAAAATAATTCATGTAAATTGGCAGCTTATTCCGAGAAAATTCCCGGCTAGCTTTTCTAAAACAAAAAGACAACAAACACAGGAACTAGCACTGGGCATCTTGTTAATAGGTTAGTTCCATAAAATGTGCCAAAATGATATAAAAACATTATAAAAGCATGTGGCAATGATATATAAATAGCATGGAACATATAAAAATTATAGATACGTTTGAGACGTATCATGACATCGGAGGGACTCCGACCACTTCTCATAACCACTAAACTACATCTTTATTCTCTCAATAAAAGATTGACTCACAGATTAAATGTCTGATCCGAAAGGTTCGTTAACACATAGACATGTCCGGGTGCTTACCAGACAATAACCAGCATTGGGACCTAGACGTCTGTAATGGCTCCTATGTATTCACGAGTGAACGATAGAACCTCTTTATGTTTCTCATTACACTAATCCGCTTACGTACACGATACCAATGATATCTCGAGTGTGAGACAATGTGCTCTAGTGTGATCAAACCCTTTGATCATAACACATATAAAACTCATACCAATATCATTCTCTTTTCTCATTCCGTATTATCAATGTACTGTGATAAATCACACTTTGTCTGGCCAGATGATTGGGGTGACATGATTATACTCGAGATGGCCTAGATGATGTATCTCTCCATCGACTGGAGGAGTAAGTACCCTTCTTGAATAATCTCCGTTCCATTACTTATTCTAGTTCAAACCCAATATCCACCGTTATGGTCCCCACTTACGGCCGTACGTTAGATGACAATCATAGCGTGAACATCGAACAAGCGGTCACTAGATGTTCTCAAGGTATAGGAACTAACTAATGATCAATTGCTATTCTTCATCTTGACGATTTGTCTCATAGCAAGATCATAGGGTGGGTCGGTTCACTACTATTATCATTCCGATAATAAACTCTATAGTTATATGACTTTTACAAAGTCCATGATCAGAAAAACGTGATTATCAGATAACAAGATAGGCTAGTCTTAGAGACAAGACTAGGAACTCTTTTCCTTATTCATATCTCTACACGTGCATTGGAGGTTTTACTCTTGAATACTTTGTATTCGCTATTCAAGTGCCCAATGAAGTTGTAGCATAAAGATATAAACTATTAATAATAAACTTGAAGATAAAATAATACTAAATATTATTGTCTCTAGGGCATATCTCCAACAGCCAACATATCTCACCACATATTAAAAAAATGTGTTTCAAGATTATTGTATGTCAGGGAACCACTAAAAAAAGATTTTTGGGACCACAAAATATAAATTGCGGCATACCTGGCCAAGCAAGCAGACATATTAATAGATTTTTCTACATCTATAAGATTAATTGCCACATACCTTGTCAATATTTATGTAGGAGTACAAGATCAACCGAAATATCAACAAAATTCCGGTTTTCATTTGTTACCTATTTGTATTACGTATTTACTCATGTATTACTCATTTATCATCCTGATATTACAATATCATGTATCTTTAAATCACCATATTAATTGTAGATCTCAAAGCGCAAACCCTTGATATGGTCCTGGCTTGTCCTCATTTATCATCCTGATATGACATCTTCCATTTTCGCTTATTCGAAGGTCTATAAATGAGACTGTATGATGTATCCCTTTTGACATACAAATTTTTATTTCAGCGTCGCAAAGGGGAAAAAGTAGTGAAATAAAGATAGTACCATTGGAACCTGGCATTCAGAAATGGAAGGAAGGTCCGCTGGTGTTTGTTTCCTCTTGGCACTATTATTGCTGGGAGGTCCTTCTTGTGCAGGTATGCTAGCTATTTTTCTCCCTCTACGTCATTGCTATCGAAGTCTCAAGTCGATTTTCGAAGACTTCCAATACAAAACCAGTATAAGAGATTTGTAAAGATTTTGAATGGAGAATGACTTCTCCTATTCTTTTTGGATTACTTTTGTATGGCTTTTTTATGATCTTTGACGGGCAACACATACTGTATTTTGATAATATACGAGTTCTTTAGCAGTAAATCATATGTTTTCAAATTTGCAAGTACATGATATCCCCTTTTAGTCATGTTCTTCGTCTGATCACATATACACATGTTTTATGGGCACAGAGCGCTGCGAAACAAGGAACGAATGGCTATACTTATGCATGAAGTCAACATGTGAAAATCCTTGCAAGAAAATCGCGGATGAAGATCATGCGAAAAGCTGGAACTCCCGGTGTGATGGGTCTTTGGATGGTACTTGCTGGTGCACGATTTGCTATGACAAGTAACCTCAGTTCTTTATATTGCTGGATGTACTACTAAGATAGACTCATAATACTGTAAGAGGAATAAATGTGAGAGTTTTGTGATGATATATCGTGCTTGATGTTTCTGTGGGTGCTCATGTCCAGATGTTATTTTCTGGGTGCAGTGCTGATGTTTGTTCGTTTTGAAACCTTTAAGTTTTAACCATCTTGTTGGGTCGTAATAAGCACTATATATTGTATAGGTGGTGCTTTTGTTGTGGCGGTAATAGTTTTCGTCCCATAGTGTTACTGGATGACGAATGTCTCAAAGTGGGGTTCCCTACCTAGTATGCCCCAACCCGCTGCTATAACCACTCCATTATCATTCTTGTTGCAAATATGCAGGACTCAATATTTCCGCTGCTTCTGCAATCTTCTACTTATCTACTTATAAAGAGAAGAAGCTGACAGGAAAATTAAATCCTGACCTACATCACTGATGATCAAACGACCGCAGATGAAGTGTTAGCGTCTACTCAGATCTAGCCCAGCACTCGGCCTAGTTTAAGACGTTTATGTGCACATGGTCCAGCTACAAGCGGAGAGCCCATTCCATAACAAAAATCTGGACTGAAAGGAGCAGAAATTTCTCCCTTATAAGCTGAGTGTGACCTCCTTCCCTAAGCGAGGTGGGACTAAAGTTGAGCAGCCTCCACTAGCTTACAGTAACCGTACATCCCATCCCCTGAGAAGCCTCTAGGGAAGGCATGGCAATACTGGCTCTGATACCAGATGTTAGCGTCCATTCAGATTTAACCAAGCACTCGGCATAGTTTCAGACGTGTGCACACGGCCCAGATACAAGAAGATAGGCCATTTTATTCCAAAAGCTCGGACTGAAAAGATGAGGAATATCTCTCTTATAAGTTAGGTGTGATCTCCTCCCCTATATGAGAAGAGACTAAACTTGAGCAGCTTCCACGACCCTGCGTCATTCCTAACACGAAGGCGGAGCAAGAGGGAGATCGACGGGCTCAGGGCTGAGCCGCGGAGGGATTGCCCTGACGATTTTGGCCGGTGTCCGTCCGGCCACGACGCCACAGCCCGCAGCCTCTGATTGGACCCGCCTCGGTTACGCCGACGACACAACGGTAGCAGCAGCCCCGTACAGTGTACCCCCTTTCGTGCATGTATCTCAAATAGAAAAATGCCGAATCCTCCGGCTTGCAGTTTGTTGACAACTCTGAAATAGAGTTGCTGGCTGAATCTAAAACTGCAGGCCTTGATAATTTGATGACAGATTTGAAAGGACACATTCATTGTATTGAATAACGCTTTGAGAATGCAAGAATTTCACGAGTGAGGTGTGGTTCACTACTCTAACATGCCGATCCAAGGTTTTCACCCGGAGACAGGGTGGATGAGGAAATACCCACGAAGAGGCCTTCAAGGAGGGAACAACGAACGAGAACGTCGCCATCGTCCGCACTAGTGACAGATCCACTCCTAGCTAGCTAGATGCACATGACACCGGGTAGGAAAACTATCTTTGTAAAATAGCATTTTTCACCATATAAGGCACCCATAAAAATAGTTTTTATCTGTTGTGACACCGTTTGTGCACTCTGGTTTCAGATGTTGTAGCTACGCCATTGGTTGGCACCAACAACGTCATGCAAGGCTTTCGCCTGAGAAAATGACATGGAATTCTTCTCATGATAGTCACACAAGCGAAGATGGAAACATCCAAATGTCTGAAGTTTTTATTTGGTGGGCTTGGTTGGCCTTGATGCATACAACCAGACGTGGGCTATGGGATCGCGTCAGACTACCCACAGTGGTGGTAAATAGACTATAGTAATAACTATGGGACACGGTTTTTCGGCTCATAGCTCTAGATACACCCGTTATGTAAAATATTTTAAAATATCAAAAAATTCAACAAAAATTCAGATATATACCCGCATATTCTATGTTTGCACAATATTTCCGTTAAAAATGACATTTGTTGGCCTGGGTAAAAAGAAAAATAAATGTTTCGTGAAAAATTATTTAAGAGCACCGGAATTTATCTTCTTTACACATGCCACAAAAAACTGTCATGTTTTCACAAAACGTTTTGTGCGAACATAGAATATGTGTGCGTATATCTGAATTTTTTGTTTAGAATTTTTTGATATTTTAAAATGCCATTTTTTGGTAGTGGGTATCGAAGATGATTTGCATAACTATGTTACTACTCTGGTAACATATATAGTGAGTACTGGGACGCCTCATTCCTGTGGACGGATGAAGCAGCTCATACGCCCCAGACACTTGCATGCTTCGTTCAGCTCCTGGGGAGTTGAAGCAGCTCAACCTTTGCATAACCCAACCATCTGCGACACGAGGGACGCCTCATTCCTGTGGCCGGATGGATGCATTCATTTCTGCTGTAATTCGAGGCCAAGGCTCGATTGGTGAAACAAGGTACCGTGAAACAATTGAGCATGCGCCGGTACCTCTCCCGGCCCATCAATGAAGGTTAACGGTCCCTAGGCTTGACTGCCGATCGAGCTGCCGTACGTCCGCTGGCCTCCCGGCCGGAGAATACATATCGTGACTTCCCTCCTCCTACCCTTCTCATGTCGTACAGTGTATGGAGTGTTAGATATCTTTCTTCTTTCTAATGTGTTAAGCTGAACTTCCACCGCCGGCGAGATGAACTCATCGCCGCCTCGTGACGAGGCTGCTGTCGCCTCCATCTCCGACTCGAAGCCGAGGTACGTGCATTCGTTCGTGCCGCGCTGTTGATCAACCGAGCGAGGATGGTTCCTGACCTGAAGCTGGATGACTAATCTAATTAATCTGACCGGCCGATCTATGCATGGTGCAAGGGAGGAGGAGGACGAGGAAGGGAACGCAGGCGACAAAGCGATGGTGAAGAAGAGGATCATGTACTCGAGGGAGTTCCTGCTGGCCGTCAGCAGCTCGGAGGCCTGCAAGAAGCTGCCCGCCGGCGTCGACTTGTCTGAGCACCAGACTCTGTGGCTGTTGGAAGTGGTGAGCGGGACTTGCTCATCTCGCGCTGAGACTTGGCGTGCCCGCTCGGTTGGAAGATCAAGCCCAGGGGATTTGCCTCAGCGCGCCCGAGCAGAGCCCAGTTTCCCGATCTTCAGTACTAACTACTCCTCTCTGTTAACCTTTTTTTTTTGCGGGGGTCTCCTCTCTGTTAACCCTGACTGACTGCATATCATAACCTGTGTGCATGATTGTTTGATTTGGGTTTGTGTAACAGAACCGGAGTCAATTCGAACAGGCGTAGGAAGCAAAATTAAGCCATGCTCCAAATTTTCAGGTAAATCTTCTTTAGATTCGTGTCAAAAAAGAATCTTCTTTAGATAATGATTAGATATTGCTCAGGTTATAATCAAACTTAAGATGAAATCTCACCTGGCAACAAACTATCCTGCATTTCATTAGAACGGTTTGTGACGGGAACGATTTTACTGTTATATGGCCTAAATTTTTTCATAAAATATATGTCCTTGAAATTATATCTACGTCAACTCGTCAACGGTTGCTCTTTTGAAATCGTTAGTGTGGAACATCCTAGGCCTGTGGATTTTTAACCACGGGACAAAAATCTGTAGCTGCTGATTTTGTTGAATAATTCATTAACTCTTAGAAAGACGATATCAGAATGCTTAACTTCTTAAGTGAAGTCTTTTCTCACTCTATTTCAGCATATAGATCTTCAGAAAGTTGGAGCGACAACAGTACTTTTCTTCAGTCTTTTGTGGTGGTTTATTCATGATGCTTATCAAATTGGCCTGTCTGAATCTTGCTAGTGTGTATCAATTGTTTTCGCAAAAGGATGCATGATTCTTGATGATCACAGATGAATAACTTGTACAATACTTGCTAGAACTGCAATTTGATTTCTGACTGTAGTATATCTAAGCTAGTACTCTCTGGTGTGCTGTATTTTTCTGCCAACTTTTTTCGAGATCATCAGTTCCATCAGAAACCTGGTAACATTCTTGTACAGTTACTGTCTTACTGATCCATGCGATAATCTCTTCGTGCAGCACTGAAGGTTGCCGTTTCGGTGAGAATTGCCACTTCATCCACGACTTCCCGGACGGCTACAAGGCCGTGGCAAACGCGGGCATTCTGAGTGGTCCAGCTTCTGCACAGGACGAGAAGGAGCTTCCCATGGAGCAAAGGCCCGCGGGTTACCACGCACCTGGTCAAGCACCAAAGCCCAACCCCGGCATGGCCATGGTCACTCCGGTAAGTTTCGGCGCATCCGCAACTGCCAAGTACAGCGTCGACGCTTCCGTAGCCGGCATCATCATCGGGAGGGGCGGAGCAACAATCAAGCAGATATCCCGGGCCAGCGGCGCCAAGCTGTGCATCTGGGAGCACGAGACAGATGACGGCTTGAAGAACGTCGAGCTGGAGGGCACGTTCGACCAGATCAAGAACGCTAGCGAGATGGTCATTGAGCAGTTGAGCCGCTTCGGCCTCGGTGGCGATGCCCCTCCGCCGGCAGGTTCCAAGAACTCGGCTGCTGGAGGATCTCTCCCCGGCGGGGGGCAATCGGACTTCTTCAAGACCAAGCTGTGTGGACAATTCGCCAGAGGGTCCTGCTATTTCGGCGACGGCTGCCGCTACGCCCACGGCGAGCGGGAGCTGCGCAAGCCGGTTCCCGCTCCTCGAGAACCGGGTGGTTGGTAGCGATCGGTGTGGATGGGGACGAGTCTGAACATGAAGGCTAACGAACCGACGATGAGTTTTCTGAATGTGCTTGCACTCATGTGAATGGTTAGCCCCGCCGTGTGTATTATGACTTTCTATTTTCTGGCGATGTCATGTTGGCTGCTCCTGAATGCCTAAACAGGAGCGCCGCATTTTCCGTTGATAACATTTCATATTCGTTGTCTGCTGTCTGTTGCAAGTTGCAGTTCAGTTTATTTTCAGTTTTGACGGTTGTCTTTCTTGTAACCCGCTTGTTCTATGGTAACTAATGGAGCGGTGCCCTACATGCCCGAGATGGTTAGTAATACCGTGATAATGTACTAAGTTACTTACTCTCATTTTTACCCTACATGTTCTATGTGTTGTTTTATGGTGATCCAAATTCATATGACGATAAAGGCTAACTTCTGACGAGCGGAGCGAGTCCCATCGCCGGTGGCTTGGGCTGACGCCCCTGTTTTACCTGGGATACACCTGGGGTTGCCGGGGCGTAGCCCCCGCGGTACGGATCGTTGCCGAGTCGGACTGCAGCCGACTCAGGGTTTTGGCCCCATATACCCCTCTTGTAAGCCGCCGATTTGGGATAGGTCGAAAGTTGTAAATCTCTGTCGTTTGTAACCTCACCATGATTATAGTGAAAATTTGCTGGCTAGCGTCCGTGGTTTTTTCTCTTCCATTGTTTGAAGGGTTTTCCACGTTAAATCTCGTGTTCCCGTTAGTTTGATCTTTCGTTCCTTCGTCGTTTATTTGCCTATCGTCTATGTACCGTTGCTCTCACATAAACATCGTTCGTGAATAGGCTAGCAGCTCAGGGCCAGTTGATGCCTTCAGTCATCACGATCAGGCATCAGAAGTTCAGACCAGATCGTCCTATTTAATCTGACTTGGTTTCTTCTCTCCATAAAAACCCGCATATCATACACGAACGATGAAAGAACACAAGAGAGAGACAGACTTTCTGAACTTGGGTTTGAAAACCTGCCCCGCAGACAGCACCCTGTCCTGCATGTCCCGTCTGCCAACAGCAGCGTCAATGTTTGTGCTCCTCAAGTTCAAAAAAAAAAGTTTGTGCTCCTCGATCATACTAGTTCGGGTTACTGTTGTTGGCCGTAAATGAGTTGACCATGCATAGCATTCAGGGCAACATACAGAAGCGAGATTTGGTGAGCAGAAGCAGAGCAACCGGCCACCTCACTAGTCACAATGGGGGTATCATAGGTGGTATCATGCATGTCATGTTGGCAAAAAGCTGACGTGTCACTGTAATTAATGATGAGAGAGGTGATAGTGGTATCATAGGTAGATACCGTAACATAACGGATTCCAATGCAAAATGAGTCTACAACCTAATAAATGCAGTGTTATATGATACCATACATATGTTACTATCCACTGTGGAGGTAGTAACATAGACTAGTATCATATGCATGATACTAGTATATGATACTACCCATTGTGACTAGTCTCAAGCCATCACTGAATTTGCATGTAACGCTCCCTAGCAGGGCGCCGGCCGCCGTCTGCTAGACTCCCATGACCCCTGGTTTCTTACGAGTTGCACTTAATTCTGGGACAACCTTTTGTTTTATGCGTTCCTTATGTTCCATTGTTTCTTCGAGGCGCAGGCACCATGCATATATAGGTACATACTAATTTCAGCTTGGCGTCATAAAACTATAGATCTTGCTTACATAGTAATACTCTTTCTGCCGCTGGTCGCCGGCGATGAGCTCGGGCCCTGACCATGTTGCTCACAGGTATACCCGAATTCTGTAGGCATGTGCACGCGTGTTTGATGCATGGTTCCTGACGCGTTCTAGCTAACGCAGGCAGGACGAAGGGGATGAGGACAGGAGGGTCAAGTACTCGAGGGACTCCCTGCTCTGTCTTCGTGGCGCCGCCTCGGAGGCCTGCCGCGACAAGCTGCCCGCTGGCATCGTCGCGTGCAGGAAAGAGGTCGAGGCAGCACTCATGGGGGAGCCGGAACCGCGAGGTATTTCGTCGAGTTACACTCTTCCTTTCGTTCTTGGAGCACCACCATTGAAACAGTTCTCCGATGTGTCAGGGTCGGAGCCGCCTCAGACCAGTGCAGGAAGAAGCAAATCAAAGATATGCACCAGGTTTTTCAGGTGAATTTAATAGTCCGCCACCCGAACTGGACCTTTTTTCTGTGAGAATATGTCCGGTTGCCAACAAATCACTGAACAAATTAACCTTTTGTGGAGTATTTACAGCTACCTGCACTCTGTTACAAAACCTGAATTGTGCTCCCATTTTACTCGCGGTGGATCAAACTAAAGTTCTCATTGCGCAGCAACGCCGATTGCCGCTTCGGCAACAACTGCCGTTACCTCCACCACGAGCAGGCGGCTGTTGGGATGAAGATGAAGAACCTCAACCTGGGCCTCGGCGACCCGGCTCCAGCACGGGCACCACGTAGGTCTACTGCGCCTGCTACTACCTTCAAGACCAGCCTCTGCAAGAACCACGACACGCCGGAAGGGTGCAAGTGGGGAGGACAGATGCCACTTGGCGCACGGCGATGGCGAGCTCGGGAAGCCGATGGGATCTGGGAGCAGCTTCAAGACCAGGCTGTGCGTGAGCTTCGTCACCAGCGGGTCATGCGCCTTCGGCCGCAGATGCCACTTCGCCCATGGCAAAGACGAGCTGCGCAGCAGCCCGGACGCAGAGTCTGAGTAAGATCTCATGAAGCTTCTGAACATCTCGGGTCAGTTGTTTAGAAATGCCCCCAAACTTCTCGGCAAACTGATACCATCGTAACTGGTGGCTACTATCCAACACCTTTTCAGTCAAGGGAGGTATCCCGTGGAAAGAGACATACTTTCTTTACTGAAAAACCATATTACTACAGCATTCAATTCCGATCCAAGAAAAGAGATCTCTATTGGATCTACTTACATTCGTACCGCTCGATCTCTACTGCTCAAAATAAGAACTAGCACAAGCTGTGCTACAGCACACACCTATTGTTCTAAAATAGATAAGTTAATAGGGTGGTGATATATCTACACACAAGAACAAGGTTGGCGGCTGCATACGCAAAGCAAGGTCACTCCTGACCTCTGAAAAGACGCCTGCGTTTGGAGGTCTCGTCCCCCTCGGGCGTCTCTGCAACAACCATTTGCTCTTGCAGAACCAAACCTCGGTTGCGGCAAAGCTTCCTGATCGGCGTTCGTTGCATGGATGGCCCCAACTCTTCATTATCTTCAGCTGGATCCGGCTCTTCATTATCTTCAGTGCTGGGACTGCTTTGGGTTCTGTGTGGCATCAGTTCTTCGCCATCCGCAACAACTTCTTTCATAAGCTACAAACAGGTAAAAAGGAGGAGATAGCATCAGAACCTGAAAGTAGAAAAACAGCAACTCCTGCATCATCTAAAGAATTTTGATCATGTATGGTTTTATCTTGCCCATAAGGAGGGAGTTCAAAGACGAAATGAGCAACTGTTATAGCTAATATATAGGGGCTATTTTAGGAAGATGCAAACAGGATCAATGAAATTTCTCAACTTAGGATAAGATGATTTCTGTTGCAAACTAAATAAAGGATGCCTATGCTAATGGATCAAAGATGCTATTGTACCTTCCAATCTCTATAATCAAATCGGAAAACAAAATGGCTGTAGGAGACTTCTCCTGACGCTATTGCACTGGCAGCAGGTGCATTTCTTGGATCTGTGCAAAGCCAGCAAAATTATATTAGAATATTAGATACACAACCATCCCTGTAGTACTATTAAGGCACAAACGGAACTATATAAGGAAGTCCTTACAGACTATATGGTGCCCGTTGTCATCGATGTTTATTGCCACCCTGCCATCTTTAACTAGGAAAGACAGTGCAAAAACATTCTCAACCGTTTGAGCAAATGAAAGCCTGTTCAGAACAAGGCTCTCCATCCTCGCACTCTTCTTTTTCCTCAGGATATCAAATACAACAGACACATTCCGGTCAGTGTCTGTCTTTGCTACCTCTGAAGAATCAGCAAGCTGCAAATTAAAACATGATATGAATCCATTGTTGGAAGTGATGAAACAGTCAACAGGTTGAATGATCATACATTTCTGACAAAAATAAAAAATGTTATGGTAAGGAAATATGTATTGCTAGCAGCCCAGAAACTATGAATGGTACTGTCTCAGATGTTCCTTAAACAAAAAGTGCTAGATAATTTTGAGCACATATTCTTTCAAGGGTTACACGATAAGATGAATGATGGCAAAGTGTCACATCTGCTACAACCTACCTCACAGTACGGTGGAATGGAACGTGTAAAAAACAGCCGGGAAAACAAACCATGAGAAATGCAAAGATGGATGTAAGTAATCTCTAGCCCTCTATAACATTTATAGTAAACAAAAGCATGCGGATACCTCTTCAGGACAAGTATTTTCAGTTGGCCTGGCAGTTTTTTTTTGCTAACAACCGAAACCTTCCGCTGCTTAACTTCTGTATCCATGGGTCCAATCCTGCAAATATTAAGAGAATGCATGGTTTATGCCATTTACCAAGCAGACACTAAGTAGGACATGTTGAGAACTAATAGAAGAGAAATGAGCTTAATTACATGGTGCTGCATCCAGGCACAGCCCTGAAGACGTGAGAAGCAGAAAGCCCAACATCAACCCAGCGCAATGAGACAGGCTCAGAATCAAGGCTTGCTTGCTGCCCAAATTTCGTCAGCAGTGCTGTTACGAAATCAGAAGGCGTGATTCCTTCACTTGCCTGAGACCTCACAGATTTTACTAAAGTGGTGGTAATGTCCAGCAGAGCTTCTGCATCAGCTATTTGCTCCCTAGGCTTCTGCACTGCAGAGTGAAAGGGCACCTCATTTTGTGTTTTGTATATAACATTATAACATAAATACTTGAAAGCTCTGACCAGTAACATAGTGCAGAAAATAGACATTTATTTTATGATAAAGGCCTATCTGCCTAGAAGAGGGGGCTTTAGATTTTAGTTGGATTCAAATCCTTCAGATCCAATCTCACCCTATAAAAATCCAAAAGCCCCCTCATCAATACCCCTGTCGTAATCATTTTGACATGCCACAGTGAGCTCAAGACATGCCAATAGCCCAATATTCGCCCACTTTTGCATGGAAATGCAACGATGCGGACAAACAGACCAGCATTGAGCAAGAAGATCAGCATGTGCTCACATTAGCAGGCATGAACAACCTAGGCAGTCTATTTATGATGCATACTGCTACAGCCAACCACATTGTACTGTATAATCCCCAAATAAAGCACCAGATCTCTGATAGTAGAGAAAAATAAGCGTGGGTTGCACTGCAAGGGCGAGAGACGATGGTTGGTGACCGTACCGAGCTCGTGCAGGCTCTCCACCTGCGTGATGATGGAGGCGAACTTGTCGGAGTCCTCTTTCGCCATGTCATCCTTCTCATCTGCGTCACGCACACGCACAGAGAACAAGTCAGAATAACACCGCTTCTTGCGGCCCCGAAATGGAACCCCAACCAAAAAAAAAACAGCAGCAGGAGAGGCGTACCGTTGATGAGGGTCTTCATGGCGTGGTACCGCGACCGGAGGATCCGCCGCTCCGCCAGCCCCTGCGGCTGCTGCTGCCGCCCGCCGCCGCCATCTGACCCCGCCCCCGCCTGCGACCCCGCGCCCGACACCGACGCCGCCATGGGGAAACCTAGCGGCCGGAACCCTAATCCCCAAATCGATCCAATCCCTAGGGTGAGCGGCGCGGCTGGGAGCGAGGGGAGAAGGGGAGCGCGCGTGTGGGGGAGATTGGAATTTTTTGCCAAATTTTTGGAGACGGGGAGGGAATAGGCGGCGGGGATTTGAAATCTCGCGTGCCGCGGGTGGGTGGGGTTGGGTGGGGTGGGGTGTGCAGTAAAGGAAGTTTTGGGGCGTCTTGTTCCGACCCCCGCGGCCGCGGCGTGTACACGAAATGCCAGCGGCTGGGACGCCGGCGTTGAGTGGGCCCACTCTGCAGTGGCTGGGTGAGACCGTGAGGCTCGGTGGAGGTACGGCTTGCCACTGGGGCCAGACTGTCAGTGGGTGCGCGCTTGCTTCGTCGCCGGGGTTAGCTGCGCGACGGTGTGTCGGCCGTCGGATGATGGTTGTAGAACTGGTCCCGTGCACTCTCCACTGGGACCTGGTTGTCAGTGAGGTTAGGTTGTGGTTGACCGACCCTTTACATTGGATTTGAACGGTTGGAGGATTTGGTCCCCGCTTGTGGACGGGACTTATTGCTGGTTTTTAGATTTTGACTATAAGGCACAAAAATATCTAAATAGATGCTTTAAAAGCACATATTTAGTTGTTTTGTGGTTTATAAGGCAAAAGTTAAAGGAAAAGACTTACAATCAGCCGACCGATCGTGGCAAAAAAATCGGTCGCTTTCCGCGCGAGCGCGCGTCCTTCCTCCATGTGGTTGGCAGCTACAGTACCTAGTAGTAGCTTCTTTCCAATCACGACACGTAGGTACGTAGTCTATAAGAAAAGACATGCACGAGCACGTACATGCTAGTTTCTCTTTTCTCTCTCCCACTCGCTGCATACATGCGTACTTTTTGTTGTTTTGTGCTAGCTACTTGTTCATATATACATAGACGCAGCTATTGTACTACGTACCTCCAGTCTGAATTAAGTGTCGTGGAGGATGCACTAAGCTACTGCAAAGTATTGCATACTCTAACTCACGACACTAATTATGCACCAGAGGGAGTAGCTTTTTTGCTGCCTGAACACACAACAGCTTATCTACTTTGTTTCCACGTACTCGACCGGTCATATGGACGACCATCCAGACGAAGTCGACACTTATCCCATTGGAAGACGGGGCCATCTGGGCTATACCAGTTACACCGTTCGACTCCCCTGACACTCATGACTTTAACTTGTTGTAGAAGATGATGGAGCAGTGGAAACATGACCATAGTCGTCGGATATAGTGTCGACATGTCTCCAGGGAGCCTGATTCGTGGCCGGCGGTATCAAATCAGCAAGATTGGACCGTCATGGATGATGATTTGTGCAGATTCCTTTGCAAAAAAAATTACCAACAGTTTCAACAAAAATTACAAACGAATACAACAAAAAAATGTGTTTGCGGCAATAAAAAATGGTTATGCAAAAAATATTTTGCTGCAAATTCATTTGCAACAAAAATCACCAACTAGTTCAACAAAAATCGCAAACTATCACAACAACAAAAATGTGTGTTTGCAATATTCTGAAAAGCACGTAAAACATACTGAAATGGGAAAAGACTTGCAACATCTAGCATGTGATTTCACAACAAAAATCATACGATTTTGTTACAATTTGGAAGCACGAATGCAACATCAAAAAATCAGGGGGGGCATAAACTTTTAGCTAAACGCCCAAATTTTTTGCTGCCTGAACACACAACAGCTTATCTACTTTGTTTTCACGTACTCAACCGGTCATATGGGCAACCATCCAGACGAAGTAGACACTTATCCCATTGGAAGACGGGGCCATCTGAGCTATACCAGTTACACCGTCCGACTCCCCTGACACTCATGACTTTAACTTGTTGTAGAAGACGATGGAGCAGTGGAAACGTGACCATAGTCGTCGGATATAGTGTCGACATGTCTCCAGGGAGCCTGATTCGTGGTCGGCAGTATCCAATCAGCAAGATTGGACCGTCATGGATGATGATATAGCTATGTTTCTTTCGTGAAATTTTCAATGTTGCATACGTCTTTTAAATTTGTAACATACTCGTACCGGTGTTGTTGAGCAAGCACACGCAAGATGTTGCAATTTGTTTGGGCGTTTAGCTAAAAGTTTATGCCCCCCATGATTTTTTGATGTTGCATTCGTGCTTCCAAATTGTAACAAAATCGTATGATTTTTGTTGTGAAATCACATGCTAGATGTTGCAAGTCTTTTCCCATTTCAGTATGTTTTACGTGCTTTTCAGAATGTTGCAAACACACATTTTTGTTGTTGTGATAGTTTGCGATTTTTGTTGAACTAGTTTGTGATTTTTGTTGCAAATGAATCTGCAGCAAAATATTTTTTGCATAACCATTTTTTATTGCCGCAAACACATTTTTTTGTTGTATTCGTTTGTAATTTTTGTTGACACTGTTGGTAATTTTTTTTGCAAAGCAATCTGCACAAAAATATATTTTTCTAACCACCTTTTGTAGCTTTACTTACGACGATTTGTTGTAATAGTATATTTTTTGTACGTGAAGCATGTTAAAAATGTGTTGAAATATTCCGAATTTATTTTTTAAACTCTTTATTTGTTGCATCGGTGCGTGAGGCAGCATTTTTCTCGGTGCACGTTGCTTGTGTTTGGAGTTGGCACATCGATCCATGAGCAGCACATGGTGGGTCCCAAACACGCTGATAACAGAGGCACGACGTGCTTCTCACAACACAGTAGCTACAGGTCCCTCTGAGCACCTGACGCAACGCAACAGGTTGAAAGCTACTTGTGCTATTCTCGAACGTAGGATGGTTATCGAACGGGCCAGAAAACGATCGATCCTAGCGTAAATATCGTTCGACCGACGCGTAGCACGCGCACAATTAAGTCCAACCAGTGAGGGTATTTGCCTGCTCCCACGGCTTGATCACTCGGGGATAAGCACATACAGCTGAAATTACACTTAGACAAGTTCAATTTTTTTTACGAAATACACTATAAATGCAGACGCTCACATATACATTTTGGTTCCTGCTAGCGTACGTGGCTTGTCTGCTCCCACGGCTTCACAATGATGATCACTCAGAGATACGAGCATCTCTAGACTCTAGCACATCCCGTAAAACTGGTCAAACTAGAATTTTTGCAGCTTCGATTGAAAAATATGCACCAGACAGATCCAGGAAAAAGGCTCAACCCGGAAACTATTTTCCATCTCCCTGAATATTATCACCTCGGTACCCATAGAACCAGTTTTGGAGTCATTTTTTGGGAAATACGGGATAAAGTCAATGCTCCCGTCGACGCCGGCGACTTCCGAGCTTGATTCCACGACGAGGAGACTCGATTCCGCGTCAATCTTCGATCCCCGGCAAGGCTGTTTGATTCTGACAAAATTTGTGCGAAATCGTGGCCTGTGCTCGTAGCCCTATGGAAGCACTTCCACGGGAGGAGGCAGGTTGAGGCGGGAGGAGACCAGCGCTAGGAGAGCAAGGTGAGGGCCCAAGCCGAACAGGGGTGACCGTGCTCGCAGCACATGGAAGCACCTCCATTGCCAAACTCCCCTATGGGAGCACCTAGACGGGAGAAGGCGAGGGGAGGCCAACGCTAGGAGGGCTAGGCGAGGGTCTGAGCCGGGCGGGGGCGGCAGATGGGAGCCGGAGCACTTTGTCCAGCGGTGTTCAGTTTGTACGTGAAATATAGACTCGTTGAAGAAGATGAAGAAAAGAAAACGTTTTACGGTATGGTTTTACGAAATCTGTTCTGGTCGGACCTTCGCGATACCGTAAAATCGTTTTCGGTCAAACTGTAAAACACGCTTTTCGGTTATATTTTTCCGGTATCTGCTAAAAATGCTCTAAGAACATACACCTCGAATGACATGTAGACGGGTCCAGATCTTATCACTCTTATTGCACACATGTGTGTTAATTCCGATTTCGAAGCGACTACACTTCGTAAAATACTACCATTTTTTCGAACATACATCATGAGATTAAGGGACACGTTTTATTTTGTTGCAATCACTCAAAGAGTGTGAGAGAGACCGTCAAAATGAGTCACTCTAGTCAAGTTTTTTTTAATTTGAGAACTCCAGTCTGTCTTATTGTATGGTATACTTTTTTATAGATAATGTATGGGATAAATTCGGGCCAAGCCTAAATGCCGCCCGTTAGCCCCCCTAAACTTCAGCGCCGCCTGAAGGAGCTCGTTCGCGAGGCGTTATTGGGCCGGCCTTTACTGTTTCGAGGGCGGCGAGGCGACGACGGATACTGCGACCTGTTTCTTCTTTTCCTCTTCGCCCGTTCTGTTCCGGAGAGACCGAGGCGATTCCAGATTTCCCCTTACCCCGGAGAGATTTACCGAGTTCTTCTTCGGCCGGTGGTTTCCTTGATGCTACGCTAGGTTCGTGCTGTATTCATCCATGTACTAAACCATCGTGGCTTTGGTGTTCTTCTCCTCTCCTGTCCATGGTGGATCCAGATTCCTGTATTCCCGTCCTTCTATATGGTTATTTGCATCCACGATCTACGAGCTCAAGCCCTAATTGTCTAGTTCGCCTTCCACATCGCACGCGTGTATCGATTTTCTACGGAGATGTTTATTGGTGCGTCGCTGGGCCCTGTGGTTTTCTGCTGAATCCCTCGTTTTAGTATCCTAGCTTTGCGCCATCTGACTTCTTTGGAGAATGATCGGGATCTGGTTATTTTAGATGATTGTGTTACTGTTTGTGTTGGATTTTTTTAGTGATGGCGCCCGATGTGCTACAGAGCTCACCTAAATGTGCTATGTTTGTGTTTAATCGAATCCATTGCTTGGAATCTGGTACTAGTAGCATTAGCTCGATAGCTTTGTGGTGACTTTTTTATTTTTGGACATGATGGTAATTTCACTTCAGTTTCTTATACCAGTATGTTTAATACTGCGGGGTAGACACCACACTATTTCTGAGTATGTTAATTTGCAAATTATATGTTGCTTGATTTAATTCTTAGACAGTATTGAGGAGCACAATATTCATGAGCAATACAATTTCTCTGGCATGGTACTAAATTCAGGGGAAGACTATGTCTGCTAAACCTTGTGAATGTTTTTAGTGACCACAAGATTCAACTTTCATGTTTCTTTTTCCCTTTTCCAGGTTCGGAATGAGAAAGCAAGAAAGTGTTTGAGCAGTATGAGAAAGAAAGACCCAGCTCCAACTTCTTAGAAATTTCCCAATACAGATCCTTTGGGACTAAAACTCTTGGAAAAGCCATTAGCGTTTGATCCGAAGGACTGTCCAAATGCAGAAGAGGTAGTCTTTTGGTGCTATTTTATCATCCTGAGCTCCTTTTTTCTCTCTGTCAGGTCATGCATGTGATCCGGCTTGCAGCACCAGTTGGTTATACTTGTCTGGACTAAATTATAGTATTTCCTTCATTATTTATATTTTTCAGGCATTGACTGATCCATACTTTAGAGGCCTTTCCAAACCTGAGAGAGAACTGTCCTGTTAGCTAATCAGAAAAAATTGGAGTTTGACTTTGAGCAGAGAAATATGTTGAAGGATGATGTAAGGGAGATGATATTCCGGGATATACTAGAATATCATCCACAATTGCCGAAGGACTACAAACGGCACATAGAGGACAACCTTTCTCTACCCAAGGTCTTTACTTTTTCTATGGTTGTATTGCTTCATTTCTGTTCATTCTGTGACACCATCAACTCTTACTCACCTCAGTACTTCGTTGTTATGTTTGTCAGTGTTGTTGATCAATTCAAGAAGCAATTTTCTCATCTTGGTGGGGTTCTCGGCAGAAATAAAAAAGATTCAAGTTCAGTAAGGACATGATCAGTACAGTGTTTGGATTTGATGATGGTGCCGTGTCAGTTTGTTTTCGCTAGCAGTGATACAGTGGTAATAGATGAGGTGAATGTGCTTCGAGCCAAGTATACTACTAATGGTAAAATCCTCATGGATAAACTGGTGTCTATAATGTTGGTCGACAACAGCGAGGATGGTCTCAGGGGGTGTTATGATGTTTTTAATATCAACAATTATGTGCCCTCTCACTTAAATTTTTGTGAACCCAAAGCTTATGTTCTCTCTGGGAGATGTTTCCTTGTTTTGGCATTTGGACTATGCATCTGGAAGAACCGGAAGATGTTCTTTTTCGGTCCAATGATGTGTGTAGTAGCCTGGCGTAACCAAAGGCTAATACTGTCCGTCTATTAGATGATACAAAAAATTCAATCATTTTTTTTCATTTTGATAGACGAAATCATCTCTGAAATGAATATCTCTTTTTGTCGTGGAGCGCCGTGCAATGATTCCATGAATCTGTGGGTTTTCGTCATTTAAATTTTTTTAGATTTATTAATTTTCTGGTTTGTCGTTCTTGGTTCAATATTACAACGTTTCATTATTACTTACGGTTCACCATAATTTCGGCTCAGTAGTTTTTGTTTCACCCTAATTTGGTTAACCATACCCGACAGTCAAATTTGGTTCCTTAATTTAATTAACTCTTCACTTTAGTTTAAAATGGTTCCAAATTTAAAAATGGTTCTATTTTGAAAAAGGTTACGAATTTAAAAATGGTTCCATTTTGAAAATGGTTCCAAATTTAAAAATGGTTCCATTTTGAAAATGGTTCCAAATTTAAAAATGGTTCCATATAGTTCTAAATTTAAAAATGGTTCCAAATAAAAAATTGGTTTCATTTTGAAAATGGTTCCAAATTTAAAAATGGTTCCATTTTTAAAATGGTCCCAAATTTAAAAATGGTTCCAATTTTTTTTTGAAGTTTGTCCATTTTTGAAAATGGTTCCAATTTTGAAAATGGTTACATTTTTTAAAATGGTTCCAATTTAAAAAATTGTTCCATTTTGAAAATGGTTCCAACTTAAAAATGGTGCGAAGTTTAAAATGGTTCCAAATTAAAAATGGTTCCAAATTTGAAAATTGTTCATTTTTTAAAATAGTTCCATTTTGAAAATGGTTCCAAATTAAAAAAATGGTTCCGAATTTAAAAATGGTTCCATTTTGAAAAAGGTTACAAATTTAAAAAAATGTTCCATTTTGAAAATGATTCCAAATTTAAAAATGGTTCCATTTTGAAAATGGTTCCAAATTTAAAAATGGTTCTGAATTTAAAATCGTTCATTTTTTAAATGGTTTCATTATGAAAATGATTCCAAATTTAAAAATGGTTCCATTTGAAAATGGTTCCAAATTTTAAAATGGTTCCAAATTTTAAAAATGGTTCCATATAATTCTAAATTTAAAAATTGTTCCATTTTGAAAATGGTTCCAAATTAAAAAATGGTTCCATTTTAAAAACGGTTCCATTTTAAAAAGGTTGCAAATTTAAAAATGGTTCCATTTTTTTTTGAAATTTGTTCATTTTTGAAAATGGTTCCAATTTTGAAAATGGTTACATTTTTAAAATGGTTCCAATTTAAAAAATTGTTCCATTTTGAAAATGGTTCCAACTTGAAAATGGTGCCAAGTTTAAAATGGTTCCAAATTAAAAATGGTTTTAAATTTAAAATGGTTCTAAATTTGAAAATTGTTCATTTTTTAAAATGGTTACATTTTGAAAATTGTTCCAAATTTAAAATGGTTCTATTTTGAAAATGGTTCTGAATTAAAAAATGCTTCCATTTTGAAAATGGTTCCAAATTTAAAAATGGTTCCAAATTAAAAAATGCTTCCGAATAAAAAATGGTTCGAAATTTGAAAATTGTTCATTTTTTAAAATGGTTCCATTTTGAAAATGGTTCCAAATTTAAAATTTGTTCCATTTTGAAAATGGTTCCAACTTAAAAATGGTGCCGAATTTAAAATGGTTCCAATTTTGAAAATGGTTCTATTTTAAAAATGGTTCTAACTTAAAAATGGTGCCGAATTTAAAAAGGTTTCAAAATTGAAAATGGTTCCGAATTTAAAATGGTTCTGAATTTAAAATCGGTCCAAATTTAAAAATGGTTCCAAATTTGAAAATTGTTTCAAATTTAAAAATGGTTCGATATTAAAAAAAAGGTTCCAAATTTAAAAATTGTTACATTTTTAAAAATGGTTCTATTTTTAAAATAGGTTCCAAATTTTTAATCTGTATTTTTTCTAGAGATATATGTAGTGCTACTTTTTTTTAAGATCCTGGAAGCTACATGTCCACGTTCTGTGCACGCCCCACGATTGGAAGCCACCACGACTCCGAGGCGAAACAGTTGAAACAGTCGAAGAAGCCAGCAAACGATCGAACACGCGCAAGAAACAAATGGGCCGGCCCACAATTGGAAGCACGTAGGCGGCGCAACTCTTTAGCGGCGCCAACGGGTGCCGCAAAGGAGCTCCTATAAATTCGTCTACATGAGTTGCTCTAGTAGACTAGTAGTCAGCCCAAACCAGCCCATTACTGTATGGCACTATGAGAGAGACTGACGCGTTGGGGCCAGGAACAGACCAACGGAAATCTTCACGAGCCTCTCTCACGGCCCAACCAGCTATCATACCATTTCAACCTGTTCCCCTCGCCGTGACGCCGCCGCCGCCGCCGCCATGCTCCGGTACCGATGCTGCATCCTCACCCAGCTCCTCGCTTATCCCTCCACCGCTCTCGCCTCCCCTCTCCACCGCCTCCTCTCCGCCGCCGCGGCGCCCGTTTCGCCAACCCCCCGTTTCGCCGTCGAGGACTACCTCGTGGACACCTGCGGCCTCACCCGTGTCCAAGCACTCAAGGCCTCAACGAAGCTCTCCCACCTCAGGTCCCCCTCCAAGCCCGACGCTGTCCTCTCCTTCCTCGCCGGCCTCGGCCTCTCCAGCGCCGACGTCGCACCTCTTGTAGCCAAGGACCCACAGATTCTCTGCGCCAAAGTGGAGAAAACCCTGGACACCGTCGTCCTCGGGCTCACCGGCCTCGGTCTCTCGCGTTCTGAGATCGCGCGCCTCGTCTCGCTCGGTCGCGTCCAATTCCGCTATAGATCCGTCGTCTCCAATCTACAGTACTATCTGCACCTGTTCGGTTCCTTCGAGAACCTCCTCGCAGCGCTCAGGAAAAACGCCTACCTTCTCTCGTCCGACATCCAGAGGGTGGTCAAGCCCAATGTCGTGCTTCTGAGAGAGTGTGGGCTAGGTGATCGTGATATTGTCAAGCTGAGCCTCACTGTGCCATGGCTGCTCACCAGCAAACCGGAACGGGTCCGGTCAACAGTGTCGTGCGCCGAAGGTCTTGGTGTACCCCGTGGATCTCGGATGTTCAGGCATGCACTGCATGCTGTTGCATACCTGGACGAGGAGAAAATCACCGCCAAAAAGGAGTACTTGAAGAAGCTGTTCAGTGGTCCGATGCGGAGGCAAGCATTGCTGTTTCTAGGGCTCTGTTTGTGCTGACGAGGTCTAAGGAGGATCTTCAGAGAAAGTCCGAGTTCCTTATCTCAGAGGCTGGGTTGGAACCTTCTTCCATAGCTTATCGGTCGGTAATTATCGGTCTTAGCCTTGAGGGCCGGCTTAGGCCCCGCTATTATGTTCTAAAGTTTCTTAAGGTAAATGGATTGCTAGATCGAGACTATGACTACTATACAGTTTTCAAGTTGACCGAGAAGGTATTTGTGGGGAAGTTCATATGCCCTCACAAGGAAGCTGCACCGTACCTCGCTGAAGACTATGATGCTGCTTGCAGAGGGGAAGTGCCAAGTAATTTCAGATTTACATGAGCCAAGAACGGAGTATGGGAATTGATAACTGCGCATCGCGCACCAAAGCGTTCAAGTATCAGCGAGGAGTTTCCAGTGCAATCCTCAATCTGTCTTTCCATGGAAAGAAGTTCTTATTTTGGCCTTGAAGATGATATGAGGTCTCAAAATTCCCCTTTGGATGGAGTTTTTGTACTTTTTTCACAGAACAATTCTGGATTTGTTGATAGCCACAATGTGTTGATTCCTGCAGAGTATGCAGTTTGATCTAGTTTGCTGGTTGACTGCTCTAGTTCTTGGAAGCTGAGTGTCTTGAGATGCAGTTTTAATCTAATTTGTTGGTTGCCTGGTCTAGTTCTTGGATGCTGAATGTCTTCGTTCTTTCTGCAGAAGTAACATATATGTATGTTGCTGCAACCTGTTGTTCTGACACTACTTGTCAGTCCCACTGTTATTTCAGAATTTTGGCAAGCTTTTGAAAGCCCTAGATTACTTAGCCCTTTCAAGCAGATAATGATAGTTCAGGGTTTTTCCTTCATAATATTATAATGTGAATGTAATCTATATATCTGGAGGAATACCAGGAATGAAGTTCTAGCCACTGTGTCAATGTTATGACAAACAAGTAAAACCCTATGTATCCACACACTTAAAACGTGGACTCCTGGAGTTGTCAGGTTGCCGTAGCAGTTAACACAGTTAAGTTATTTTCCCCTCTTTCTTTGCTTGTGATGTTCCTGTTTGCACACAAACTCATTTTATGGTTACATAGTAACGTAGATAATTAGAGGCGACATGGAATGGTCGCTCTTCATCTGGTGCTTGATCACTGGGCAGACAAAACAATGAAGACCTGGAAAACATAGGAGTTAATAGTGATTCATGTAGCATTACTGGTTTAGTTCCATTGCACGCATGGTACATTGGTACATTATATCATTCGAGTTCCAAGGGCTTGATCTTGCCTCCTTTATACATACAAATCCTTACACTTACTGCTCTCAAGGGCTCTTTCTAACGTCAACCGTCTTTTTAGAGGTGAGCATGGAAAGATAGTCATGAACCATTCTTGTTTTTTGAATGCATTTGTTGGTTCTCAGATTTGGTAAATTGTTGGGTCTATATTTGATTGTGAAGTTGGTTCTGGTTTTGAATCAATAAGTCGTTGGTGGCTTAGTGAGAAAAAAATTTGCACTGAATGTGTTGACATCTGCTGCCTTGTGGTGACATATCGGAGCTTCTGGACCGATGTATCCTCCTGCTAAAACGTACCAGAAGGGAGCTGCTGCGAATTGCGCGGAGATGATTGCTTTGGAACCACGGGTTCAAGCACAAAGGCGGAGCTCCAGATCTTTAAAGTTTGTGCGTCTGACCTATGGTGTATCAAGTTGTAATCTTGACAGAGGCTTTGTGTTTTGTTGCTTTGCGACCTGGCAGTTCGTTGTGGATGCTGTGGTTTCGTGTTTAGTGAAACCAGTGGGTGATCCTCCTTTTCTCTTACAAAAACTATTCTTTCTTACATGAACTTAGTACTGATATATTCTACGAAACAGTCCCAGACCAATCAACCGAGTTTGCCAATCGCACACACATACAATGAAACGAACTACCAGATCAAGGAGTGCAGTACATATATGTGTAACCAGATGGAGCAAAATAACGTCATTGCATCATTTAGGCATGCAGCTTGATGAGCAGCATCGTCTCTGTAGTGACTCATTACACTCTCCAGATTTCACAACAAAGAAAACATAGGGTATCTCTCACAAAAAAATTTATCACTCACCACTCACCAGTTCCTTCTTGAATGGATGCAAAATCTATTTGGGAAATTACAAAAAATAAAAGCTTTTGAACCTTAATCTGATGATTTCCACTTCATAAAGTACTAGCAAAGATACGCCATCTGCATTACATGTCCTCCCCGGAAAATCTCACCACCGGAGGTCCGCTTTCCATCATCTGTGTTGCTCTGAGGGCCTTCACCACCTCCGGCATGGTTGGCCTCGCCCACGGGTTGTCGCGGTGCAGTCCTGGGCAATGGCAAGCACACGCGCCATCTGCTGCCTGCACACACCCGAGACCGGCAGGCAGGAATCGAACAGCTCGCCCTCACGGCGGCGCGCGACCATCCACCGCGCCCACCCGACGAGGTTTCCCCACCTTCCTCCATCTCCTGCCCCGTCGGTGGCTGCCCGGTCAGCAGCTCTAGCATGACGACGCCGAAGCTGTAGACGTCGCCCCTCACCGTGGACTCCATCGTCATCCCGTACTCTGGGGGGATGTAGCCGAGCGTGCCGGCGAGGTTGGTGCTGACATGGGTCTCACACGCGCTGATTATCCTCGCAAGGCCGAAGTCCGAGACCCTTGGCTCCAGGTCCCAGTCCAGCAGGATGTTGCTCGATTTCATGTCCCGGTGGATGATGTGGGGCACAAAGCCATGGTGCAGGAATGCGAGACCCTGGGCAGAGCCAAGACAGATCTTGAGACGGTCCGGCCATCCTAGCGCGTCAGCTGCATCCGTTCGGTTCTTCCTCAGCCATGTCTCAAGGCACCCATTTTCCATGTACTCGTAAATCAGGAACCGCTCGTCGCCAGAAGCACAATAGCCAAGCAGGGGAACGAGGTTTGGGTGCTTCACCTTCCCAATGGTCTCCATCTCAGCTTGGAACTCACGGTTAGCTTGGAACTGGTGACTACCGTGCAGCCTCTTGACCGCGACTTGCTGGCCTCCGGAGAGCGCGGCCTTGTACACAGTGCCAAAGCCACCTTCGCCTATGACGTGCAGGTTACTGAAATTATCGGTGGTTTTCAGGATATCACCTGCGGTGACCCTCATCAGTGAGTGCTCAAATGTCCCAAGGTTGATACTCAGAGGCTGTCGCGACTTCTTTCCCAAGAGTCTACTGCTTAAGGTGGGCTCAGTGTCTGCCTTGTCTTCGCTTGCAGGCACAAGAGCAAACGGCACCTTCTCTTCGAAAATCTCCGTATCAAATAAACCACCAGAAGAACCAACAGAATGACAATGATTGCAATGCCACATATGGTTGCTGCTACTGAAGCTCGACGAGATGGATGAGGCACCTTGTGGTTGATGTTATTAGTGTCACAAATGCCTCCTGCGGCACAGTCCGCTAAGCTAAATGTGCCAACAATGCGGTTACCAGAGAAGTTGGCAAACAAGAGGCCAAACATATTGCAAATACCACAAGGGATGGTGCCAATGAAATCGTTGCTTGAAAGGTCAAGATAGTTCAAAGTAGTAACATTGCACAGAGCTGGAGGCAGGCTGCCGTTGAGGCTATTGTTGTGGATATCAAGATAAGTTAGCTTTGTGAAGTTGGAGATAGACCCATCCAGGTTTCCGGAGAAATGGTTACTGCTTGCATTGAACGAGATCACTGTGCTCAAGGATCGTTTGCCCCGTCGGGACAGGAGAATGGAATTTGTCCAAAGAGGTGATTGTTACTGACATCAAGATGGCTTAGCCCCTGGTTGCAGAGCAAAGACTGGGGTAGAGTGCCAGTAAGCGCGTTACCGGACAAGTTCAGCATGGTAATTTTAGGAAGAATGTGGCCTATCTCAGCATGGATGGAGCCATTCAGGTGGTTATTAGACAGAAAAAGGCCCTGAAGTACCGATGGTGCAGACCAAGGAAGCATATGTCCAACTAATGCATTGAAAGACAAATCAATGATTGTCAGATTCGTGATCTCACCGAGCTCTGCAGGAATAGTTCCATTCAGCAAGTTACCTTGCAGGTATAGATCCATCACTATAGCACAATCCTTGATTGCTGTTGGGATCTGACCTGTCAATTTGTTGTATGACAGATCAAGCAGTCCTTGGTGCTGAGTATATTCAGAATCAGAGTGAGACACACGTGAGAATCCCCCACAGATCTCAGCAGGTATAGTGCCTGACAGCTGATTATTAGACAAAACCAAGGTATTGAGCAGTGTCAAACGTGATACCGCCCTTGGGATGTGTCCGGTCAAATTGTTATAGCTCAGGTCCAGCATGACAAGGTTTGTGCAGTTGAAGAGCTCTACTGGGATGTTCCCAGATAACATATTGCCACATAGAGACAATGTTGTCAGATTCCTTAGAGTGCCGACCGACCGTGGGATCGGTCCTTCCAGGTAGTTATTGTCAATTTGCAGAATCTTCAAGCCGGAAAGTTTGCCAATGCTCTCAGGGATCATGCCGGTGAGCTGATTATCGCTGAGACAGAGCCGCAGAACAGCTGATGACTCCCAGAACTTGTCAGGCAGAGATCCTGTGAAATTGTTAAGAGACAGATCCAGGTTTACTAGCGGTAGCTCAGCCAAGTATTCTGGTATCTCCCCATGGAGATGGTTATCATACAACTTTAGTTCAGTGAGGTTCCTGCACCCTTTGAATGTCTCCTTGATACTCCCTGTCAGATTGTTGCTATACAAATTGAGCGACCGCAGAGAGCTAGCTTGCATATCTCGACAGGGATAGGACCCGAGAGCCGGTTATGACCTGCAGAGAAACTAACCAAATGCTTCAAAGGCAGCAACGGCAGAGGCCCATTGAACATGTTGTCTGTCAATATTATAAACTTAATATTCCCCCAGTTTTGAATCCAATCTGGAATATGACCAGATAGTTTGTTACTTTCAGTGTTGAAGTAGATAATAGCTTCTAAATCTGCAAGTTCGTCAGGGATAAAGCCAGTAAAATGGTTGAAGGACAGGTCTAGAGCAGTAAGCTTCTTGCAGTTACCAAGTTCTTTAGGTATCGTCCCAGTGAGCCCTGCTCTCCTTGCAAACAGTTGCTTTAGATTGCTCAGCAGACCGACTGATGTTGGGAGTTCGGCACTGAAGTCGTTCTGTGATATATCAAGAGCGATCAAGCTTTCAAGATCACCGATTGACCGAGGTATGGTACCCATAAAGTTGCAATTGGAGAGTTTAAGTACTTTTAGCCGCTTCAGGTTACCGATGTCTTCTGGAATGCTTCCAGTGAAGTCATTTTCCATCAAATTTAACCATTCCAATTTTTCTAGCTGACCAATCTCAGCAGGTATTGGCCCCACCAAATGTTTGATGACAAATCAAGTGTCGTCAGGTTCACCAATGTGCCTATTCCTAGGAACATTGATCCATTGGGGCTGTTCTTGCATGTGTCAAGGTATGAGCGACAGGTCAGATTACTGAAAGCAGCTGGTATCGACCCGCTGAATGTGTTCCTGTCAAGGTACAGACACTCCAGGTTCTGCAAACTGCCCAGTTCGGGAGGAAGGCCTCCAGAGAGTTATTCATGGACATGGATAGCTTAGTGAGGTGCTGAAGCTGACCAATGGCAGGGCTGAGTTGACCGGAAAGCAAGTTGTTGTCAAGCACCAGTTCTTTCAGAATCTTCAAGTCAAACAGTGAGACTGGTAGTGGGCCAGCAAGCTGATTATAGCTCAAGTCTAGGTACTGGAGCTGCGACAAATGTCCCACAACTTCCGGAATCTCACCATAGAACCCGCATCCACTGCCGTTTAGCCGAACAAGCGATTGGAATGCCCCGATGCATGATGGAAAGGGGACATAGAGTGGCACAGATGACAGGTCTATGGCCACAACAGTGTCACCCCGGCAAGTTATACCTGACCAGCTGCATGAGGTGTTTTTGGATCAAACCAATTACGGAGAAAGCCTTTGCCCTCAGAAATTGCGTTCCTCAGAGCAAACAGATTCTTCGTATCAGACTCCAGCAATGCAGAGGTAGGGATGAAGCAGAGAAGTTGGACTACCAGGTACAAGCAAACCTGGAAAAGGAAGGGCAGAGTTGAACAGGTAAGCATCAGTGCTGAGGCAAAAGAGTTATGAGCAATGACAACACATAAAACCAATAAAGCACACACAAATGAAATAAGGAGCTAACAAAATGCTAGAAAAAAATTCATCAGGGCATACGCTACGAGCCAACAGTCGTGGGTTCAACAAAGCTTATTCTGGTGCTTATGCAGGCTCATATGAATGCTGTTCTTTTTTAAAGGACCTGTCTGGATTGGTGCATCTACATGCTAAATTAGAAATGCGCACTTCCCATGTAAGATTATGAGTTAATAAATAAGGGAAATTTGGCATGTCATTTGCAAAAGTTTTCTGAAAACACTACTCTAACAAGGTCAAAATGCCATTCCTTGGCGGTTGTTTGAAACAGTCATTACATCGAGCAGGTTGTGGGCGAAGGCTCGAATTCACTGGACAATGCATTCATCGCAACTCTTTCCTTCTCCCTCTTCTCCGGCATTGTTGCCCGGTGTTCCTGCACCTCGCGCATCGGCTCACCGGCAATAATCCAGCATGCTATGACGTTCCTCATCGTCACCACCGACCCCGAGGTGTTGGTGTCGAGCCCTCGACGATCCTGGCGATCACGGACGCACCAAACGGGGATGGGGAGCCGCCGGGGCCTGAGTCGATGACGAGGGAGAGGTCGGCGCGCGCCGAGGGAGGTGACGGCGAGCACGGAGAAGGGCGCGACTGGAAGCACCAGCGTCGCGTCCCCTCGCCCTCGGAGCTACAGTGAGAAGCCTCCATCGATCCCGGGGCCCAGCGGCGCACGGCCAGGTACTTCGCGTTTATGCGGGGTGGTTGCCGAATTCTGAGACCGGCGAAGCTCACATCGAGGCGAGGGCGAGCTGCGGCGGTGGCTGGGGCGGGGGTGGCGAGGCTGGAACACATTGCGTGTTTCTTTTCACGGGAACAGCCGGAGAGGCGGAAGGGAGCTGCCACGCAGCCTTGCGCTGCAGCGAGAACGGCGCAGTGGAGATGGCCAAGGTGGTGCTCAATATTCTGTTTTTTCCCGGTTACTCAGGTTCAAATACCCATGGACTTTGTGTTTCTTTACTGGCTTCGTCTAATTCTGAGAATTAATAAGTTTTCTTGAAACCTCTTGCTCATATCTCTCATCAAAGGTGCTATTCGATAGTGTTTTTTTAGCAGATTCCCCACTAATCCAAGCGAGTTTTCAAATATTTGTCCGACATTCATTCGGGAGGGTACTCATAAGGGATTGGAGACCGGTGTCGCGTAACATTGGAGCCTTTAAATCACGTATTTGCTATTTCTGATACTAATATATATCACATATATGCATGTGGTATATGCCAGTATTCGATTCGAGCAGGGTTGTGATCCGACATGATCAAGTATTTGAATATGAATTCTCCACTACTCGTCCCAAATTTAGAACCAAATAACAAAAAATGAAATAGGATACGATTTGAGCACTATCCGACCCAATCCGCTCGGGCTTCACCCTTAGAAATTAGGGACATGTGGTTTATGCAATCACTCATTTTTTTTTAACGAACAATAAATCCGTTTAGGTTTTCGGTTAGTCAAACTATAAGTTCACGGGATCCCAATTGCTCATATCCATTTGGGTTTAGTCACAAAACAAGCTCTTTGTTAAGTTTTGTTTATATGAAGACGGCTATGGTGTGTTAACTTGGTTGAACTTTTGATTAACAAAAAACTTGGACTTTGACTACCGAGCAATAAGATCAACAACATACATATATATAATACATAGGGGAAGCCAAAAGTCCGCTGAAACCCGTTTGGTTAATTAAGTGCAGTGCTTTTACTTTGCCGACTCTGATCGTTCCATTCATTCTCCTTCATATTTTGCTTTTATGCACTCATTTGGGTTTTTCTTTAGAAATATCCCAGGTCTTGACGATTAAAAAATCGTAACACAGTCGAGACACTCGCGTTATTTTTGGAACCTCCCCTCTCTCTACAGTGCACAAAGGCGATCTCAGAGGCGACTCGGGCTTTCCCGGCGGCCGCCGGCGTATCCGCGGGATTCCTCACCCTCCGCCGGCCGCTACGGCGGCGGGAGGGTGGGGAATCCCCGGATCTGCGTTCCGGCGTGTAGATAGGGGGTTTGTGGGCGGCGCTGGCGTGGTGGGGTCGTCGGCGTCGACCTTTTGGTGCTCTGCGGCTCCCCCGTTCCGGCGTCGTCGTCGACGGCGCTGTCGAGCTGCGGGTCAGTCACTTCTCTGCCGTGGCTTTCTCCGGCGGCGGCGGCAGATTGGTGGCGAGTATACAGGAGGCCGGCGGAGGGGTTGCGAGGCGGCTGCTGCGGGGTTGTGCGGCGTGCAGGTTGAAGATCCGGCCACCTCCGGTGAGGTGGAGTGGCGCTGGCCCTGGATCTGGGGCGGCAGGAGCTTGGGGTGCGTCCCCGGCCGATGGTCCATCTGCGTCTTCAGATCCAGCTCGTCGGAGCTGGTGGATGTTGCGGCTCATCAACGCCTTTGGGCAAGAAGTTCTTCCGTTTCCATGGTGGGTGCTCCTGGCGGTGGTCTCCTTCCTCGTCTCCGGCGGTGGAGGGTGCGCGCGTTGGGTGACCTCGAGGTTGAAGATTGTGGGAGGCAGCAGCGGTCTCTGTTTCCTCTCTGTTCTTTCTTTGCTTGTATCTGGACGTGTACTGTTTTCCTTTCACTATGAATACAAGTATTAGCTATCAAAAAAAAAAAAAAAATGACAAGACTTATGCGCTCACAGATCTTTAAAAGGGAGTTGTCCACATGCCAAAAAGGTGTTATTGTGTTTTAAAATGCATGATATAACTACAGTTATGCTTCACGTGCTACCGCAGTTGCACACGTGTGATATGTGCAACTGTGGTAGTACCAAACTGCACGTGCTACTTATGTGAAATAGTGGTTGCACAACCACTACTACCTCAGTTGCACGTGCGCGGACGTGTGTGAGACGTGTGTAACTTACAAAAAATTGACGTTTAACTCGTAAGAAATAATACGATTGCACGTGTGGTGGTATGATAGTTGTGCACGTGTGTATGTGCAAATCGAGACAAACAACAAAAGTGCAACAAATGAAAAACATCACTTGCACCACCGGTATCACCCTAGTTGCACAAATATGTGGGGGTGTCTAACTACGGCAATACCGAAATGCAACTTGTTAGAAAAACTACAGTTACATGGTTTTGTGGGGTCTGCAACTGAGAGAAATTGCGAAAGTGATAACCCTTGCAAAGTGATAACTCATCATAAACCAAAGGTTGACCAACCAGCATTACTGCATTGCGCACATGTGTGTGGTGTGTAAATAAGGCAATACTTCGAAAAACTATTATTGCCGGAGCGAATGAGAATTAGCAATTCCTTTCTTTTATAAAGAGGTATTTTTTCTAGAATACCTTTTATAAAGAGGTATTGTCTCATTAAAAGAAGAGACCTGGTCTTGCAAACCGTTTTGATCTTAGGGCTCCTTTGGCTTTGGTTCATAGGATATGAAAAGTGTAGGAATATGAACTAGGATTGATATGGCATGTCTAGTTGAATCCTATGGGAAGAGAAAGTTTCTTTAATTGGTGAAAAAAAAAATCCATGAGGTTGGAGCTCATGTTATTTTCGTATGGAGTTTGTACTATCAGATTCTTATAGGAATTTTTCCTATGGGATATGATCCTATGAATTAAACGCCTTCGAAGGAAAAATCACCATAAGATTTCAATCACACCCAATCCTTTGACAATCCTATAAATCAAAAGAGCCCTTACTGTGTGATGCATACCGACGCACGACCATTAGCAAAAGAGGAATTTGCGCTACTTAAAAAAAAACTAGATGGCATTGTTGTTCCCGAACAAAGCTCTCAAGCCTCAATTCCAAACGAAGTAAAGCACATGCTTCTATAAAGAAAAAGAAACGAATTATATTATGCACATGCTTCTCTAAAAAAACGAGTTGTCCACATGCATATGCAATCAACTGCGACAAGTAACTTTTGTACAGGAAAATTATTGCGACAAGGAACTACCTTCCAAAGCATTTCTCTCGGGTGCCTAATTAATTACTTCTTCCAAGCGGCGACAGTAATTCAGCACGACTTCTCTGAAAATAATCCTAAAAATAAAGGGTGGACAGCACAGTCAGGACCCCATGCAAGTAATTAATGACTTCCAAAAAAGCACCAACCGGTTACTAATTGACAACTAATCATGCAAGAAAAACAAACGAGTATAGTAGAATAGTGTTACAAGGCTTTTAAAAGGAAAACGAGTACTCCGCATAAACCCAAATGGAGTGATTAGTAAAATGGCAACATTTACTAATATATCGACTCTATATCCAAGTATTTTTTTTGCCAGATCCCTTTCGATACTGATGGAGCCAAATTTGCATAAGTGGTGTCAACCGAATCCAGCGCCGAACTAAGGGCGACGCCGACCCAAGCAGTGTCAAGGTGCCGAAAGATCTTGTCGCCGACCTACACAAGTTCAGCTCCATCCCCTTTCACGCCGACATGGGAGCCAGATTTAGAAATAATTTCGCCCGGTGACTTGATCAGACATTAGTTTCTCCAAAAGGCAAAAACTACTGGAGTATATCCGATTGGTTGTACATAAACATAACACCAAAATACTGAAGTCATGGAAAGTTCCCTATGAAACGCGATCATGAAGTACATAGAGACAAAAAAATTATCTACTGTAGTTGCGATTCCCAACTCTGTGAACTCCACTGGTATTGCAGAACACGAGATCACACTAATCCTTACAACATAGTCCGATCAATGGCGGAACAGCTGCATATTTTCTGCCGGAGCAGAGTAAGCAACGAACAGGGAAACACGTCTGCTTACTCGTCGGATCTCGCTCGATCGCAGTGCTGGCACCGCCGGCGATCGACGACGTACGGTGCCGTGTTCGTACAGCCGGCCGGGACTGTCCTGTGAGCACGAGAGAGGCGTTAGCGTGCAGCAGTAGGGAGATAATAAAGTACGGAGAGAGGACGTCAGGCGATCTTGCTTACCTCGTCTCTCCGCGCGCCGCGACGCGGTGTGAGCAGGAGACTCGATTGGCAAGGAGAGGAAGAAGAGACGAATGATGGCTTTCCGGGCCCTCCGGGGAGGGTGGTAGTGGTTCATATATAGAGGTGGTTTCGGCGAGGAACGGTAAGGGTGGCTGGGGTTTGGCATTTTGTCTTAAATTCTTCTTGTCTCGTTTCTTTTATTTGGATAATCATTGCTACCATCCATTTTGGTTTGGGCTGGCACTTGTCTTGTTCGGTAAGCGTTGCTATATTGCATCTAATTAGCTTCCGGTTGAATTTCTCTCCTACAGATCGGTATTGTAGATTTATGCTCTGGGGCTCGGCTTCATTCTCTCTAGTTGGCCGCAGCGGATATAGGGCTTAGATTCATAATTTTAGGGTCTAGGTTCCTGCATTTCGACTCCACAAATCGGGTGGTGGCGGCGACGCGACGACAGTGTGGTTGAGCGATATGGCATGGGATGGGAGGGAAAAAGTGTTTGGCGGCGGATAGGGGCATCAGTGGCGGAGCTATGCACACTTCAGGGAGGCGCTGCCCCCTCAGCCCAAGAAAAATTTAGCCAAAACCTATTACTTTTTGGCCAGGTTAGCTCCAAAATCAGTGGTATTTAGCATGTTTGCCCCCCCCCCCCCCCCCCCAACACCGGCCTAACAACACCCTGCAACCCATTTGCCCCCCCCATCCATCCAGCGCAAGCTCCGCCACTGAGGGGCATGTGCCCCAATCTCGATGAAGAGGGCGTCGAGGACGATGATCGTGGGATAGTCCATCACGAAACATAAAAATAGTTGTAATGGTAGTTCATCACGAAGATTAGGACATCAACCCGAGCACGTGTCACGTATTTTTTCTCTCGATATGCTCTCTTACTGTAGCGATAATCGTGACCACCCATTGATTCATAATTATGATGCTCAAAATCATTTAACACGACCAATCATTTCCGATAGCAATGCATGGTGCCTTGTATTGTAGTACCAGTATCTAAAATTGGCACCCATTAATTACCTCTCATTTTCTTTAGAAGTATAGATCTGGGGTAGTATTTTAATATCATTATTAGTTTACAAGCATAAGCCGTTTTATAACCAATTCTCGATCGATATAAACGCACTTACAAACGTAATGTATGAAATTGGGGCCTACATTGTCCAACAATTTACTATGCAATTCGGGCATAGGACACTATGCCTCTATGCTCATGCATAGATAAACAAAGTTCAACAATGCGCCTCTCATATTCTTTTAGCCCGCGACGAGTTATCTGGTGGTGGACTTCAGTATCCCACCTCCTAATTGAATGACCTTCAATAACTCCCTCTTTCCTTGCTAGCAAGAATGTCGACGATATTCATGTCAAAAAAAAAAAGAATGCCGATGATATCCCTTACTCTGTTATGTAATATAGTTGAGCGATATATTCAAGACGATGAGCATGTAATTACACGACGACGCCAATCAAGAGCCAGGTGGCGTTTAGAGAAATATGTCATTTTCTCAAGTTTATGCCATCTTCTTTCAGAAAGGTGCATTTAAACAGTTCGATCGTGATCGGAGGACCGAAATCCAGTCCATCAAAGTACAAATCCGGGGGCAGGCCTCAGGCACCGTTTTCCCCAAACCCCTTCCCGCCCAATCCCACTCCCACGGTCCCACCGCCTCAAACCCCTTGCCGTATCCCACTCCCGTAACGGCCTATCACGCGCGCGGCACGTGACAGCCCCTCTCTCTTCTTCCTCGCCCCCGTCCTCCTTTTTCCTCTTCCCTCCCAAACACGGAAGCTTCCGGACCATTTCAAAACCCTAAACCCTCGCCACCCAAGCAAGCAAATCCCCGCAGCTTCGCGGGCCACTCCGGGCGATTCGACCCCCTCTGAACCCCCCGGCTTCCCCTATTCGCGCCCGCATTGCTCGATCCGGCGGCGATTTCGCAGGAATCGGCGCGGATTTGGGCGTCCCCGCGGGCGCCCGGATCCCCTGAAGCTTCAAGAGCATCCTATGCTGCGTGGCGACGGTGCGGTGGGATCCTCCGGTTCGTCTCGGGTTGCTCGATTCGGGAGGGGCTTCGCCGGAACCGGCGCGGATTCGCGGCGCGCGTGGGGGTCGGAATGGCCGCGGCGCGTCATCTTCTCGCCGCAGTGGTGCTCTGGGCCGCGTTATCCTCCGCCGCGTCGTTCACCGACCCCTCCGACGGTACTTCTGCTCGCCCACGACACGTGGTGATCCGTGATCGACCTCTTGTCCCGTGATTCCTCTGCTTCGTGCGTGCGTGAGTGCGTTACGCGCGCGCTTCCTCTTTGTGGCTCTTGTGAGCGCGCGTGTGGTCCTGGTGAATTTCGCTCTGTGCAGTGCGCACGCGCGTGGGCTGGTTGGAATCACCGTGAAGGAGCTTGCCCGCGCTCGTGGATTCGTGTGGGTGACCTGCAACTCTGCCTTGCGCGCGCTTGTACTAGTGTCTGTCCGTACTCGCACTTACATTTTGATCCGTGTTCACTGGATATGGTTGTGTGATGGTCACATCTGTGTACTAGCACTTGGAAATAGCGATAGCGTGTCCTACATTTTACCTTTGCCACAACAGTTAATCTGCTCATGTAGTGCCATAATATATAAGACTCTGCATGTTTTTGTGCCTGTAAAGTACTTCCCTTTGTGCAATTGCTCTGTCTGATGCCATCCTGTTGTCTGTGTTTGTCTCTTGCTGCTTTGAAATTTGTAAGCTATAGGTTCTAACAGGCTCACTGTTTGTGTTGTTACTGTTCTTTGGATACTGTACAGCGATCGGGATTTGGGCATTATATGGCGCACTGGAGTCTCCATGGCAGCTTTCTGGGTGGACATCCATGGGTGGTGACCCCTGTGGCAGCGGAGACGGCGAACTTGGATCGTGGCGGGGGTCTTTTGCAAGGACTCGTGTGTCGTGGCTATGTAATTCTCACTTAATTCTTAACTTGCCGGTCAGTTTTGCCTGCAAATTTATATGGATATTTATTCTGGTTTTGCTGTTTTGTTACTTCCATGCAGAAATATTAGTGGGCTTGGGGTTGGTGGGTGGCTTGGTCCAGAACTGCTGAAACTCCACTCTTTGAGAGAGCTGTAAGCTTATTGTGACAAAATTTCTGATATCTGCTAACTGGTTATGATTCTGCAATTTTTGACACAAACTTCTGTCTATTGATGTGGCATGATGATAGTGATGTGAGCTTCAACAACATTGCTGGTGAAATCCCACCCACTTTGCCCCCAAATGTGGAATACTTGTACAATCTTCTTACCTTTTTTTGCTTATCCTCTTTAGGCTATGTTAAATATATTTAAATATGAAATATAAGTGATATGGTTATTGTACGTCTTGATCTTTTGCAGAAATTTGGCAGCCAACAAGTTCGAGGGAACTATACCACCGTCACTGCCATATTTGCACTCCCTTAAATATCTGTGAGTTGATTTTTGAGAATTGGAGCATTCCGTAGCCCCTACTCAAAATTTGGTTGCAGAATCGATGATTCATCTGTAATCTCGATTGCAGGAACCTCAGCTATAATAATCTCTCTGGAATAATTGGTGATGTGTTCGTTAACATGGAAAGCTTAGTAACAATGTAAGGTTCCCATATCTTAATTATTTGGTCACTTTTCATACATAATGCCTCTTGTGAAGTAAATGAGTTATTTTGCCGCACTCTGGCCTGCAACATGCCGTTTGCAGCATGATGTGCACATATCTGTACCCTGAAACATCTGCGTTTAGTATACTGCTAAATGAATCATCAGATGTAGCATGGATTGTCAGTTTGTCACGTGTAATGGTTTGTGCACTGCAAGTTGTTGTGAACTTCTTTTGCAGTTCTTTTTTGTGCAACAATCTGTTCTAAAACAATTTTTCAGCTCATTTGTATGTTAACAAAACGACACATCTTTAATTGCAACCCTTGCTTTGTTCACTCACCTCATATTTGTTCCCTCGCTGCTTTCAGGGATTTATCATCCAACTCTTTTGGCGGTGACTTACCAAGATCATTTAGTTCGTTGAACAACCTTCACCATCTGTAATAATGATGTGCCTTCTATGTCATACACACTTGTACACAGCTGCAGGAACTTGTTAATTAGAAGTTTCCTTTCTTGCTTTTGCAGTTACTTACAGCATAATGAGTTCACGGGGTCTGTAATTTTGTTGACAGACCTTCCGCTGGTAGCACTGTAAGAAATTTAACTGGAATGCAGCCATATTTGATTTTCCATATTATCTGGCAGTGCTGATGTTCATCTATTGCTTGCAGCAACATTGAGAATAATCACTTCAGCGGTTATGTCCCTGTTCATCTATTGCTTGCAGCAACATTGAGAATAATCACTTCAGCGGTTATGTCCCTGGAACTTTTGAGTTCATTCCTGAGTTGAGGTACTGAATTCTGTTATACATTGCCCCTTCCTGTCCCTCCTGAGGATATTGTGTGCATATCTATATGTCTTTGACTTCATATCTACTCCCTCCGTTCCACAATATAAGATGTTTTAGTTTTTTTCCACATGCACATGCACACACATGTATCTAGACACGTTTAAGTGCATGTGTTCATTCTTTTTAGTATGAATCTAGACATGCATGTGTAACACCTAAAACATCTTATATTGTGGAACGGAGGGAGTAGTACACTACGTGATTAACCTTCTGGTTAATATTCCAGGATTGATGGAAACCATTTTCAACCGGGTTTCAAACGTTCACCGTCCTCATTTACTAGGAAGACCCATTCACCTCCACCCCCATATCAGCATCGACCTCCACTTCCTCTTCCACTTTCACCTCCACCTCCACCTCCACCTCCACCTCCACCTCCACCAGCTGTGAAGCAGAATTTAAAGCACAAAGCAAAACCTCCGCAGCCTTCTGTTGGCTACGCTTCTCTGCTCAGTCCTAGCCACCATACGAAGTCACACTCTCGAGTGACAGCAGCAGCAATAGCTACCATCACCTGTACAATTTTTGTACTGTTCATTGTTGGGTTGATTCTGAAAAGCTGGAAAGGTTGCACATGTGACCTGAAGAGCACTGCTGAAAATACCAAGTCTTTACCAGCCAATTTGGAAGCAGGTAGCACTGTGCAATTTACCAGGATTTTCATACCAATTTATGCTAGTTGATGGTCATTGGTTATACATATACTTGTATCTCTTTTGGTTATTCTTATTACTCACCATCAATCTAGGACTGGCAACTGTAAACCTGAGAGCCATCAGAAATCCTAAACCCTTTAATATTCAATGCTCATTGACGAAATGATACATAAAATTCATCTGCATAGATTTTGTTTTCATCCTTGCATGCTGCATTATAATCTTTTATTGGGCATACTTCCTCACATTATTGAAATTATTATGCCATTTTGCAGTCCCTAAATCAAATGGGGTCCTGTACTCTTGGAGTTCTCTTATGACTGGACGTGATACTTCTTCTAGCAATAATAAAAGCATTAAACCTGGAAGAGTTCCCAAAAGGAAAAGTTTGGCCAAGACATCCAAAAACCTTGTACCTGCAAAACAGTTTCTGCCAATTGACATTTTGGCGGCTACCAGGAACTTTAATGAAGAATGCCTTATCGGTGAAGGTTTTACTGGCCAAGTTTACAGAGGTGATTTTCCTAATGGCCAGGTATGATACTAGTATCATAACAAGTGGATCATTACTACCTATGTTCATTAAGTCTAATTTCTTTATTGTTAACGTTTTATTCTGCAATAGGTTCAGTCTAATTTATATAGCTTGTATTTTAACCCTGATAGTTGACTTGCTCTTTATCTGGTTTGTTGACTATACTAGATTGAATACTTCCTTTTCCTTTTCGGCATGACACTCGTCTTGCAGTATTGAGGGCTGTAGCAATGCTTTTTTGTGATGTCTTCATAAGATTTACATTATATGTACAGGGAGGGACATTCTTAGTCTCACATGTCACTTCCAAAAAATGTGATTTTTCCAGTGGTAGTTAAATTTTCATTTTCCTAAATAGCGAAGGCTATCTTCCCTAGAAAAATTCCAAAGGTATTAAATTTATACGAGCTATTATTTTTATCTATATTTTATATGTCATGCATTTCTCGTTGTATGCACAGCTACTGGCTATAAAGAAGATCAACATGATAGATTTGTCATTATCAGAACAAGATGAGCTCATGGACATTCTTTGGAATATGTCCAGATTAAAGCATCCCAATATTTCTTCCCTTGTGGGATATTGTGTGGAGTTTGGGCATTGTGCTCTTCTATACGAGTATGCAGAAAATGGCTCCCTTGAAGATCTTCTGTTTTCATCAGCCACAAGGTCGAGGGCTTTGTCATGGAAAGCTCGGATGAAGATTGCTCTTGGAGTTGCCTATGCTTTGGAGTAAGTACAGTTTGTCTGGATTGTATTTATACCAAATCCTCTAATCAGTTTCGTACAAAGTACTGCAGAATAATTGATTACACCTATCTTAGCTTTATATTGTTTAGTTGATCGATGCCATTTTCTTTAAACTTCTATACTGGAACTGGAACTCCCATATATGTTATATCTATGTCTGATCTCTGCAGCTACATGCATTTGATGTGCTCTCCTCCAGTTGCCCATGGAAATATTAAAGCTACAAATATTTTGCTCGATGCTCAGCTGATGCCCTACCTCAGTCACTGTGGGTTACCAAAGTTCAGCCATTTTGTCAGCGCCACAAGAATGGTCAGTGTTCATAAGTTTACCTATAAACAAGGGTTGTATTGCTACTCTAAGTTTATTTTGTAAGAAAGTTCGGTGACGCACTTAACAGTTGCTTTATCAATTCAAGGAAACTTGAACGATCTGAAATTCAAATTTGAGGAAGGGATGGATGCATTAGAACAGAATAATTAGAACTGTTCTCTCCGGGATTAGAATTTTAACATTCATTGTCAAGCTAGATTACGGGACACTCATATACGTACCATGTGGTAGTCCTGGAAGTTTTCGGATAATATTTTCATAAGTCAGAAAGCGACTACACTCCAAACAATTGAAATTCGTTAAACTACCCATGCTCCCTTCAAATATACACAATAGGTGGAAGGATCTCGTGTTATCCAAGTTGAATAATATACTGCACTGTATAAAGCAAACTTGATTCGTTGGCCGTTAACGATACCCCACTTTGAAAGCAGGATTCAGAAGCTCTCAGCGGTGCTAAAGGCTATGCTGCCCCTGAGTCTAATGGTTCAGGAACAGATATCATAAAAGCTGATATTTACAGTTTTGGTGTGATACTGCTTGTGCTTTTGACTGGACAAATGGCTTTTGACAGGTACGTAATCACACACACTTGTGCCATACTAGCAAGTCTGGTATACTGATGGAATCTTGTTGTCTGCAGTTCAAGAAGCCAGAATGAGCAGTTTCTAGTTGATTGGGCATCTCCTCATCTCCATGACCTTGATTCTCTGGAAAGAATAACTGATCCAAGAATACGTGGCTCCATGCCATCTAAAGCTATCTCTGCATTAGGCAACATCATCTTGCTTTGCATCAAGGTAGTTCTCCATTTTCTCTTTTCTAGTAACATTGTTTTGTAGTTTCTTAACCTAGCTGATAGCTATTGGGTAAAAACTGAAACATGCTGCTAGCTTACTGGATTCACCAACTGGATTTCAGGACTATTTTCTGCGAGCAGTACATTTTCTTTTAGTTCAAGGAAGAGCTTTATTGCCTCCTGGCTTCTGCATCTAATTGATGCACATGGCCTTAAAAGTATATACAAACTCACCGAACTTTAACCAAACGGCAAAAAAAAAAAGGAGATTACATATGCACTGATGAACTGACAGCTCAGTTGTTACATAATCTATTAGGCGACCACACATCCATGTTTCAAATAGTGCTTATGTTATTTCTACAATGCAGCAATCACCAGATTTACGCCCACCAATGACAGTCATAACAGACAAATTAGTAAAGCTTGTCCAGTCAACAGGCTCTCAAAAGACCAACGCAGCACATCAATTGGAGGTTGATGCTCAGGACCCCTCTTTCATAACAACGAGACCATATTTTGAGCCATCGTCCACTGATATCTCACTTGAAAGCGCTGCTTCCTTGTTTTTATACTCTTCATATCTTAGTCTTAATTTGATTGTCTGATCAGTCAGTCAGGGTGCAACTGAAAGCTTCATCCCTCGGTGACGAAGATCTGCTCTTCTCCTCAAATTGTATCAGATATCGTGATACTTTGGATTCTCGAGGTAACTTGGAGTATCTGAAGCGTCAGAGCTCTTTTCAAAATTTCCGTCAATGCCAATTGTTGACACCCAAAGCTGCTGCGTTGAGACGCACTGACCACAGAAGACAACCATGCGATGCTCGACCACGGGAAGTAACCAAAGTAAACTCTGCTCTCCTGCTCACTATGGTAATAACTAATAAATTGGTGCAAGCATGGTTGGTAGTATCTCATATACTGTTAGACTGTACTCAGTTTAGCTCACATGGGATGCTGCTTGGAGTGTTCTTCTTTCAAGTAACGATTTCAACTGGCAGATCCACGTATACACATTACCCACTCCAGTAAGTCCTGTCTATATGCTCGTTTTCTGTCTTGACATTGTGTGGACAAGATGCTCGGTAGCCAATCGACACTGGATCCCAACACAACATCTGCTCTGGCCTGGTCCTGACCTTACAATGCTGCTCGGTTCACATGTCTTGTACTAATTTGTCTCGATGGTATGTGCCAAGTCCCGTGGTGGTACGATATGGTATGATCTGTTCACAAATACACGACGATGCCCACTCTTTCTATAGTGAGTAATAATGTTGCAAATGATAAAATTAACCATCTACTAGTTTTTTGTTCTTCGCAATCAATTCCATTACCTGACAATATAAATAACTTCATTATTTGTATTGATTCACTGCGCTCTAGCAGCGGAAACACACTAGTACTAGATACTCTCTCCCCTGGCCTGTGTCGCGTACGGGAGCAACGTGGGTGCATACATGGTGTACATCTTAGTCCCAATCCTACATGCAGAAATACAATGCTATCCCTTAATCCTGTTGCCGGGATCAGATGGAGATGCTGTTAGGAATGCCCCTCCCAGTGACCCCTGGCTCTGAGAATGGTTTGAGCAGCTCGTATGGCACGATGCCAGCGCCGCACCTGTTCTTGTTCTCTGGGTTGTTGTTTCGCTCGTCGATGGTGCCCTCCACCTCCTTGAGCCTACCGCTGAACTTCTCGAATGCTGCCTTCACCATGGGCTCGGCCAGCCACGCCGGCTCGGCATACTCTCCCATGTATTCCTCGTCGGGCGAGTGTGAGGAGAGAATGTCCAGTGTCGCCATCACCTTGATGGCCTGCATCTGCGAGGGGAGGCTCTGCAGCAGAACCTCCTCTGGCCTGGCCATGAACTTCTTTATCTCGTCCTCCCGGTTCTCCTCCACCGGGATGTTCTTCCTCACCACAGTGGGACGGTTGGGGAAGTACCCGGCATAATGGTATTGCCCAAAATTGACGGCGGCATGGTGGCCGGACGTGACCCACATGATGATGCTCAGGATCTGGACGAGGTTGTCTTTGGAGTCGCACACCGGCCACCATGGCTCATCCTTCTTGTCCGCGTGCCCCCGGGTGCGCACCTCCTCCCACCACGCCTGAAGCTCCTCGTCGCCGGTGACGTCTTCATCGGAGTTATAGTAGACTTTTACGTAATCGGACACCCACTGGTTGATACAGTTCCAGATAAGGAGACCGTCGTTGGCGTATGGGTAGTCCTTGATGGTGAGTTCAAGCTCACCATCGTCCCGGCGCACGGCAAGTCCCCGGCTGATGAGGTCCTCCGGCAGTGCCTCCGTGTTGAATTGCCAAGTCGCGTCGTAGGCGACGGAGCAGAGCTCGATGGAGTACCTACCCGGCCAGAAGACCTCCTCGATAATGCCGTCGGCGTTGATGAGGCTCTCCCTGGCCAGCGCGTTGATCTCCATGGTGTACCGGAAGTGCGGGTGCAGGAGGCGGTACACCGGGTGCATCCGGCTGAGCTGCCGGTTTGTGGCGATGATGTACGGCTCAACGCAGGCGTGCGTGCGCAGCCAGTGACTGACCAGCTGGTGGTAGCCGGTGTCGTGGGTTAGCACGTGCGCCTTGGCCAGCTTCCACAGCCACGAGTCGGTGGCGTCAGGCCCATGCGTGAAGGCGTGCTTCCACTGCGGCTTAGTCGGCGACTGTGGCCGCGTGAGCTCGATGGCAATCGGCATCAGCGTGCCCTCCTCGCCGAGGAAGAAGATGGTGCGGGACCCATAGAGCGACCTTTCCGGCAGCTCGCGCACCTTGTGCACGTACGGCAGGAACACGTCATGGTAGTCCAGCATGAACAGCCGCTTCTGCTCCAGCGCCTCCTCCACCGTCATGATACCGTTCATCATCTTCTCGAGGAGCTCCTTGGTTAGCGCCGACTCCGGCGGGCCGTACACCTCTGGATCGAGCTTGCTCACTATGGGGAATTCCTGCACCATGTTCTTTCGTTAATCGAACTGACTAAAAGCGAGGAGGATTACCTTTTGACTGATTTTCTACTGCATCGCATGTTTTTTACTGCTACATTTTTTCCACTTCATTGCATGCGTCTTAGAGGGGTGTTTTATAACACAATTAATCGATCCTAGCTAATTAGTTACCGTGAGGAGGCGGATGCAGATAGGGTTGAGCCCTGCGAGCGTCTGCCTCGCGAACTCCTCATCCCTGAACCACGAGAACCTGTCCCCTGCAAAGCGATGTCATGTATGTTGTGATCAGATATTGCTTGTGTACGAGCTCTAGTAGGCGGTGGCGATGGTGGTGGTGCTCACTCTCGACCATGTGGGGAACCTCGAAGCGGAGGACGTGGTCAGTGGTGTCCTCGATCATCTGGACGACTCGGGGGATGACGTTGTTGATGATGTTCAAGGAGGCGCTGGCGTCGACGGGGAGTGGGATGCCATCACTATAGAGGGCATCGATGGCCGGGAAGTGCGGGAAGCAACGGGTGTGGTTGAGAAGCGGCGACAGCGCCGGTAGGATGGCATGCAACCCCGACCGCAGCGTCGTCGCGCTGAATGTTTGCCCTTTAATGTCCGAGAACTGCTCATCACGCGGCACATACACTGGCGAGCTCCTCTTCTCCGTCTCTGGGTCTGCACATTTTTCGATTTAATTCTGTTACAGTCATTCTTGGTTGATTCAATCAATCAATATCTGGACTGGACTATGATGTGCGCACCGATGAGTGCCTTGGGGCGACCCGTGCGGCATCGGCGAGGGTAGGGGTGCTCCTTGCCGCCGATCACGGGGCGTTGGTGCTCGATGTTCTTGTCAGGGTCGCCGAGGTCGTTGTAGGTATCATAGTCGTAGATGCGCTCGTGAAACTTGCGCACGCCTTGCCCGTCACCGCGCAGCGTCTCCAGCTCCTTCTTCCTCAGCGCCTCCAAACCTGGAGGCGTGTGAGACGGCAGGTACGACTGCAACATATATGGGTCCATGCATGGTTAATTCCTCCGGAGGGTCCATGTAGTGCCATGGCAGCTGCATGCATGCAGTCGTGCCTTGCTTAATTACCTTGATGGTGAAGAACACGCGCGGTTCGGGGTTGACGAACTTGGAGTGCACCCAGGAGCCGACGTCGAAGGTGATGGCGGTGCTCTCGTCGCCGCCGGTGATGAGCTCGATGTTCTTGATGAACATCTCCCTGTGGTGCTCGTTCTCCACCAGCACCGCGCCCACCGGCCCGAATGACACCGGCACCGACATCTTGGCCTCGTATCTCCCTTCTTTCAGCGTCATGTGCGCGAACCCCTTCACTTTCTCCTTCTCCCTTCCGGTCCCTTCGCACCAAAAAAAGGAAATCTCCTTAGTCATGTCATCATGTGAACACAAATCAAGAACTGTGCATCCATGCAGAGGCACAGTCACGGTTCTCCAGCCAAACCAGAGAGAGAAACTCACTGGGGTCGAGCTCGGAGCTGACGAGCTCCAGGAGCAGCGTCTTGCCCAAGAGGTCCCGGAGGTCGTCGAGGGCGCGCGAGACGTACACCGAGGTCGGCACCTGCGCGGTGACAATGGCCGTCACCGCCAGGTGCCTCTCCTTGGTCGTCACGGACGTTGACACGCCCAGGGCCTCCTCGGTTGACGCGCAGCTGATCCTGCGTGCCGTCAGCCGGCCGCATGCACTGGAGGCTCGCCTCTGCTGGCTGCTCGCCGCCGCGGCAGCAGCGAAAAGAGGCGAGCAACATTGCCACTCTGCGCCGAGAGCGCCAGAGGCTGCTTGACACAGATCATGGCTGCGCCGGCCTGGCTACTATAGATTGCTTGGTGATTTATCAGCAGGAGAGCATAGCAGCAGCAGCAGAAATTGAAGGATTGAAATGGAGTGGACGTCGGTCTCTCTCTCGGCTCTTCCAAGTGCTCTGCGTCTGTGGTCTTTGGTAGTGTGTAATACTCTACTATATGGTGCAAGTTATAAGAACAGTCTGTGGGTGCTTCAGGGCGTCGCGTTTCACGTGCGTAAGTGTGTGAGCGTGCAGTACACCGTGATGGGAGCCTTGGCTACGAATTTTGCGACATGTTGATTTGTCTTTGTTTTTTGTTTGCTTAGCCTTCTAACCTATTTTATGTATACAACTCTAACTCTCTAAGAGTCAAGGAATAATATCCGGCCGTCTTTAGTTATATGTCGAAGTTGGCTAGTTGATCGACTAGCTACGACGGTCGATCCTAGAATGGAAGAACACAGCCGCCTGTGTCTGGGGTTCCGGTTCTATATTCAAAATTACATTATCAACCAAAAAATGTACTGTGTTTGGGGGTGGATTGTTGTTAAATACACAACAATTTCACATCAATTAAATTTAGCCTCTCAACTATAAATGAATCTCTCATATTTCTGTGACAACTTTGTATTTCATTTGTCCTATAACTGTATCTACACATTAAAGTTTTTAAAGAGTTCTCGTCGCAACGCACGGAGTATTGTTTCTAGTTCTACCTTAATACCCCCTCCGTTCTGAAATACCTGACCCTGAAATGAGTGTATCTAGACGCGTTTTTTGTTTAAATAAACTCATTTGAGAATCAAGTATTTTAGAACGGAGTGAGTACAAAAGATTCTCGCGCATGTTCTTTGAAAAAAGGACTTCAGAGGACCACATAAAATCTGTTGATCAAGGAGGGCCAGGAGACGCGGGGAGCATCTTCCAGGACATACATCCAGGCAGTGGTGGTCACGCACACACGAAGTATACATCAGTAGACTACTAGGCTACGAGGCTAGTACGAGAGAGAAGGTGACGCAACGCTTGTCACCTCCCTCTAGCATGTGACTGCCGCATTTGGCACATCCCTATTTCTATTTACGACTTGTACGGGTGATCGATCTGCGCAAGATTTGCAGAAACACCAGTCTCCACGCAACATTCATCGCAGGAAAAGTCTTTAGGCTACGCGATTTTTGTTTCTACTTTTGCATGCGCCACACATATCATCAGATATGGATAGGTATCCGGGCAGAGCACACATTCGTAGCTCTCAGCAGCAAAGGACTCCAAGAAATGATAGCGACTGCCTCGTGGTACATGTGGTGGGAGCGTCGTGAACAAGTGAAAGGCGAACGAGTTCACCTTTGAATTGAAGAGATCGACATCATGTATATATATATATTCTTGTTTTGGTTTCGAATTTTGCAGAAGGAGCAAGCCACGGTTCTACGGTGAAGCGTCATGGATGGACGCAACCTTTGCCAGTGATCACGCGCCCGCGACGATTCCAAGGTGCGCCACACTCAAGATGCATGAGGAGGTTGATGGCCGGCTTGAACGGAGCTTTTAGGTCACTCGGCTACACCTCGGAAGCATGGAATTTCGACGTGTTCCGTGGAACACTAGCCGACGATGATTAACTCGGATAAGGCCAGACACAACCCAATTCCATTGAGAATTCATGATATGCCCCTCGATGGGCCACGAGCCAATCTCAAATCCCGGTTTCCCCACCCTCCCACTACCGTAGTGGCCGGCGTAGGGCAAAGGGAACCCGCGGCGACGACTGACCGAGGGCATAGCACTCGCCTCTTGATGATCACCTCCTATCCGCCAAGCCCTAGAAAAAACATTTCATAATGCTTGAACTTGTGACATGGTGGATTGATTGTGTGTCAGTTACTCAGTTTTAGTTCTGAGCCGAAGTTGGCTAGTTGGTCGACTAGCTAGGACTTGAGAAGACCACGTAAAATCTGCTGATCAAGGAGGACTAGGAGAATAGGAGAGAATCCATGTGGTCACGCACGAAGTAGACATTAGTAGGATTACGAGGCTATATATAGTACGGGAGAAGGTGACGCAACGCTTGTCACTTCCCTAGCTAGCATGTGACGGGATAGGCCCCTGGATGGCCTAGAAAGTTTTTAGGCTACACATCTCATCAGATAGGTACTCCCTCCGTTCCAAATTAGATGACTTTCATTTTTCCACATGCAGATATATCTATACATAAGAAATGATTGAGAGACTGCCTCCTGGACTCGTACATGTATGTGGTGGGAGCGTCGTGAACAAGTGAAAGGTGAACTAGTTCAACTGTGAATTAAAGAGGTCGACAGCATGTTTTCTTACTTTGGTTTTGAATTTTGCAAAAGGAGCAAGCCAAGGTCCACTGTGAAGCGTCATGAACGGGCATGACCTCTGCCAGTGGTCAAGTGAAACTAAACGTGGATGCGAATGCGATTATAAGCGATGATACCTGGCAGTTTGTTGGTGCTTCTTGCAGCCCCGTGGAGCACGTCGCCGACGCCGGAACAGCCATGGCATGTGCGTGCCGGGCCGGACTTCCTCAAGCTACACACTCAAATCGGGTGTAACAGGAGCCGATTTCGTGACACAGCGATTGCGGTGATAGCGCAAGCCAAAAAAAATGTGTGGCTACTGCCCCCTCGAGTAATCCCTATCCTGTAGAAGCGTTGGAAGGAGACACACCTCCTGGCTCCCGTGTCGCTCACGTGGGGCGACCCGGGGGCGACCCAAACACTAGCCTTCCCCGACCTCCACCGCTCTCTCTCCCTCGCCGCCGCCGCCGCCAGCTGGCCAGCGGCGGCGGCGGAGCATCGTCGCCACCTCCTTCTCCAACCCTGTCCTCCCCTCTTCCCCTGTACCCGGTGCATCCCCTCTTTCCGAAGTCGTTTTTTCGAGGAGCACTACGGTTGATGGCGCGGTGGGCGAGCTCCTGCCTTGGGCGAGCTCCAACACGGCTTGGGGGCCGGCGTTTGGTGCTCTCCGGCAGTTCCCCCGCGCCCAGATCCAGATCAACAGCCATGCGGCCAGATCCAGATCAGGGACTTCCCGCGTGGCCCCTTGCTGCTCGGGGTTGTCTCGCCGGCCGGTGGGATACCTCCTGGCCTCCATGGGCGTTCAGTGCGGAGGAGTGGTGTGTGGGTGACGAGGGGCTAACGTGGGCAGGTGCTTTGCGGAGTTGTGCTCGTTGCGGTGGCTGGGGTGGCCGGCCTTGCGCGAGCAGCCCGTCTTCCTTGATGATGGGTGAGCTTGGGCTCTCTGTGGTTGCCAGGGCGGCGACCCTGGTAGGTGGGAGCCGTGACGCCGAGCCGGGGGTCGCGGCTCAGGTGCTGCCGGGTTTCATGGCCTTGAGGGCGGCGTGAAGACCGGGGAGTGGCGAACAGTGGATGTGGTGCGGTAGCTACCTCAGCAGCTGGTCACAATCGGATCTGGAGGCGGGGATTTGTGTCGGGGTGAAAATCTGCCTGAAGTTGCCTTGTCCGACGGCGGCGACGTCTGTGGGTGCCGTTACCTTCTTGAAGGCGTCGTCGCGACTCTTCCCCACTTCCTCCCGGTGCTCTGGGTGAAAACCCTGATCCCTCTTGATCGGGCGGCGACGGAACTCTGGTGCCGTTTCCTTCCTAAAGGCGCCGCCTTGGAGTCCACGGTCTGTCTCTCCTTCGAAGGTAGTGTGGTGGCGGTGATGGTGATGTTTGACAAAGGCGGAGCGTGTCTATGTGGTTCTGCCCTTCTCGACGGGCTTCAGCGTCCGTTGGTGTGATGGCTCGAGTTCTAGGGTGAGCTCCAGCCCACCGACGCCGGTGTCTCGTGTCGGCCAGGGATAGTGGTCCCTTTGGCGACAGAGACTGGATCGAACGGCGCTGCTATGTCGATTGGAAGGTGTTCAACCTCGTCGGCATCTGCGGCTCTTCAAGTGTTGTCTGTCCCCTGCCTCATGCGATCGTCAACCGAGCCTGCTTGTAGCTCGACCTACACTGGTTTTCTTTTACAAGCCTTTGGCTTGATCTTTTGTTTGTGTGTGTGGAGGTGTTTGTAAGCTGGTTTTAGCACTTTGTATCTTCCGCCATTGGCGTCAATAATTTAACGCTGGGCTACGGCCTATTGTCTCTGTAGAAGCGTTGCAAAATCACTAGTACTGTGCATGATATGTCCTATTCTCTTGTTGAACAACAGAATAGACGCAAGGGACAGGTGGGGCAAAACAAAATAATCGCACATGTTTCTCATAGAAGTCGTTCGTTCTCTAGCAAGCAATAAGAAATGATCACTAATAGAATCGGGCCCCGAATCGCATACGAATAGAGTGATCCGTCGCCCTCAAACTGTGTGTGATATTTCACACATGGTTTACGGAAAGGATGCAAGTTTGTTTATATCACACATGATTATATAAAACAAATCGTATGTGTCACCTTTGAGGCTTCGATACAATTCGTCATTCACAATCGTGTGTGATTCAAGCTAACTTCACAAACAGTAGGGACGCCATGTTTCCTCCTTGGTTTCCATTCGACGCGTATTGCCTCCATGCTAACTTCACTATCGTGTGTGATTCAAGCTAACTTCACAAATCGTGTGTAATGTCGATGAAGGTGAAACTTTCCTTGCACGTTACAAACGATGCAACACAACAATAAGGAGACCTTCGGCTTGGCCATGAACTTTTTCAGGTCGTCGTCCCAGTTCTCCTCCACAGTGGTGACTAGATTCGAACGAAATCATATGAACCACTATTTCAAAATTTTGAACTCGTCATCGTTGCAGCACCGTATCTCTCCTCTGTCACAAACAACAACGAGAATGGCACCTAGTATAGGACCAAACCTTGTTGAATCGTCGCAATAATATTACTATTATTTATTCATTAGTAGCAGAAGCACATATTTATTCATTAGTAGCAGAAACACACTAGTATTAGATACCCTCTCCCACCCGTGTTAAGTATAGAAGCAGTAATTTGGGTGGGTTAGTGTATGCGCGTGTATGTGAGCGTCTGCGTTGTACTGTTTTTCGTAAAAGAAAAAAAACATGGTGTACGTCTTATTCCCGATATACACGCAGAAATACCTCCTGTTTTGCTGGAGAGGGGGATCAGATGGAGATGCTGTTAGGGATGCCCCTCCCAGTGACCCCTGGCTCTGAGAATGGTTTGAGCAGCTCGTATGGCACGATGCCAGCGCCGCACCTGTTCTTGTTCTCTGGGTTGTTGTTTCGCTCGTCGATGGTGCCCTCCACCTCCTTGAGCCTACCGCTGAACTTCTCGAATGCTGCCTTCACCATGGGCTCGGCCAGCCACGCCGGCTCGGCATACTCTCCCATGTATTCCTCGTCGGGCGAGTGTGAGGAGAGAATGTCCAGTGTCGCCATCACCTTGATGGCCTGCATCTGCGAGGGGAGGCTCTGCAGCAGAACCTCCTCTGGCCTAGCCATGAACTTCTTTATCTCGTCCTCCCGGTTCTCCTCCACCGGGATGTTCTTCCTCACCACAGTGGGCGGTTGGGGAAGTACCCGGCATAATGGTACTGCCCAAAATTGACGGCGGCATGGTGGCCGGACGTGACCCACATGATGATGCTCAGGATCTGGACGAGGTTGTCTTTGGAGTCACACACCGGCCACCATGGCTCATCCGTCTTGTCCGCGTGCCCCCGGGTGCGCACCTCCTCCCACCACGCCTGAAGCTCCTCGTCGTCGGTGACGTCTTCATCGGAGTTATAGTAGACTTTTACGTAATCGGACACCCACTGGTTGATACAGTTCCAGATAAGGAGACCGTCGTTGGCGTATGGGTAGTCCTTGATGGTGAGTTCAAGCTCACCATCGTCCCGGCGCACGGCAAGTCCCCGGCTGATGAGGTCCTCCGGCAGTGCCTCCGTGTTGAATTGCCAAGTCGCGTCGTAGGCGACGGAGCAGAGCTCGATGGAGTACCTACCCGGCCAGAAGGCCTCCTCGATAATGCCGTCGGCGTTGATGAGGCTCTCCCTGGCCAGCGCGTTGATCTCCATGGTGTAGCGGAAGTGCGGGTGCAGGAGGCGGTACACCGGGTGCATCCGGCTGAGCTGCCGGTTTGTGGCGATGATGTACGGCTCGACGCAGGCGTGCGTGCGCAGCCAGTGACTGACCAGCTGGTGGTAGCCGGTGTCGTGGGTTAGCACGTGCGCCTTGGCCAGCTTCCACAGCCACGACTCGGTGGCGTCAGGCCCATGCGTGAAGGCGTGCTTCCACTGCGGCTTAGTCGGCGACTGTGGCCGCGTGAGCTCGATGGCAATCGGCATCAGCGTGCCCTCCTCGCCGAGGAAGAAGATGGTGCGAGACCCATAGAGCGACCTTTCCGGCAGCTCGCGCACCTTGTGCACGTACGGCAGGAACACGTCGTGGTAGTCCAGCATGAACAGCCGCTTCTGCTCCAGCGCCTCCTCCACCGTCATGAGACCGTTCATCATCTTCTCGAGGAGCTCCTTGGTTAGCGCCGACTCCGGCGGGCCGTACACCTCTGGATCGAGCTTGCTCACTATGGGGAATTCCTGCACCATGTTCTTTCGTTAATCGAACTGACTAAAAGCGGAGGAGGATTACCTTTTGAATGATTTTCTACTGCATCGCATGTTTTTTACTGCTACATTTTTTCCACTTCATTGCATGCGTCTTAGAGGGTGTTTTTAACACTACACAATTAATCGATCCTAGCTAATTAGTTACCGTGAGGAGGCGGATGCAGATAGGGTTGAGCCCTGCGAGCGTCTGCCTCGCGAACTCCTCATCCCTGAACCACGAGAACCTGTCCCCTGCAAAGCGATGTCATGTATGTTGTGATCAGATATTGCTTGTGTACGAGCTCTAGTAGGCGGTGGCGATGGTGGTGGTGCTCACTCTCGACCATGTGGGGAACCTCGAAGCGGAGGACGTGGTCAGTGGTGTCCTCGATCATCTGGACGACTCGGGGGATGACGTTGTTGATGATGTTCAAGGAGGCGCTGGCGTCGACGGGGAGTGGGATGCCATCACTATAGAGGGCATCGATGGCCGGGAAGTGCGGGAAGCAACGGGTGTGGTTGAGAAGCGGCGACAGCGCCGGTAGGATGGCATGCAACCCCGACCGCAGCGTCGTCGCGCTGAATGTTTGCCCTTTAATGTCCGAGAACTGCTCATCACGCGGCACGTACACTGGCGAGCTCCTCTTCTCCGTCTCTGGGTCTGCACATTTTTCGATTTAATTCTGTTACAGTCATTCTTGGTTGATTCAATCAATTAATATCTGGACTGGACTATGATGTGCGCACCGATGAGTGCCTTGGGGCGACCCGTGCGGCATCGGCGAGGGTAGGGGTGCTCCTTGCCGCCGATCACGGGGCGTTGGTGCTCGATGTTCTTGTCGGGGTCGCCGAGGTCGTTGTAGGTATCATAGTCGTAGATGCGCTCGTGAAACTTGCGCACGCCTTGCCCGTCACCGCGCAGCGTCTCCAGCTCCTTCTTCCTCAGCGCCTCCAAACCTGGAGGCGTGTGAGACGGCAGGTACGACTGCAACATATATGGGTCCATGCATGGTTAATTTCTCCGGAGGGTCCATGTAGTGTCATGCATGCAGTCGTGCCTTGCTTAATTACCTTGATGGTGAAGAACACGCGCGGTTCGGGGTTGTCAAACTTGGAGTGCACCCAGGAGCCGACGTCGAAGGTGATGGCGGTGCTCTCGTCGCCGCCGGTGATGAGCTCGATCTTCTTGATGAACATCTCCCTGTGGTGCTCGTTCTCCACCAGCACCGCGCCCACCGGCCCGAATGACGCCGGCACCGACATCTTGGCCTCGTATCTCCCTTCTTTCAGCGTCATGTGCGCGAACCCCTTCACTTTCTCCTTCTCCCTTCCGGTCCCTTCGCACCAAAAAAAGGAAATAAATCTCCTTAGTCATGTCATCATGTGAACACAAATCAAGAACTGTGCATCCATGCAGAGGCACAGTCACGGTTCTCCAGCCAAACCAGAGAGAGAAACTCACTGGGGTCGAGCTCGGAGCTGACGAGCTCCAGGAGCAGCGTCTTGCCCAAGAGGTCCTTGAGGTCGTCGAGGGCGCGCGAGACGTACACCGAGGTCGGCACCTGCGCGGTGACAATGGCCGTCACCGCCAGGTGCCTCTCCTTGGTCGTCACGGACGTTGACACGCCCATGGCCTCCTCGGTCGACGCACAGCTGATCCTGCGTGCCGTCAGCCGGCCGCATGCGCTGGAGGCTCGCCTCTGCTGGCTGCTCGCCGCCGCGGCAGCAGCGAAAAGAGGCGAGGCAACATTGCCACTCTGCGCCGAGAGCGCCAGAGGCTGCTTGACACGGATCATGGCTGCGCCGGCCTGGCTACTATAGATTGCTTGGTGATTTATCAGCAGGAGAGCATAGCAGCAGCAGCAGAAATTGACGGATTGAAATGGAGTGGACGTCGGTCTCTCTCTCGGCTCTTCCAAGTGCTCTGCGTATGTGGTCTTTGGTAGTGTGTAATACTCCTATATGGTGCAAGTTATAAGAACAGTCTGTGGGTGCTTCAGGGCGTCGCGTTTCACGTGCGTAAGTGTGTGAGCGTGCAGTACACCGTGATGGAGTCTGTGGATATGAAGTTTGCGGCCTGGTGTTTTTTCTTTCTTTGCGAGAAGGCCTAAGGCCATGTATTAGTTGATATATACCAGCCCTTACAAGAACGTTCTTGAAAAGAACATCCCATCTTCCTTCTGGATTCCTCGGCGCACGGTGAGCAAACCTCGTTGCCGCCTTTGGAAGCACCATCTTCCTTCTGCATTCCTCCTCGGCGCACCATGTGCAACCTTGAAAAAACCCAGCAGTTTGTAGAATCAGCGGCTGGGAAGTCGTCGATGTAGACTGGGAGATGCCAGCGGCCGTGATCTGGAAAGATCGTCGCCCCGAAGAAGCTAGCACCGAGAAGTGTAGGGTGATAATCCTGACTCCGGCTACACAAAAATGGGGGACACAAAACTCGCAAGTTTCCCGACGAAGCCTTTAGATGAGCTTCATCTGACAGAGATGGAACTCGAGAAAATGTGCGTCGCTGCATCATCCCCTCTGTAGGATGCCGCCACCGTACAATCGCTAATCACATCAAACTTAGTGCATGGACGATACACCATCCTCCAACTTGTCGATGCCAGACATGGGAAGAGCGGAGTGACCATCGTTCTGATCGCCACCGATGGACCAACTTCACCGGTGATGAAGAACTCGAAGACCCTACAAACCCGGACCGGACACACAGATCCGGGGTTCCCCACCCTCCCACTGCTGATGGTGTGCTTAGCTGTCTAACCTACTTTGTGTATACAACTCTAAGAGCCCACGAAAAATATCGGGCCGTGTCTGTTACTCAATTCCGAGCAGAAGTTGGCTAGCTGGTCGACTAGCTAGGGCTTGAGAAGACCACGTAAAATCTGCTGATCAAGGAGGACCAGGAAAATCGTAGAGAATCTTCCAAGACGTACATCCATGTGGTCACGCACGATGTATACAGCAGTAGGAGTGCGATGCTATAGTACGATAGAAGGTGACTTAACGCTTGTCACTTCGCTAGCATGTGACTGCCCATTTGGCACATCCCCATTGACGACATATTCTTCTTTTGGAACGGGATAGGCCCTGAATAGTCTACACGATTTTTTTTCCTTCTAATTTGCATGTGCCACACATCTCATCAGATAGGTACCGTAGTCCACACATCTCATCAGATAGGTACCCTGCAGGCCACACATCCCTACACTCTCGGAAACAAGGCCTCCAAGAAATGATTGCGACTGCCTCCTGGTACATGTATGTGGTGGAAGCGTAGTGAACAAGTGAAAGGTGAACGAGTTAAGCTGTGAATTAAAGAGATCGACAGCATGTTTTCTTGCTTTGGTTTCGAGTTTTGCTAAAGGAGCAAGCCACGGTCTTACGGTGAAGCGTCATGGACGAACGCGACCTCTGCCAGTGGTCAAGTGAGATTAAATCAGAATGATCCAGAGATGGCCTCTCACCCCCCCCCCCCCCCCCCCCCCCCCCGCGCTAGGCGCGCAGGAGAAATCCTAACCAGCCGTCAAACCTCCTCCCCCTCCCTCCTCCTCTTCGCTCGCCGCCCCCATAGGGCGTGGCCAGGCAAAGCCTGGCTGTCATCGACGGCGGGCGGGGTCTCTTCGTCCCCTCGCGCATGGAGTCGGCGCGGGCCGGTGACTTGGGCATGGGTGTGACGCGGCCGAGCGTGGCGATGTCTCCTCGATGCGGCTCGACAGGTGGCGTTGTGATGGTTTGCGCCTTGGATGGCAGTGGCGGCAGCCTCCGTTCTCCGGCGTCAAGGGCCCTAGACGGCGCAGACTGCGGAAGCCACCTCCGGTAGGCGGCGGCGACCATGATCCGTGCGGCGGCTGGGACGTTTGGGTAAGATCTTGCCTGTGGGTCTGAACTGGGCTAGGCATGCCACGTTCGTCATGCCTTCCGTCGAGATCTCTCGGCGGCTTATCGCCGGTGACCTTCACGCTGGGCATAAAACCCGATACCCGAATTCCGAACCCGAAAAACCCGAACACGAACCCGTATAACCCGAACCCGAGAAACCCGAACACATTTTCGGTGTCAAGTCTGAAAACCCGAATTTACTTCAGGTAATTCGGGTTTTAACCCCCGGTACCCGAACAACCCGATAGACCCGAAATATCTGTGCAGCCCAACAATTAAATAGATTGTTTACGTTTTTTAGCCCAGCCCAGCCCAACAACTAACACTATACACCAATCATTAGCAACATTGTGCCATCAGCTGATCAGCCCAACACGACGCACACGCATCTCCTCCTCTCCTCCTATCCTATTCTTCCCTGACCTCACGATCTACCACAGAGCGCCGCCACCTACTGCGATGCAGCCGGTCGCCGCCCTCGTATCCCACTAGGCCACCTTCAGTCCCTCACCAAGAGAGCAGTAACAAGCAGCGTCGCGCCGTCCGACGGCCGCCTCCCTCGACTCTCTCTTATTCCACCGGCGAGACCACAACCATGGCGGCGTGGAACGGTGCAGCCGGCGCGCCGGCATCCCTCGTCTCGCCGGCCGCTGCTGGTTCGTCTCTCCGGTCGCTGCTGGCTCGACCTCCTCCTCGAGCGTCACGTGCCCCACGAGGACGAGATCTCTTATCTGTTCCGGCACGACGGCGATGCACATCGAGCGCCCCCAACCGCAGTATCGCACGTCTTCTTCTTTCCCATATCGGGTTATTCGGGACAACCCGGACCCGAACCCGAATTATCGGGTACCCGAATTGTCGGGTATCAAAAAATTCAGACAAAATTCGGGTGTCATATTCGAAAACCCGAATTTCTAATAACCCGAATTACCCGACCCGAAATTTTGGGTAAACCCGAACGCCCAGCGTGAGGTGACCTGACATGTCAACTTTTGCCGGCGGCAAGGAACGGGAGGCTTGTCTGCCAGTGAAAACTGAGCCGATTTGGCAGACGATGGTGACGTGTACGCGTCGTTACCTTGATGAGGCATCATCATTGATCTCGTCTCCTTGCTCGGGCTACTCCGGGAAACCTTAGATATGGGTATACCGGATCAGACGATGGCATCAACCGCATAGACAACGGTGGGTCTCGACGGCATGGCGCAGCTGGGTCTCGGCGACAGACGCATGATGATGGAGGCGCGTGAGGTGGTGGCACTGCTTGGCGTCATGGCGGCTTACCAGCATGCGCAAGTGGTGTGCACGCAAGCTGCTCCTCACCCGCCTCGCCGTCCCCGCCACAACAACTTCTCCCTGCTCGACCACGATGCCCTCTTCTGGCGCGCCGTCGCCGACCGCCCAATCGTCGCCGACTACGCCAGTGACGTGCCTGACTCAGGCTTCTCCTCACCCTCCCACGCCGCTCACGCTGCCCAGCAGCAGCCCCCGCACGTCGGCGACATGACTTGGAACATGCATGTCGCCGCCAGTAGCCTCGGCTCGTTGCTGCGGTTCATGCACGATGAGGGGTTTGTCCAGACATTTGGGGTGGGTGAACCCAGCGACACTCCCAAAGATGTCCATCTTCTCTAAGTTTTTTCTCAGTCAATAACACAAACACGTCGTGCGTGTTTTGGCCATGGCGAGCACCTCGAGCAACCGGAGGCAAGCTGCATTGAGGCGGGTCAGGGTGGACGGGCAACTACGGCACACGGGGTCAAGGAGATGGAGACTACCTGCAACATTGTCTGACATGTCGAGGAGATGGATGCCGCCGTATAGTGAGAGGGTGTGCCCTGTCAGAGGTGCATGTAGAGGTTAGGCGGTGGAAAGTGAGGTTTGTGTGAGCTGGAGAGAGATGCATGACGTTGGTGGTTCAACCATGGCCTCGTGGGAGGAAGGATGCGAGAGGGGGAGAAAGAAAGAGTGGGGATGGTGGCTGTTGACTGACGCGCGGGTAACGGGGATATAATTTCGTGCCCGGATGGTGTCTGGTGCCCCGAGACAACCCCCAAGTTTGGAGAGTGACTCGAGGGTGCCAGACATATTTGTTGGGCCACAGAGGAAGAAGCTATGCTATGCAAAAACTTTTCTACCAAGGCACACCAAAGATCCGGCTCAGGGAATAGGCAACGTTTCTTACCACTAAACGCGCAATTACGTTTAGCCGGTGGCACGCCTAAGCTCAGGGCAGTGACGAGTTCTTGGGTCCAGCTCTTTCCTGCTCTGATGAGCTCGATGGTGAAGACGAGCGCTGTACACGCAGCGCCTCTGTGGAAAGTCCAGAAGTACCAGACGGAGCAACGACGACAAGCTGCTAGGCTCCGGGGCGGTGCCTCAGGACCGGGTGATGGCGGGCAGTAGCGGCACCACAAATGTGGGTTTGCTTACACTCACTTCCTCTTTTTTTTTAGATAAAGGGATTTTATTACTTAAGAGTTTTAAGCATTACACCCGGCCTCTGCATAGCTAGGATGCACACAGCCAATAGTTCACGAGCTCACAAGTACCCAATGCTGAAATTAAAAAGACGAATTACATATCAGAATGAGAAATTGTAGATCCGCCTAAGCTGCTGGTAGGTCTATCCGGAGACTATGTTGCCATCCATGTCGGGAGAATAACTCCCTGGCTGCGGTCTCCAAACGTGACGCCACCTCCAAAACAAGTCTCGGTGCTCCACACGTTGCAGGGCTGACCATGCCCGTAGCGATGCTGTACACCGATAGATAACCTGCATAAAAGAAGCATTTTTATCGTTAAAAACCTTGTCATTTATACATAGCCATAGCGACCAAATAACGGCAATCGCTTCCACCCTACTGAAGAGTTTAAACCTAGGATCCACCCCGTTTAACCAATTGCCAAAAATGTTTGCAACGGAACGTGGTGGATGTAAGGTAGAACCTATCTGGATGGCTGACCATATAGACCTGGCTAATTCGCACTGAAAGAATAAGTGTGTAATGGTCTCATCATGATGACAGAAGACACACTTTCTGCTTCCGTGCCAATTGCGTTTGGCAAGGTTATCTTTTGTTAGAATTACACCTCGACGGAGATACCACGCAAACACCTTAGTTTTTAGTGGAATCTTCATCTTCCAAATTTTATTATTATCTTTAATATCGACCGGTCCTACGGGTAAGATTAGTGCTCTATACATAGAATCAACCGAGAATTTACCATTAATCGTGAGATTCCTGTCGTAGCAGTGGAACATGGGGTTCCCCTAGTACTGCCAAAGTGGGTCCACCCCATGTGGGCCCAAGATGAAGATGGACAAGACCAAGACTCAAGTCAAGCTGGCGGGTTCACCGTCAAGACACGCATGGCCTACGTCGACAAAGGGCTCCGGTCCTGGGGACCTTCCGGGTCCCCGAACCAAGCAAGAAGGCCAGGAAGGACCCGAGAGCCCGAGTTCCCGGCAGGAGGCCAGGCTCCCTCTCGGGTACTTCCCCACGTCCCTGTGGATAAGCACTCCACCTCACCGCGGAAGACTTGGGAAGCAAGGCGAAGGCAGCGCGGGCGGGAAGCACGTCCCGTGGTGGTGTCAGCTCCTGTCCACCCCAAGGCGGACGCTCCCACCTAACCCAAAGGAGACGCTAGGCTGAGGAGAGGCCACGTCTCCTCCTAAACTAGATGAGGAGGGTCCTTCACCCCGAAGGTCCCTCATGCCCCTCACGTGACCCTGTGGCAACCCCTTAGCCTATAAAAGGAGGACCAAGGCACGGAGGAGGGGAGGAGAGAAAAGAAGGACGAACACAAGCTAGAACCAGAGCAAGACTAGACTAGGGCTGCGAAGGTAGAGAGGAAGGTGATCTCCTCCGGGTCAGGATCTGTCCTTCTTCTACCTCCAGCCAAAACCCTTCCGGGTACCCATCCGGGAGGTTCCATTGTAAGCCACACTATGAAGAACCCATCAATCCAGACATGCAGGAGTAGGGCTTTTAGCCTCCGGGCGGCCTGAACCTGGGTAGCTCCTTGTGTCCCTTTGGTTGCATGCTTTGATCGTGGAGAGGAGAGCTTGATCTAGACTCCGCCCAAGAAGACGATTCTCAGCCTCCTTCGCGCCCCGTGCCGAACCTAAAAGGGGGTATCCTATACTCCCGGTGTCCGTGCAACGAGACACGACATCTGGCGCGCCAGGTAGGGGGCGCAAGCGCTGGTTTCATCTTCATCAAGTTCATCGGCAAGTTCTTCGTCAAGCATGCCTCCAAGGAAGAAGGGAGATCCTGCGGCGTCCAAGCCGGTCTCTCCCTCACGCACTCAAGCTTCAGCTGAACGTCGTGCTGCTGGCGCACGGCGGAGCGTCTCTCCGTCCCCGCCTCCCATGGAGAGGGTGGCGCCGGACGAAGTGGACGGTCGCGACAAGGACAACGGCCCTGGCGGAGCGGCGGCTCCAAAGGGCACCACCATGCCTCCTCCTCGCTCAGGGGAGAAGAGCGTCTGCAACGGCACCGGCAAGGAGCCCACCGCTGGAGGAGGGAACCACGGCGTTCGCCCCAGCGGGGATCCACGAGCATCCAAGAGCAAGACCTCCGCGCACTCGCCTTCGGACGTGCAAGCTCGCCATGATGCTCTAGTCGCTGCCAAGGCCCTGATGCAGTTCCCTCCAAGCAGCGGCGATCCCAAGGTCTACCAAGAATGGAGGACTCGCGTCGAGAGGCTCCTCGACTTCGCCGATGGTGGTCCGTGGGTCGAACCCACTCAAGCTCCCACCGTCGACATCCCGGAGCAGCACAAGACAAGACACGTGATCCGCGAGGCCAGCCTCGTGGTGAACGTCAAGCCAAGACGGCGCCTCCTCGCACCGCGCCACCGATGGCTGATCGGCTAAACCGCGATCACGGCGAGGCCATCTCCATCGGGTCGTCTACCTCGCGCAACCCAGATCTTCGTGACGAGCTCAACAGCCGTCAGAACGAGGATATGCGCACCCGCATCGAGCGTCGCCGAGAACGTCACCGCCGGGAAGATCGGGGCATCGACCTCGCCGAAGGCTGCCTCGCCCTCGCCCCGAGTTCCGCCACTTCAACTGGCCCAAGAAATTCAAGATCGACGTTCTCCGCTACGACGGCACCACGAACCCCCGGGACTTTCTGCAGATCTACTCTCTTGCTGCGATGGTTGCCGGGGCCGACGAGGTCATGATGGCCAACTGGTTCCCGTTGGCCCTGAAGGGAGATGCCCAGACTTGGCTTCTCAACCTTCCCAAGTGCTCCATCCGTTCCTGGCGGGCACTGAAGGAGCAGTTTCTGGGGGCTTTCCAAGGCGGGTACGAGCGCCCGGGGGCTCCCAGTGATCTCCACGACTTCAAGCAGCTGCCGGGTGAAACTCTCCGCAAGTTCATCCAGCGCTTCACCCAGAAGATGAACACCATCCCGTGCATCAAGGAGGAGTTGGTGATCCAGTCCTTCCACGCCAACGTCCGCAACCCCAAGATGCGCGAGAAGCTGAGCATCCATCGCGTCGAGTCTGCTCGTAAGCTCTGGGAGCTTGCAGATCGGTGCGCTCGAGCTGAAGAAGGAGCCAAGTTCCCCGGGGAGGATGAACCCGAGGACAAGGTCGCTCCAGCCAAGAACAAGAAGCGGGACCCTGGACCCGACAAGCGTCACCGATCTTCCGAAGAAGCCCGACTTCCGAGGAAGAAGGTGAAGGTGATCCCTGGTGCCACATCCATCCAGAAGGCAACCACTTGCTCAAGGACTGCCGCATGCTCAAGAACCTCGCCATCCGGGAGCAACGCCGAGCTGATGGGGTCAGTCAAGACGGTTGCTACAACTGCGGCACTGCCGGGCACATCGCTCGTGACTGTCCCACGGGTCGCCAAGGCGGAGGCGGCCGTGGATGGAACCGAGGCGGTGGCCGCGGGGGCCGTGGAGGAGGACGCGGCGGTCAAGGTGGTCGCGGGTACAACACTCCGGAGGCCGCCCACGGCGGCAACGGGGAAGCTCCGGCTCCCCAAGGAGGCAACGGCGGCAAGTATCAAGAAGTCACTGGAGTTGTCGGGTGCATCCACGGAGGGTCTTCTCTGCCTCCCTCCAACGGCGCCTGCAAGAGACTTGTCCGGGAGCTGAACGCGGTTGCTTCTGCTCCGTCCAAGCCCCTGGACTGGTCTAGTCAAGTCATCACCTTCGACCCAGAAGACCACCCTGCAAACACTGCCGGGGTCGGGACCCTGCCGCTGATCGTGTCGCCCGTCATCCACAACTACAAGGTCACCAAGATGCTGGTCGACGGAGGCTCCAGCCTCAACTTGCTGACGGCGAAGGTCCTGGCTATCCTTCAAATCCCCTGTCTCGCCTGCAAGACACCGGGTGTTCCAAGGCGTGAACGGAAGTGTTACTCGACCCCTCGGGAAGATCACCCTTCCGGTCACCTTCGGCGACTCCAAGAACTTCCGCACCGAGGAAATCGTCTTCGACATCGCCGACACTCCGCTACCGTACAACGGCATACTTGGCAGACCTGCTCTGGCCAAGTTCATGGCCGTCTCCCACTTCGCCTACAACATGCTGAAGATTCCGGCGCCGTGGGGTGTGATCAAGGTCAAGGCCGACATCGACGATGCTATCTACTGCGTTCACCAGCTGAACCAGACGGTGGCAACATGGCGGATGTCCCTCAAGGTGTACAGGAGGATGATGATGGGGCTCTCCCCGGGGGCGAAGGGCACCCCGGGGGCTCCACATCTACTCCCCCAAGAAGGCGCCATTCCATGGCGATCCGCAGCTGACCAAGAAGGTGGCGCTAACCAGCGACGGAGTTCGCTCCATCACCATCGGCGCCCGCCTCACCGACAAATAGGAAAGCGCGCTCGTCGCCTTCCTTCGGGAAAACTCTGACGTCTTCGCGTGGGAGGCGTCAGGTTTACCCGGCGTTCCAAGGGAGGTGATCGAGCACAAACTGGCGGTCAATCCGGGGGCTCGCCCCGTGAAGCAGGTTCTCCGGAACCAAAGCAAGGAAAAGCTGGAATTCATCATCGCCGAGGTGGACAAGTTGATAGAAGCTGGTGTCATCCGGTCGGTTCCCCACCCAAGCTGGGTGGCCAACCCCGTGGTGGTACCGAAACCCATGACCTTCAAGTGGAGACTCTGCATCGACTTCACAGACCTGAATAAGGCCTGTCCCAAGGACCCTTTCCCCCTGCCGCGGATCGACATGATCGTGGATTCCACGGCCGGGTGCGAGCTGCTGTGTTTCTTGGACGCCTTCTCCGGGTACCACCAGATCATGATGTCACTCGAGGACCAAGAGAAGACGGCCTTCATCACTCCCAAGGGCTGCTACTGCTACACCCGGATGCCTTTTGGCCTCCGAACGCCGGCGCTACCTTCCAGCGCGCAATGCAAGCATGCCTTGGGTCACAGCTGGGCCGCAACGTTGAAGCGTACATCGACGACATCGTGGTCAAGACCCGGTACAAGGACTCCCTCATCCAAGACCTGCACGAGACCTTCGAGAACCTCCGCCGGGTCAACTTCAAGCTCAACCCCGACAAGTGCGTGTTCGGGGTCCCCTCCGGCAAGCTGCTGGGTTTCCTGGTCTCTCACCGAGGGATCGAGGCGAATCCGGACAAAATCAAGGCAATCGAGCGCATGGAGGCGCCCCGGCGGGTCAAGGACGTACAGCGCCTCAACGGGTGCATCACTGCACTCGGGCGCTTCATCTCAAGGCTTGGGGAGCGGGCCTTACCGTTCTTCAGGCTGCTCAAGAAGTCAGGCCCCGTGGAGTGGACCTCCGAGGCCGAGGAAGCCCTGCAGTCCCTTAAGCGCTACCTCGCCTCGCCACCAATCCTCGTGGCACCAGAAGAGAAGGAGCCCCTACTACTGTACATTGCTGCCACCAACCAGGTGATCAGCGCTGTGCTTGTGGTAGAGCGTGACGCTCCTCCGAAGAAGTCAAGCAAGATCAAGGGCAAGCGACCCGGGAACTCTCTCCGGGACAACCGTGCAAGAAAAGGCTGCCGGGTGACCAGGGGTCTCACGATCCTGACGTCACTGCAACCTCACCAGCGGCGCGGAGCCCGTCGGGAATGGAGAATCTCCCTCCGACGAGACTTCGCCGGGGGCTACCTCGTCCCCACCCCAAGACGTCGACGTGGAGGAAGCCGAGCCCTCTCAGGACTCGGCGACCCGCAAGGTGCAGCACCCGGTCTACTTCGTCAGCGCAGTGCTGCGCGACGCCCGGGAGCGGTACCCCATGATGCAGAAGCTGCTGCTGGCAATCCTCATTGCCTCCCGCAAGATGAGGCCGTACTTCCAAAGCCATCCCATCACGGTGGTGTCCAAGTACAACCTAAGAAGCCCCCTGGAGAACCCACTTGCCACTGGTCGCATATCATGGTGGGCCATGGAGCTTCAAGGTTTCGGTCTCAAGTTCGAGCACACGGACAACATCAAGAGTCAGGCGCTGGCGGATTTCACGGCCGAGTGGACCGAGACGGCGTTCGACGACCCGGAAGAGGAAACCTGCCTCCCCGGGAAGGAAGATCCTAGCGCCTGGACCATGCACTTCGACGGCTCCTACACCAAGGGGAAAGGAGGTGCTGGGGTTGTCCTAACCTCACCAACCGGGGACCGGCTGAAGTACGTCGTCCAGATGCACTACCAAGGGAACATCTCCAACAACACGGCGGAGTACGAGGGCCTGCTCGCAGGACTTCGTGCTGCCATCGGCCTCGGCATCAACAAGATCGTCGTCAAGGGTGACTCTCAGTTAGTCATCAAACAAGTGAACAAGGAGTACGCGTGCCCTCAGATGGCACCATACGTTGAAGAGGTCTGGAAGCTGCAGCGGCGCTTCGACAACTTCCGGGCTGTGTACGTCCCACGGGGAGAAAACACGGCCGCGGATGAGCTATCGCAGGTGGCGTCCAAGCAAGAACCAGTGCCTCCCGGGATCTACATCGAGGTCCTCAGGCGACCTTCGATCCACCCGAGAGGCTCGCGACAAGATCTGCGCCGGGGGCTGGCGACCCTTCTACCTCGACAACACGGGTAGCCAGCCCAGAAGCTCAAGACCCGGCAGCCCCTCCAGCGGAGGAAGCTATGCTTTCTTTCCGTCGGATGGTGCTACCGGTGGAAGGAACCCACCCACCCTGGGCCCGGGACATCGTCAAGTACATCATGGAGCACGCCCTCCCGGAGGACGATCACGACGCCGAGCGGGTGGCTCGTCAAGCCAAGCTCTACGTCATGATCGACGGCGAGCTCTACCGGCGACGGGACAACGGAGTCAAGCTCCGCTGCATCCCTCAAGAACAAGGCCAAGTACTGCTACGGGACATCCACGAGGGCACATGTTCAAGTCATGTGGCATCAAGATCACTGGCGGGTAAAGTTTTTCGTCACGGGTTCTACTGGCCAACAGTCCTCAGTGATGCGGAGCAGCTAGTCAAGACCTGTGAAGCCTGCCAGTACTATGCGAAGAACATACATCAGCCGGCGCAAGCTCTGCAGCCAATTCCAATCTCCTGGCCGTTCGCGGTCTGGGGGCTGGACATCGTGGGAAGATACCGAAGTCTGTCGGGGGCCATGAATACCTTTTCGTGGCCATCGACAAGTTCACAAAGTGGGTGGAAGTGATGCCAGTACCAAGACAGACAGCTCAAGCAGCCATCAAGTTCATTGAAGGGATCGTGTACCGCTTCGGAGTACCCAACAGAATCATAACGGACAATGGCTCTCAGTTCACAAGCCGATCCTTCCTCAACTTCTGTGAAGAGCTGGGAATCAAGGTGTGTTTTGCCTCGGTGTCCTACCCAAGGTGCAATGGGCAAGTGGAGCGAGCCAATGCGGAGGTCCTAAAGGGTTTGAAGACCAAGGCCTTTGACAAGTTAGAAGACAAGGGCAAGAACTGGATTGAGCATCTACCAAGTGTCTTGTGGTCCCTCAGAACCACACCAAGCAGAGCCACTCAAGAAACACCATTCTTCCTTGTCTATGGAGCAGAAGCCGTCTTGCCAACAGAGCTCAGGCATGGATCCCCCCGGGTACTTGCCTATGATGAAGACGCACAAGCTGAGAGGAGGATTGATGACATCAACTTCCTGGAAGAGGTGCGGTGCCGAGCTTCCTTACGATCTGCTCGATACCAGCAAGGGCTCCGCCGCTATCATGATCGCCATATCCGTTCACGGGTACTGGAACCCGGAGACCTGGTTCTCCGCAAGAAGCAGAAGCTTGATAACATGAACAAGCTGTCCTCCAAGTGGGAAGGACCTTATCGGGTGACGCATACCCTGAGACCCGGAGCTGTTTATCTGGAGGACGAGAAAGGCAGGCCGGAGGGCAACGCCTGGAACATCGAGAATCTCCGGAAATTCTACCCCTGAATACGAACATGAATCGCAGATAGTTCGAGTCAACTAAGCACGCCCAAGGGGCTAGTGTTCTGTATAAGGGTGTAAGAATCGTCGCCAAGGAATAAAAGATAAGTTTTTCAATTCCGTGAGCCTCTCTTGTTGTCGTGAAGTGTGTTATCCGTAACAACCCCCAAGCAGGGGGCTGACATGGTGCCGGTGGCTGACAGGTCGAGCGCGAGTAGCCTATCAGTAGGCGCTGCCACCTGATCGTGCCGTACTGCCGCGGTAAGAAGTGGAACGGGCAGTGCTGTGTTTTAAAGAACCTAAACACAGAAATGCACATTCAACTTTGCTTGCGGGTTGCTCCGGATGAAACACTTTCACGACATGTAAGGGAGGGTCCATTCTTTTCCTACTGAAAGTGTGTTGTGTGTAGCGCCTCTCCCGGGACAGGAATGGATGCTGAAGAGCGGCTCAGGAGCTGGTACCCGGGAAGGACAGAGTAGATCAAGGCACGGCAAAAACCAGCTAAGTCTTTGCATGTGCATCTTGCATTCTAGGCATAATATCTCGCTCGGAGTCAATATACCACCAACCTGCGCATGCTTGACAGTTGATGAGAACCTTTGCGGGGGTAATGCGTCCTCCCCGGCGAACGGTCAGATTTCCCTTCTGGCCTAGTACCCGTGGCTGTGGAGTGGACTCCCGGAAGGCATAGTGCTCTTAGGGGTGCTGCTACCGGTGCAGGCGGTTAGAGTACTTGTCACCTAAGAGATCTCCTCAGAAAACTTGACGGCGCGTTAGTGCAAGGGGAGGTTTGGGAAATGACCCCGGGAGTTGAGCCCTAGGATTGCATTCATCTGAACTTACATTCTGAATTTACAATTCTGATTACATTCAGTCGAAGCTTTCCTGGATACATATCTAGCCTATGCTACTAAGGCCAGCTCAGGCTCCTGGCTGTGCAGCTCTGTCTTCTGTTTTATTGCCTGCCGGGTGCACTCTTTTCTTCCGGGGACGCCTGGGTGAAAAGATAACACGCGTGCAGATCTTGTCAGGCGCGTCGAAGAGCTCGACCCCCTTCTGCCGACCAGGGCGCTCCAGGGCCAAAGAGACGGAAGATTCCGTCCGCCAGTTCGCCTACGGACTGACTCTCGGCCTGCAAAAGTCCAGTCAAGATCGAGGTCATCCAAGAAGAAAAGGCGGAAAAATGGAGAAGAGCAAACAGTGAACCTGCTCAATGGCCTCGAGCTCAGCCACAACCAAGGACAGCTCCGGAATACCGGCAGTCCTTTCCTTCAGGATGGACCACAGGTGCGTCCTCCTCACTGCCCTAATCCTTGCCTCTTCTTGGGCAACAGGACCAGAGACGGCCGCCAGGCGAGCGACATTCTGGGCAGCAGAAGAACGGGACGCAACCTCGCCATCAGTGGCTCGGGCTCCAGCTTCGCTGGGTGCCTCCGCCGCTCCTCGAAGACGGACTCCGCCGTCGACACATCGGACAAGGCCCTCTCTGCTTCGCCGGACATTGTTCTGCGGGGCGGGGAGGCAAAGGAAGAAGAGGAGCGGAGCAAGGCGAGAAGATGTGTCAAGGGGTGGAGTCTGGATGGTCTTTTATAGGCCTCCCACGCTCCACCTACCCCTTGACGCTACGGCTGCTGCAGTAATGGGAGCGCGTTTTGCAAAAAACTCGTTCTCATTCACACGGACGCGACACGAAGACAAGGAGGAAAACAAGATCTTCTTCATTTACAAGGACTACAAGGGGACGATCTTTTTTACAACAAAAAGGTTGGCTCCCGTCGAGCAAGGAGCACCGCCGTACAATGGAAGACGCTACTTCCAGAAATACGTCGTCAAGGCCGCCGGAGGAGGTCAACGAGATCTCCATGGCGCCCGTCCGAAGCTCCTCGCCTTCAGGAAGACGAGCTCCCCTCGACCTTGATGTCAGATGAGTTTTCCTCATCTTCATCCTCGTCGTAGGAGCTCGAGCTGCCGCTGCTGCTCTCCATGCAGCACTCCACGCGTCCGCCATCGACACCGAAGATCTTCACGGAGAGCGTGCATCTCCGTCGTACCGGAACACCAAGCATGCCCCCGGACAGGCGGCGGGCACGGGAGAACGACTTCCACCCCGGACCCAGAAGCATGGCGCCTTCAGTGGTGCGCTCCGCCATGGCCCAGGAGGGGCCATTGGGGCAGCCTTCCACTTGCAGCCAGAAGCCGGAGGGTCCGATGTCCTCCGTCGCCATCGCGAAGGAATCCGGCAGGAGAAGCCGGCTGCGAGGCCTGCGGTTCAGATCCACGATGAACTCGAACGGCGCGAAGCTGGTATGAACCATGCTCCTAGGAGGGGAGCAGCGGTGCCGCGGCCTCCACGGCCGCCGCGACCGCGAATCCCACGACCTCGCGGAACAGCTCGACCACGAGTGGAGGGGCCACTCTCCGCAGCAGCTGAAGAAGAACGAGGGCGCCCAACTCCTCTCCTCGCTCTCGCCATTGGCGCTGGCAGCTTGTGGGGAGGCCTGGAGTTGGACTGAGGAAGAAGATGAACGAAAAGCCAGGGGTGCGCCTCGCTTTTATAGCCACGGCGGCGCCTCTGTCAAGCGTCTCCTCGGTTCTTCCGTTATGGGAATCGAGGGGGCCCCGCAGTTATTCCCCCGAGCGGAGTAACTCCAAGACCTTCAAGGCCATCAATGAAGCAGAGCAAGGAAGACCAGGTGCCCGGGACCCACTTTGACCTATCTTTAGGCCATGGCCCCGGCAGCTGGAGCAAGAGCCGCCGGGACCATGCCCGGGGGCTACTGTCGCAACAGTGGAACATGGGGTTCCCCTAGTACTGCCAAAGTGGGTCCACCCCATGTGGGCCCAAGATGAAGATGGACAAGACCAAGACTCAAGTCAAGCTGGCGGGTTCACCGTCAAGACACGCATGGCCTACGTCGACAAGGGCTCCGGTCCTGGGGACCTTCCGGGTCCCCGAACCAAGCAAGAAGGCCAGGAAGGACCCGAGAGCCCGAGTTCCCGGCAGGAGGCCAGGCTCCCTCTCGGGTACTTCCCCACGTCCCTGTGGATAAGCACTCCACCTCACCGCGGAAGACTTGGGAAGCAAGGCGAAGGCAGCGCGGGCGGGAAGCACGTCCCGTGGTGGTGTCAGCTCCTGTCCACCCCAAGGCGGACGCTCCCACCTAACCCAAAGGAGACGCTAGGCTGAGGAGAGGCCACGTCTCCTCCTAAACTAGATGAGGAGGGTCCTTCACCCCGAAGGTCCCTCATGCCCTCACGTGACCCTGTGGCAACCCCTTAGCCTATAAAAGGAGGACCAAGGCACGGAGGAGGGGAGGAGAAAAGGAAGGACGAACACAAGCTAGAACCAGAGCAAGACTAGACTAGGGCTGCGAAGGTAGAGAGGAAGGTGATCTCCTCCGGGTCAGGATCTGTCCTTCTACCTCCAGCCAAAACCCTTCCGGGTACCCATCCGGGAGGTTCCATTGTAAGCCACACTATGAAGAACCCATCAATCCAGACATGCAGGAGTAGGGCTTTTAGCCTCCGGGCGGCCTGAACCTGGGTAGCTCCTTGTGCGAGGCCACGCCGGTGATCGTTTGAAATTACCGGCGTGAGAGGCCACGCCAGTGGCGTATTGGGATTACTGGCGTGTGAGGTCCCGCTGGTGACATATTGGGTGTACCGGCGTGTAAGGTAATTTTCGGATATTAAAAAAATCTGAATTTAATATTCTGCAATTACCAGAAAATACATGAAAACAGAAACGTCACAGAAATAGCAGTGGCTGTGCCACCCAACAAACATATATGAGTTCCAATCAACAAAGTTCTTATTGTTTATCGATCTAGTTAACTTATTTGTAACTACTGGTATCAATCAACAAAGTTCTGAAATGTCGTCCTCGTCAGAATCAGAACGTGGGTAGTCAGGGTGCTTATACATGAAGTAGATCTCGTCGTTACCATGGTCAAGGAAGAAGTTACACCTCTCAGCAGGTTCCATTTCATAGTACTCAGCAAGTGTTGTCCAAGCAGCGCCATTGAAATACGTCCGGCTCACCGTGTTGGTGCACTGAACTCTGAACATCCGGGTAGGCATCGTCATCTGTGCCAAGGTGACCTCAAATGTCCTGTGATCGTAATGGCAACACCCACATGCTCCAAGAAGCCACGTCTAGCCCTGCACGAGATGTTCTGAGAAAAACAACAATTGAACATTAGCACATGGAATTGATATGTTTAGCACTATCACAAAAAAGTAGGCTCATAACAAGTCGAATGTAAACATACCATTGTAGTTTGGACATCCTCTGACAGAATTACGCTAAACTTCCTAAACATGCAACCGGGATAGCCACAATCAACACACGGATCCATCTGCTGCATATTATACATATAACAGTCTAATCATTAGAAGAGTGCATTATTGAAGAAAAGACAACTAAAATTAGACAAGAAAAATACTTGTGCCTCATACTTAGATTGGACACACACAAATTTCAGGATGGAGCAAGCGAGCCAAGTGGGATGCACAAGATGTGTATTCGTGCATATCATAAGGCTCACTAGCACCACCCCCCAAGATAGTGTCACAATATTTTAATCATCGGCATTGTGAAAAATAGGAAATTAAAAAAATATTTTGAATTTGTTCATACTTAGAGTGGACACACAGAAATTCCAGGGATGGTGCGAGCGAGCCAAGTAGGATGCACAAGATGTGTATTTGTGCATATCACAAGGCTCGCTTGCACCACCCCCAGGATCCGATAGTGTCACAAGATTTTAATCATCGACATTGTAACAAAAATACCAAACTAAACAAATTGTACCTAAGATGTAGGTCTAATATACACATTTAACATCTAAAATGTATACCTATTTCTAAACAAATTGTAATACTGCATATCTAAATGAACTAACTACACATCTTATACTATACATGTAAATCAACTAATACTACACATGCAAATGAACTAATAGTACACATGTAATAATACACATGTAAATCAACTAATACTATACATATCTAAATCAACAAATACTACACATGTACATCTAATACTACACATGTAAATCAAGTAACTACACTAAAATCTATAACTAATACTACACATGTAAATACTCACTAGCGAGGCAGGGGACGGCGAGGCGACGACGAGGCAACGGACGACGAGGCAAGGTAGGGGTACGGTGGCGCGAGACGGGCTCGTGGACGGCGAGGCGAGGGAGGGGGACGGTGGGTGGGGAGAGGTCAGTGACGGAGGAGCGATGCGTGTGAGGAGAGCATGGCGGCGGACGATGAGGCGAGGGAGGGGTACGGAGGCGCCGGGAGGGATCATGGACGTCGAGGCGACGGAGGGGGGGCATCGGGTTGGGAGAGAGACACGGCGGCGGCGCGACGAGGGTGCGTGGCGGCTCGACGCGGGTGGGGTGAGGAGAGAGTCGCGGATGGGGTGAGGAGAGAGATGGGGGTGGGTTAGGGTTATTTTAACATGGTGAAATGAAAATTTTACCATAAAGTCCCAAAATTTAAAACATTATTTCACAATGATAATACAAAATCACAAAATTTAAAGCAGACGATGTTGCATCAATACGAATAAAACATGAATTCATCATGTTTAATACATTAAGGTATGATACATATATCTGTATTACAAAAAGGTCCGGCGATGTTGCATCGATATGATCGATACATGGTCATTAATGAGTATGATATTACATACGCAAAAGCTTCTCAATCTCGATGGTACACCATGAATCATCACTTATTCTTGGTGTTCTTTCTCTTCTTTGCAGTAGTACTTGATCTTTCGAAGGGATTGAATTTCTTGGAAGAAGGTAATGTGGTCCTGCTTCTTCTTGTGGTGTAGGGTTCGGCGAAGTCATCTTCTTCTTTAGGATGGTCGAATTGGTGAAAACCTTCCTCGTTCTCGACTTCATCAAGCCCAATGATAATCATTTTGCCTCTCCTCACGACTACACGGCTCGGCCTTATCGGGTCTTTTATGAAAAAACATTGTGCCACGTCCTTAGCAAAAACCTAGGGCTCATTTTGGGCCGTGATTCCTTTCACATTGCTCTTTGCGCCAATGGGTTGCCCTTCTGGTATAGTCATGGTAATGAAACCATGATCTTCAGTCTTGATATCCTTTGCCCATATGACGCGGAACATCGGCACCTTATAGACTCCCGCGTAGTCAAGTTCCCATATTTCTTCGATCCTTCAGAAGTATCTTTGCTTTACACCACCCGTTTCAGATTCCATAGTTACCCCAGAGTTCTGGTACACACTATTCCATAGTTACCCCAGATTTCGATTTGTGGCTGTGGCGGCAAGAGGGGAAAATTTCACCCTCCCGTTATCGATTTGGAACCCGAAATTTTTCACTTTGCCGCTAGTTATTCACAATCCGCGCCGTTCGGATATGTTTGTTCACTCCAAGGTTTACCAAAATCTAAAATACTTACAAAAAATTCAAACAAAAGTGAAGATGCGTCCTAATTAATGTTACACTGAGTTGTAGACGGAGAAATAGGTTCATATACCGAAGATAATTTATCAGGTAGTAGAAAACTTGTAGCTTACACGGAAATAATGTGTTCTTCTTCTTTACAGCTGTATTCCCTCCGTTCCACAATATAAGATGTTTTAGCCTTTTTTTCCACATTCACATGCATATACATGTATGTAGACACTTTTTAGTGTATGTGTACATTCTTTTTAGTATGAATGTAGACATGCATGTGTAAACCTTAAACATCTTTCATATGGAACGGAGGGAGTACTTCAAACCTATGAAAGAACTTTTCACAAAATATGAGCAATTTTTATGGTTTCAGATAGTGGGCTCATAGAGTTACCATAATACGGATTATTCATCCATGTACAACAATGTTGAAGAAATATTAGTTCGGTATATTAAATTAGCAAACATCTGGATCATAGCCGGACCCTCCGGATATTAAATTAGCAAACATTTGGATCTCGCGCAATATTGCGCCACATAACGACGAATAGACAATATGGATGCATACATATAGCTCAGAATTTATCATGTATATTGCAAATATATCAAATATATCAAAACTTGATCTTTCCATACATTTAATCGTCTGTACCCTCCGGACTATTAGAAATGGATGACCATATCGCATAGATGTCTCCCTGCGCAGGCTTTGACCATATTTTTCCAGTGTGAACGGCGCAGTGTCTAAACCTCCGGATAAATACAAATGACCTCCGAGTCCCACCCGGAACCGCGGCTGGCCGGCGCAGCGCCCGAGATTCCCCTCCGAATTTGTGAGCTTTATTAACTGCGGCGCCGGATGGTAGAAACCATCCCCTCCAAGATTCCCTTCACCTAGAGCAAACCATAGCCGCCTTCATCCATCCGCCTCTCACCGGCCAATCCAAGATCCGCCGCCGCGCGCATCATGCCTCACCGCCTGGCCACAACCCACTCGAAGCTCATGCGTGAGCGCTACGCCACCATTGAGGCTGAGATGCGCGCGGCGGCCATGGCGGAGGCTGTGGTGGAGATGCGCCCGCCCACCGGCTATATTACGTTGGTCTTCGCCATAGCGAAGGCCGTAGCGGACGCCGTGGCAGAGTTCTTGGCGGTCCGCGCTGGCTGCTAAGGCATGCCGGATCGCCTAGCCACGGCGATGGCAGATGGTGGCGCGTGCGTGGTGGAGAGCCAGACTTCGGCGGCGGGCAATGGCGGCCAAGTCGTGCTAGGGAGCCAGGCCTCGGCGGTGGGCAATGGCGGCGAGGGCGAGGGCCGGGCCGTGGCGGGGGCCGATGGCGGCGACGCGCCGGCCCCCAGGGCGCTCGCCCGTCTGTAGGCCGTCAAGGCAGAGCACCACGCGGCCTGGCAGCAAATCCAGGTCGAGCGCGTGGACGCCGCACTCATCAGGCAGATGGGGGCTGACCCCGCCCTTCTGGAGCCCGTCTGTAGGCCGTCAAGGCAGAGCACCACGCGGCCTGGCAGCAAATCCAGGTCGAGCGCGTGGACGCCGCACTCATCAGGCAGATGGGGGCTGACCCCGCCCTTCTGGAGCAGAACCGCGACATCCTGGAGGCCTCGGCCGTGGCGCGCGCGGCGGCCGCGGGCGAGGACGGTGAGGGCGGCGAGGCGGCGGCCACGGGCGAGGACGGTCAAGACGGCGGCTCCCACGAGGACATGCCGAACGCCGATGCGGGAGACGACGATGACGACGACGACGGCATGCCGGCGGCCTTCTATGAGGACTACATGGCCGAATCCGATGAGGACATGCCTGACGTGGGGAGGCCACGGCAAGTCCCAGGGTCGAGTACCCTAGGTTGATTGAAAGGGAGAAAGATGAAGAGCTGGTAGTTACCACGGCTGACAAGCAAGGCGATTTACCCAGGTTCAGGCTCCCGAAGGATAACACCCTACTTCCTGTTTGTCTTGTATTGATTATCAGAGGTATTACAGTGGTGATCCCGGCGAGATATCGATCTCGCTAGGGTTTTGGTGGTGCAATAATAGCCTGCCGTAATCGGCGGCCCTCCCAACCTTTATATAGGAGGCTGGGTCTCGGGAGTTCGCAACCGACTAGGTTTACAAGTAAGGTAGGTCTCTACTGCCATAAGCTACGCCTTCCTTGGGACGTACTCCGTCTTCTTTAGGCCCCCTTCATGGGCCTCGAGCGTTGTCTCCTAGTAGGCCGCTAGTTGGGCCCTAGTCCTTGTGTGCACCAGGTGTCTTCATGGTGGGGCACCCGATAGGTAGGCCCACGTCAGTAGCCCCCGAGTGCTTGGTCGAGTCGAAGAATCGGGTAAGGACTCATCTCCGGGTGCACATCGTCTTGTGACCTGTTGCAAGATGTTTTGTTTTGAGTCGGTAGTGCATCGACCGCTGGATATGTTCATGTTTTGCTGTCCAGCCGACATGTTCTAGGGAGAATGACATAGCTAGCCTGGTTCACTCGACGGATTGGGACCAGTTAAATGCACTCGGGCAAAAACCTAGCTAGCCTACTTCAAGCTCGAGTCCCCGGACTCGAGACCGGAAAGAGCTGATAAGCTTCGACTCAGGCCGCGGAGGTCTTACAGAGGATACAGTAGTGTGATAAATTGGGCACCCAACGTGTCCGTCAGGATTTTCTTCATGCCTGCCGGCATGGGATTTACAGGGTGAACGCAGCGGGTCTGAACCCTGGCCGGCTCGACTGATCGGAGGGTCTTATCTTTGCACTGTAAGTGCAGCATCCGAGGATCTTATGCGGCGGACGCATCTCGGGCATAAAATGCTTTGCGACTGCTGTAGTCGTGGTCTTTGGATAGAGCTGAGAGGTTTGGTCGATAAGAACTTCGACTGCTTGCTTCGAAACTCGATGGTCTCACGGTCTTGTGTTATCGGGGGCGTGACAGCGCTCCCGATGGGAGTAATCCCCAAGATTAAGCTGAATTGGTTGCAATTGAGGTTAATCTCAATTAACCTCCATTCGGAAGAAATTTTTGATGCGCTCCCGATGGGAGTGAGTGAAAAATGATTTGGGGTCTCGACAGATAAAGGAGTCCCTTCAGCCTGTTGGCCTACTTTGAATGGAGTATGATTTGGCGACCCGACAGATAAAAGAGTCCCTTTTAGCCTGTTGGCCTACTGTGAAGGAAACATGATGTGGAGACTCGACAGATAAAGGAGTCCCTTTCAGCCTGTTGGCCTACTGAAATGCTCAGGCAATAATGTGCTTAGTCGAACGATGATGGGGTCTGACAGTGGGACTCGACAGCCTGTTGGCTTTGCTTTGTTTGTCATCACGAGCCTGACTCAAGTGATCATCCAGCTTGGGAAGCTGACATCATGCATGACGAACTTGGCGTGCACGCCGCTGCTGATGGGACATGTCACTGTGGCCGTAGTGTCAGTGTTGACTAGGGAAGACACCGCTTCAGTTCTGATTCGACCGCACGGCGCAAAAAATTTCGGGACGTGATGGTGGTTTCCTCTTTTCTCGTGCGTAGTGGGCGGCGCGGCCTACGACGGTTGCGTTCCGCGGACGCCACGTGAAGGGTTAGATGCATGCCATTGCTGCCGATGCCGTTTGGACGGTTCGGATTTGGCGGCGACGCGGTATATTTATTTCACCGCGACGGGAGAGATCGATTTCATCCCCATTCTTGCCGCTTCCTTTCTTTGCCTCATCTTCTACCTCGCGCCTCTCCTCCATTGCCACTGTTGCCATGCCCCATTCGCGCGCCAGCCGTTAGTCACTAGCCATGAAGAAGGCGGGCGTGAAGAAGGTGGCGAGCTCCGCCGCCGCCGGCGTTACGGGGACGAAGACCAAGAGGGGGAGCACGGCGGCGAGCGCCGCCGTCACTGTTGATGCCACGGGCGTGGATACGCTGAAGAAGATCCCCGGTGACTGGGTCAAGTCATCCGTCAAGGCGCAGCACCTGGATGAACTCCGGGAAGATGAATTGCTGCCGCCGGCGGATCAGCTGTCCACGCGCGCGCCCGGAAAAGAGGTATTCCCGCAACCTCGGCCCGACGAGCGCGTTTGCTTTGTGGATTTCTTGCATCGGGGATTCTCTTTCCCCTTCCATGATTTCGTGCGTGGATTGCTGTATGCATACGGGATCCAAATGCATGATCTGACCCCGAACGGCGTCCTCCACATTGCGTGCTTCATCGTTTTGTGCGAGTGCTTCCTGGGAGTGCACCCGCACTGGGGCCTATAGAAAACCATCTTCAATGTCAAGAGAAACATGGGTGCTCGTGGCACCTACCCACTTGGCGGCTTCGGTATTCAGGTGCGTGGCGACACCTCCTACTTCGCGCTGAAGCAGGTCGATTCCGTCCAAGGCTGGCGGAAGAAGTGGTTCTACGTCCGTGTGGATCAGGAGGGCCTTCCCGATTTCGTGGATGACAAGCCTCTGAGGAGGACGAACGCCTGGGCGCACATGCTGTCGAGTGCTGACAAGGTGGAGGTGGCACCCTTGTTGAAGACAATCGCCGGGCTGATGAAGACGATGGGCAAGGAGGTGGGTGGCATCCACCTTATTGCTACATTTGTGAAGATGCGTGTGCAGCCGATACGCCTTCGGGAGCACCCAATGTGGGAGTTCCAGGGCACAGACGACTCCGCCCGCCTGACGAACGAGGAGTTATCGAAGAAGGACGTCGTTACTAAGGTGCGGTCTGTGACTAACCTTAGGGCTTCGGACCCCTGCGACATCGACTGCCATGTTGCTCCATATGGGGTGGAGAACCCACTTCCTGAGGTAAAGTTTGACTTGATTCCTTTTCGACGTTTCTATGTTGCTGTTGTTCACCTTATGCTTGCTTTTCAGGGCCACTCGAATCCTTCTTGTCTTACTCCTTTACCCGAAAATGGATGGACTTTCGAGGTGGAATTCCCCGAGGTTGAGTCGGTTGATGAAGATGACTCCATTCCCTCCGCGACCACCTCACCTGATGAGGAGGTGGAGGAGACGGAGCATGATGACGATGATGAGCAACCGCCCAAGCACCGACGGCAGGAGAAGGCGGAGACTGCATCAGCGGGCTCGCCATCCAATAGGGTGGCGCTGGAAGATGACGGCGAATCAGGTTCTTCATCGCCTAGCGTGAAGGACCCGATGGAAGTCGTTCCGCTGAGCACGGCGCCTCCTGCTGGCAGCGCGGCTGAGTTTGGCGGGTTGTTCGACGTGGACTCCCTCTGTAGTGACGAAGACGGGGAACCAAGGTGAGTACCTTTCCCCATGTTAAGATTATGTATTTTACTTGTGCGCAGTCTGAGTTGAACGCTCTGCGCAGTGCTGGTCATGGCATGGGTGTGTCTCCCTCACATGTCCAAGAGCAGTCGTCGGCTCCAAGTGTTGTGGAGTCGCAACCGAACCCTCCAGATGCTTCTCCTTTGGCGACGACGACAACCACTGCGAAGGTCGTGAAGGCTTCTGCTCCTTCCGCTCCGGAAGTACGTGCTTCGCCTTTTTCGAGTGCTGTGTCGTTCATTGATCATGTAAGTGTCTTCTGGCCTTCTGGTTTATCGGGTGCGCGACAGCGCTCCCGATGGGAGTAGCCCCCGAGGCTATGTGCAACTAGTATAGTTGTGCATAGGTTCGATATTCATGTGTTTTCGTGCGTTTTGCAGCCCTTCTGCCGCAACCTCATGGAGTCAGGCGCGGCCTACGTCCAGATGGAGCGAGAGAGGGACCGGCTTCGTCTCGATCTGGAGCAGTCGAAGCGTGAGTAACTCTTGATTTACTTTAAACTTGCTGCTATTCCTGCTGCGCCTTCACTTGAAGTTTTTTGCTGCTCGAGCTGGAGAAGGAACTCAAGACCCAATGCGACAATGCTGAGCGAAAGCTGAAGGAAGCCAAGGGCCGAGAGAATGCCATTCTCCAGTCTGAGAAACTGCAGGTTGAGCGCCTGATGGCCCTTGCCCATGTTGTGGGAGGTAATACCTCATTCATGTCTTGTTTGCTTGAAGTTGGTTCTCCCAATTCAGTCGAATTGGTACTAAAATCTGTTGAATGCATAGATGCTTTTGGCGTGGCTCCGCCTATGGAGGTGGCGGACGACGATGTCCCGCTGGATCGTGCTGTTAGTGCCTTCGACACCATGTGTGCTTATGCCAAGGAAGCGCTCACCAAGTCGACAGGTGCTCTTGCTGCGGTGCACAAGAGCGTCTTTCCACAGCGCACAACACCCGCCAGCGTTGACGGCTTGGCCGCAGTACTTGGCCCGGAGTTTTCCACCATGGCGAACTTCACTCGCACCCAAACGATACGCGGCTCGGAGCTCACCTTCAAGATGTTGCTGGGTCATGGTGTATCAGGTGACTTCGAGAAGGTCGCAGCTGACTTTCCGCGGAAACCTGACGGAAGAACGGCTTCGCTGAGCTCGGTGAAGGACGAAGCGGCACGGCTGGCGAAGCAAATGGTGGCCACGGTGGAGCGTCGTGCTGCCGAAGTTGCTGCGCGTGCCGCTAGGTCTAGGTCAGAGTCGATGTCGTAGGCTTGAGCATTGACCTCATGCTTTTTATTTTGCTTGTAATGAACTGGTGATGCTTGATATTTTCAACGTGAATCTGCTTTTGCACTCTGTATCTGATTGACTACTCTGCTGGGGGTGTAGCTCCCGAGTGTGCTGCTTTGCTGACTTTTTATTCAGGGTCTCATGTTCTTGACCTTTGCTTTTCGGGCAGTCCGGAGCGTCTGGTGCATCTGGCGCTTCTCCTTCCGCGAGTGCGCAGCCTCGGCCTGTTGCCCGGAGCAAAAATGATGAAGTCGTCATGTCATATATGAAGACTCGGATTGTGAAGCTGGAGAAGGAGCTGAAGGATGCGCGGGATGAACAAGACGTGCTGAGGGCGAGGCCCGCTCCTTCGTCTGAACGAGAAGTTTACTTGCTTGGGGAGCTTGACCTGATCAGTCGACAGCTGGAATGTTAGTGCACCTGACAAAAGCTTCAGCTGTGAGTTGCTTCTTCTTCAGCTGCTTCTCATGTTTGGTTCCTTATGTTGCATTTACAGGTGTAAACCCGGACTGGAAAGCCGAGGCGACCCGCGTAGAGGAGCGTCTAGATGCGGCTGTGACTGGCACGTGTCCGGCTCGCAGTACTTCTGGTCTGATAGACCGAAGGCTCGAGTGCTTGCTATCATGTTGGATCGCACCTGGCGAGCTGGCCTTCTGCTGGAAGGGTGCAGGGCTACTCTGGCTCGGGTGCATCGGGCTCTATTTCAACACAATGAGCAACCCAAGGTATACCTGCTTTGTTGGATATGTTCCACGAAGGTAAGGCATCATGGAGTTTCTGCACGCCCAGCTTGTTGGAGGGGCCAATGTTGCCTTCGCCTATGTGCGACTCCATCGCCCGAACCTTAACTTGGAGAGAGTTATGGGCGGCCTGCCGAGGAGGAAGATTATGCGAGTACTCTTGCAGCTGCGAAGCAGGTTATTGGTCAAGTCCAGACGCAGACGGACCGCCTTGTAGGCCCGCTGGATGTGCCAAAAGATGAGCCTGTAGATTAGGAGGTGAAGAAGTGTATGCTCGTTGAGCTAAGTTATACATGACTGATGTATATCCATGGGGGGCAGCCCCCGAGCGTATATGTGCGATTTGTTTGTCGTAGACAATAGCTTGTTTGACTGTTTGGACGCGGCCCCGGGCGTTCGGGTGCGATTGACATGCTTTGAGTAATGTGACCTGTGCGGCGCAGCCCGAGCGTTCTGGTGCAGCCTAGGTTTTGTTTGCTTTTGAAGTGAACCTGAGCGGCGCAGCCCCCGAGTGTTCGAGTGCGGCCAAGGTCTTTTTTGTTTGTTGACTTGAACCTGTGTGGCGCAGCCCCCGAGTGTTCGAGTGCGGCCTAGGTCCTTTTTTGCTTTTTGACTTGAACCTGTGTGGCGCAGCTGCTGAGTGTTCGGGTGCGGCCTAGGTCTTTTTTGTTTGTCGTGAACCTGAGTGGCGCAGCCCTCGAGTGTTCGAGTGCGGCCTAGGTCTTTTTTTGCTCTTTGACTGTAAAAAGTAAAGAGAGAATGCTTTTGTTTCTCAATCACTGTATATTAAGCTAGCAAGCCGCCTCATTAAAAACCTTCCAGTCCCCTTAGGTACCCAGGTAAGGAAAAAAGCGCGTCTGAAACCTGCTGCTTGTAGGCGTTTAAGCACTAATACATGGAAGTGTATGCTATGCGTAGAAACGGCGCAGGTGCGCAACGTTCCACGGGTTGTGGGAGAGCTCTCCTGTCTTCGCGTGCTTTAGACGGTAGGCGCCGCCGTCGATGACCTCCGTGATGATGAAGGGTCCCTCCCATGGGGAGGCGGGCTTGTGCACCTTCTTCTGCTTGAGCCGCAGCACTAGGTCGCCAGGAACGAAGGATCTTGTGCGCAATCGACGGCCATGGTAGTTGCGGAGACTTTGCTGGTAGACAGTCGTGCGGGAGAGTGTGATGTCCCTTGCCTCGTGCAGCGTGTCGACGCCATATTCGAGTGCTTAGTCTGCATCTGACTCGTCGTAGGCCACCATGCGAGGGGCGTCGAATCGTAGGTCGTATGGCATGACAGCTTCGGCACCATAGACCATGAAGAACGGAGTGTACTGGGTTGATCTGTTTGGCGTGGTCCTTAGGCTCCATAGGACAGGGGGTAGCTCTTCCACCCAGGCACCTGCGGCGCGCTTGAGTGGCACCAACAGGCGTTTCTTGAGGCCACTGCAGACTAGGCCGTTTGCTTTTTCGACTTGTCCGTTGGATTGAGGATGCGCGACGAAGGTGTAGTTGAGTTTGATGCCCTGATCCTTGCAGAAATCCTTGAACTCGTCGGCTGTGAAGTTTGTGTCGTTGTCGGTGATGATGCTGTGGGGGATCCCAAACCTGAAGATGATGGATCTGATGAAGTTGACCGCAGTTGAGTCAGTCGAGCTTGTTATGGGCACGGCTTCGATCCACTTTGTGAACTTGTCGACTGCCACCAGTAGATGTGTGTGTCCACCACGGGATGATTTCCTCAATGGGCCCACCATATCGAGTCCCCATTGGGCGAAGGGCCAGGCGAGTGGAATCGTCTTTAGCTCTGATGCAGGTGCGTGCGGCTTGGTGGCAAACTTCTGGCAGCCCAGGCACTTCCTGACTATGTCTTCGGCCTCCTGCATCGACGTGGGCCAGTAGAATCTGGCTCGAAAGGCTTTGGCAACCAAGGCTCGGCTGCTGGCGTGATGTCCGCAGGTACCCGCATGGATGTTGAGTAGTATTGCTTTGCCGTCCTCTGAGTCAATGCATCGCTGCAGAATCCCAGATATGCTGCGTTTTTACAGCTCTCCGTTGATGACTGTGAAGGCCTTGGAGCGACGCGTGATGCGCCTTGCTTCTGTTGTGTCTGCCGGCAGCTCTTCACGCGACATGTATGCAAGGAAAGGGTTCGTCCACGTTGGATCGACGAGCAGGACTTTGATGTGATGATCTTCCGCGTCAGGTACCTCGGGGTCCTTTGCTGGTGGGTCATGAGTGCCCGTTGTTGGTGTAGAGGGTGCTGCTGGCTGCTTTATCTTGATAGACCGATGTTTGATGCACTCGACGAAGACTCCAGGTGGGACTAGGGCTTTAGTCGAGCCGAGGTTGGCTAGTATGTCGGCCTCTTCGTTACTCTCACGGTCCACGTGCCGCAGCTCGCAGCCGTCGAAGCTACCCTCCATTGCACTCCTTCATGGTTTGCTGCATGACAAGGTTCGAGTCCCCTTAGATCATGAGGCGAGTAGCACCGCAGTTCTTGGCCATCCGCATGCCGTGTATCAGGGCTTCATACTCTGCCTCGTTGTTTGAGGGCTTGAGGAAATCCATCTGCAGCACATAGCGTAGCTTGTCACCCTTTGGCGATGTCAGGACAATGCCTGCCCCTGCACCCTCGAACTTCTTGGAGCCGTCGAAGTACATGGTCCATGCGTTGGACAGGTTGGGTATATCTGGCAGCTGAGCTTCTATCCATTTGGTTGTGAAGTCCGGGAGCGCTTGTGCCTTGATTGCTTTGGGGTGCGTGCACTTCAGGTCCATGGGCCTAGCTCGACGACCCACTTGGCGACTCGTCCCGTTGCGTCAGGGTTGGTGAGGATGTCTGATATCCCCGAGGCGCTGACCACTGTGATAGGGTGCTCGGCGAAGTAGTGGACCACCTTCCGTGAATTCATGAAGATGCCGTAGGCTAGGCTCTGATAATGCGGGTACCGCTGCTTGGAGATAGATAGCACCTTGCTGAGGTAGTATATGGGCCGTTGTACGTGGTGGGCATGGCCTTCTTCTTCGCGCTCGACGACGAGGACGGTGCTGACCACTCTGTTGGTGGCTGCAACGTAGAGGTACAGAGGTTCTTTCTCATGTGGTGCGACGAGCACCGGCGGAGTCGCCAAGACTTGCTTGAGATGTGCGAAGGCTGCTTGAGCTTCTGGCGTCCACTCGAATTTGTCGGACTTTTTAGAAAGGAAGTGCCTTTTCACCCAACTTACTAATGAACCGGCTGAGCGTTGTGACTCGGCCGGCTAGGCGCTGAACTTCCCGAAGCTTGGTCGGGGCTGGCATTGTCAGGATTGCTTCTATCTTCTCTGGATTCGTCGCAAAGACATGCGGAGGATTTTCGTGTGCTTCTTTTCGACCAGTACTAGGTTGGCGACCCAGTCTGACTTCTTGATTTCTCGGATGAACTTGGCATGAAGTAGTCTGTCGATCTCTTGCGCTATGGCGGCGCGCTTCGGCTCGGAGAAGCGGCGCATGGATTGCTTGACAGGTCTTGCATCTGGATAGATCTGTAGAGCGTGCTCGGCGAGTTCCCTGGGTACACCTGGCATGTCTGCTGGACACCAGGCGAAAATTTCCCAGTTCTCACACAGGAACTCGACGAGCGCGCTTTCCTATGCGATAGGCAGGCTTGATGACACGAGGACCGTCTTGGTAGGGTCCGTCGGGTGGACTTGGTGTGCTCTTGTGTCATTGGTCGTGCTGAAGGCGGCGTTGGGTGCCGGTTTCTTGCTTGCAGGGAAGAAGGTCTTGTCGTTGTCGAGTGACAGCTCTTCGAGCTGCTGCTGCTGCTGCATGCCGAAAGACTCGGAGATCTTGCTAAAGTCGTGGTCGCAGTTGTCCTAGCGCTGAAAGTCGCCACGCACGGTTATGATTCCCTTTGGTCCTGGCATCTTGAGCATGAGGTAGGCGTAGTGCGGAACTGCCATGAACCGGGCGAACATCGGGCGCCCAAGTATAGCGTGGTACTGTGATTTCCAATCGACCACCTCGAAGTCAATCATCTCCCTTCTGAAGTGATCGGGTGTGCTGAAGATAACTTCGAGTGTGATTGTTCCCTCAGGGTAGACTGCCTTCACTGGTACTATGCCGTGAAAAGTGCTATCTGACTTGGCTAAGTTCTCCAGAAACCTGCCCATCTTCCGGAGGGTATCGGCAAAGATGATGTTGATGCCGTTGCCACCGTCCATGAAGACCTTGGTCATATTATATTCTCCTATCTGTGCTTCAAGTACAAACGCGGCATGGCCTGGGCGCGGTACCCATGGAGGATGGTCCTCTCGAGAGAATGTGATGCTGGTCTCCGATCCCTTGAGGTACTCCGCTACGGCCGGTGGGCTTGCCATGGCCTGATAGACTTGTCGTGTGATTAACTTCTGACACCTGTTTGACGGGCGTCCCCTCTGTATCATGTTCATCTGTCCTCGAGCTTGCGGGTACTGCTCCCCTGCTGCGTGAGGTGCCTCCAATCGCGACTGGTGTTGTATGGCTCCTGCTAGCTGCGCGGGTGGAACTGTTGGTGCTGGTGCTGGCGGCGCTTGGATAGCCAGTGGCGTGGCTGGTGTAGGAGTCAGTATCCTGGTGAACACTCCATGCATGCGATGCATCTTCCGACAGTCTTTCAGCAGATGGCTGGAGATCAGGTTGCCGGTTTCTTCGCTTCGGAACATGTGGAACTTGCATGGTTGCTCGAGCTCTTCCTCAGGTGTAAGGTCTGGCCGCGGGTTGTCGCGGGTCCGACGTCGCCACTCACGCCTCTGGTTCCCGTCGCTTCAATTGCCATCGCGGCCTCGACTATTCTGGCGACTGTTGTCGCGGCTTCTGTCCTCGCGGTGGTCAGCAAACCCGACCGCTACTAGTTCGACTGCTTCGCCTTCTTCGTAACGAGACTGTCGCTTGCGGCGTCGGTCGTTACCGCGGTTGTCTCTCCGGTTCCAGCTGCTTGGTCCGCCCTCTTCCTTCGGCGAGTGAGGGGGCTCGTTGCGTACAGAGTCCTCTCCATCCGCCCACTGGTTGGCGATCTTCATGAGTTCGACAATGAAAGTTGGCTGAAGGCGGCCGCATGCCTCTCGAAGGTCGTGTCGGATGACACCGCGAACGAAGGCGTCCATTGCTCTATCTTCTGAAACGACTTCGACGGAGTTGCGCATGAGGGTCCAGCGCTGGATGTATGATCGCAGTGACTCGTCCTTTCGCTGCTTGCAGGCTTGCAGTTCTGCAAACGTCGTGGGCCTCGAGTATGTTCCGAGGAAGTTCTTGACGAAGGCCTCTTCGAATTGGTCCACGAGCTGAAGGAGTTGCGGGGAAAGGTTTGGAGCCAACCACGCGCTGAGCCCACGAGCATCAGCTGTATGTACTGCATGGTTGTTGTGAAGATGCCTCCTTGACAGTTGACCGCTATGATGTAGTCATCGAGCCAAAGCTTAGGGTCCTATGTACCGTCGAACTTGACTGACTCGGATGTGAGCTTGAAGCCTCGAGGCATCCTTGTGTCGCGGATACTGAGACTGAAACATGAAGCACCGCAAGGCTCGTATTCGCCTTCTGAGTATAGTTCTTGATTCGGGGTGTTGACGGGTCGCTTGGCACCGCTGCGGTCGACCTGCCGCTGCGCAATGACGTTGCGGGCGTCTTCTCCGTCCTGCAGGTGTCGGGTGGGCCGATTTCCGCATGCTGCGCGTTCTCGGTATCGTCGGTCTCGATCTTCACGTGCTTGGTTTGTTGCTGCGGCGGGTTCTCTGTGATCAGCGCCTCTTCCGCCAGGTGAAGCGCTTTGATTTGTTGCCTGTGCAGGGCTGCGCGAGGGTCGCCCTCCGGAGGTTGTGTTGCTCTCAGGTACGTGCCTATTGATAGGAGAGCTCCAGCGGTTGTTTTGAGGATGGGTATCCCGTCCGTGTCTTCCGTCACGAAGGATGATTCAAGGTTGCGGGTGCTCCCCGCTCGCTCTGCATCTGTCATCAGGCGAACGCACGATCGATAACGCCTATTGTCTTGCGTTACTGCAGGTCCTGAGGATGAGAAGGAATAGGCTGCGCGCCGGGCACTCGAATCGTCGGCGAGCTCTTTGCGTCTGGCTAGTTCAGCCTTTTCGTCCAACAACTTCTCGTTTTCCTTCCACACCAGGTATTGGTACACCATCATCTCCTCTCGGGTCGCCTCCGGAGGAGGGAAAGTGCAGTCCTAGACGTGCTTCAGGGCTTGGATTCCCATCTCCCTGGTGATCACCAGAGTTGTAACTTTGTCCGGCATTGTGACCTCCATCGGATATACAGGTTCCTCGCGGCGGGCGCTGCCTCCGGGGTCTCTGTTGTCTCTGTTTGGGGTTGAACCCTCCATGAAAACTTGGACAGGGTAAGACTGTGTGGTCGAGTACGCGTTGCTGCTGCTGCTCTCGCCGTCGGAGCTGTCCTCGGAGCCAAAGATGGAGGCGACATGATATATGCCGCAGTCGGTGCAGAACTCTTCCTGCTGGGCCTTGCCGGACGCGGCGGTTGGTGGTGATGTGGACGCTGGAGTCGATGGAGACGCGATCGATGGAGCAGCATGTGTCGCAGCTGGTGTGGGCGCGATCATGACAGTCGATGGAGGCGCGTTTGATGGAGACGCAGGCGATGGTGACGTAGATGCGATCTCCGTAGTTGATGGAGACGCGGGCGAAGTAGTAGAGGCAGTCGCGATCTCCGTAGTTGATGAAGACGCGGGTGAGGTATTCGCAGCAGATGCGATCTCCGTAGTCGACGAAGGCGCGGTCGAAGTAGTCGAAGCAGGTGCAATCTCCGTAGTCGACGAAGACGCGGGTGAGGTAGTCGACGCAGATGCGATCTCCGTAGTCGACGAAGGCGTGGTCGAAGTAGTCAGAGCAAGCGCGATCTCCGTAGTCGACGAAGATGCGGGTGAGGTAGTCGACGCAGATGCGATCTCCGTAGTCGACGAAGGCGCAGTCGAAGTAGTCGAAGCAGGTGCGATCTCCGTAGGCGACGAAGACGCGGGTGAGGTAGTCGACGCAGATCCGATCTTCGTAGTCGACGAAGGCGCGGTGGAAGTAGTCGAACCAGACGCGATCTCCATAGTCGACAAAGACGCGGTGAGGTAGTCGACGCAGATGCGATCTTCGTAGTCGACGAAGGCGCGGTCGAAGTAGTCGAAGCAGGCGCGATCTTCGTAGTCGACGAAGACGCGGGTGAGGTAGTAGACGCAGATGCGATCTCCGTAGTCGACGAAGACGCGGGTCCCGCGGCCGGCGAGGGCGTGAGGTTGGAGAGTCGAAAGGTTCCCCACTTGTTCACATGGAATTGCATGCTACCCAAAGTTAGGTGGGCCGGCGGGTGGGGCTCGAATTCGAAGGAGCCGAAGCGGATCGGCTTCTCGACGGTCGGCGCGTCGATCGTCATTACGGATGGAGCCGGTGCAACCATGATTCCAGCACTTTTCTTTCCTACAGACGGTGCCAGTTGACGTGGGGAGGCCACGGCAAGTCCCAGGGTCGAGTACCCCAGGTTGATTGAGAGGAAGAAAGATGAAGAGCTCATAGTTACCACGGCTGACAAGCAAGGCGATTTACCCAGGTTCAGGCTCCCGAAGGATAACACCCTACTTCATGCTTGTCTAGTATTGATTATCAGAGGTGTTACAATGGCGATCCCGGCGAGATATCGATCTCGCTAGGGTTTTGGTGGTGGAATAATAGCCTGCCCTAATCGGCGGCCCTCCCAGCCTTTATATAGGAGGCTGGGTCTCGGGAGTTCGCAACCGACTAGGTTTACAAGTAAGGTAGGTCTCTACCGCCATAAGCTACGCCTTCCTTGGGAGATACTCGTCTTCTTTGGGCCCCCTTCATGGGCCTCGAGCGTTGTCTCCTAGTAGGCCGCCAGTTGGGCCCTAGTCCTTGCGTGCACCAGGTGTCTTCATGGTGGCACACCCGATAGGTAGGCCCACGTCAATGCCCGACCATGAGGACGGCGTGTGTGAATCCTCAATCGAGGATGACGACTAGATCTTCATGCCCAGCCCTTTTGTTTAGACTGATCGATCGTCGAGCGGTCGATCTAGTGGTAGGTAAGTTCGATCTCTAGCTAGTAGTATATTAGAGCTCGAGGTCTGGGTATTACATTTTGATAGGATAGCTAGCTTTGATTGATCCGCGGCCGGGGACCGAGATCGATCGATCGATCAGCCATTGATCGATAACATATTCGCGCGCGAGTTGTGCAGGGGCGCGCGGTACATATTTTGCTAGAATAGACGATCGATCATATTAATTAGCACTAGGTAAGATCGATCCAATCGTTCGAGGATTTGATCGGCAGCCGGTGCGGTGAAAATTTGATACCAACTTCACTATATTTTGCTACTAATTATAATAGTATGTTATGAACTCTGATTGAATATCGATCTGTTTAATTCCAATTTCTCTGTTCATGATTTTGTTCACATTTTCGCGCGCACTCTGTCTTCAGTCAAAATTTCCTTTCATTTTGCACGCGAGAGCTATTTCTCAGACGGCGACATTTCCCAGCCGTCTCTACTGGTTTCTACAGGCGGTGAAGATTTCTAGCCATCTCTAAACGTTTTGTATGAGAGACGGCGAGCAATATGAGCCGTCTCAGATTATATTAGAGACGCTCAAATAATAGAACCGCTTGAGGAGATATGTCCTAAACGGATGAAATATTGTTTTGGTTTGACCGGCTCTAGCTCCCGTCTCCCATTTGAGATTCTGTACTAGTGTGTTTTCTCAGCATGGATGACAACATAATCTTCAGATCTGCCCTCTATCACTATAGGCGTCTTTACACTTTCTCATTTTGATATGTAATTCGCGTTTTTTATTCGTTCATGTTCAGAGATTTGAGAACTTGTTGGTGCTAATTATGCAGAGGTCGGGTGTAATGCTTAAATTTTTTTAAGTAATAAAGATCTCTTTATTGAAAAAAGGAAAAAAACATATTAGCCAATTATATTTACTGGTATATGGTTTTTGAAATTTTCTTATATTGTAAAATGAAGGGCTAATTGGCACCCGTGATTCAAAACAATTATTTGCTTTGCCTCCTGGTACTTATTGTGAAGAAGTTCAACTGGCAAAAAGGTATGCATCTCATAATCTTTCTTTGGTTTCAAATTTTGCGGAAGTAGGTGAAGCGTCGTTTAATGGACGAAAACTCTCAGTATAGTCAAGTGAAATGTAAAACTGGGTACGGCTGACGATGGAGGCGGCAAAGTCGGGAGCTATTGTACGCGATGATAAGGTGCAGTTCGTTGCTGCTTCTCGCAGCGCTCTAGAGCATGGCGTCGAAGCCTGAACAGCACTTCGTCCCGGAGTTCATGACAGCCAAGTATGCGATAGACGCAATGTTTGCCGGCGGCCGCTCGCAAAGAGCGCCGGCGGCAATCTTCGTGCTAGTAACCATCCAGTACTGTCCTTGGGAGCTAATGTAATGCGACGACAGCTCACGCGTTAGGGCATACAGTATCATGCATCAGGCGAAATCTGTTCCTTGGCTCCGCGATTACGCGGTGATCGCGCAATCCAAGATATGTGGCTACAGCGCCCTGTATCATCTCTACCCTGTAGCAGCAGCGCTGCAAAATCACGCACCCCCGTGATGGTGAAGCATCAGTTTTAGGGCCGCTTGTCCCGTCTCGATCCCGCACATGCATGTGTCCAACCCTCTCGCTGAACGACAGATTTCATGCAACAGGGACAAGTCGGCAAAACAGAACAACTGCACGTGTTCATCATAAAAAGTTGTTTGTTCTGCAGCGAGCAATGATCTGTCGCCCATATTTACTTGGCTATATATGCAGCTAGCAGCTGTGGTGCGCGTGAAATCTAACATGCAATGAGGGAGGAAAAAGGGTAGCAAGGACTTCCGTGTCAAGTTTAGGCATAGAGACCATACGAATCTACCTATCCACGACGTCCAGATCAGCGCCATCCATGCGTTCGGCATGGAGCGTGGCCACCGTGGTGATCTCCTGTGGTCGGGATGGGCATCAGGATACGCCGGGAAGCTGCCTCATGTCGTTTTTTTTTTTTTTTTTTGAGAGGAACCTCATGTCGTTAGTGTAAGCTTAATTAGCACCAAGAGGTGTCGTCCTCATCCTTCTCTCCGCTACAGTTCTAGAGACAGGCGATTTTTGAGAGTCGACCGTCAGCTCATCCTCACCGCCGTTGAGGCGTGGGTTCCTTCCCCTCCGTCGGCTGCCTCGGCGGCGGGAGGGTGGGGAAGCCCGTCTCACGGTGTGTACATAGGGTAGAGTACGGTGGTTATCCGGCCGGCGACGACTGGGAGGTGGAGGAGTTGTCGGTGCAGGTTTTGGTGTCGGCGCGGTGCCCCTTCGGCGACGGTGCTCCTCGGAGGATCTTCGTCACGCGTTCGACTTCCCGGAGCCCGGAAATCGGTGGATTTCCTCGGCTTCGCCTTCACCACGGCCAGATCTGGGAGCGGCGGATCTGGATTTGGGTCTCCCGGAGGAGTTGGCTTCAGATCTTCGCAGCGGTGGCGGCGGCGGCGGCTTCGGAGGCGTTGCGGAAGACTTCCCGTCTGCTTCGTGGTGGGCTCCGACGAACCATGGTGTGGGGAGCTTGGGCAGCGGCGCGTCAACGGCAGCTCCGTCTTCGTCCTCGTCGCTGGGTGCCAGAGGACTTCGTTGTAATTTCTTGTTTGTATCTGGACCTATCTGTAAGATCGGGGATCTGAGTGTAATTTCTCCTTCGCAAAAAAAAAAAAAAAAAAAAAAAAAACCTCATGTCGTTAGTGAGAGCATCAAATATAACAAGACCAGGGGGGCGCCCTATTCAGCGCTCTTAGCACTGATTGGCGCAGTTTCGCGTATCCCCGCTCGTAGCGCACGTTCATGGGCTTGGCCCGTTACGGTTCACTGGTTTCCTGGTTTAGACGCGAGCGAGCGCGTACTCGGCGCAGTTGAGTTCAGACGCGCAACTCAGAAAAAAAAACAAACCAGACACGAGCGAGCGCGTAGTCCGTTTTAGATGCGAGCGAGTAAGCGTACGTGTACTTCGCGTGCCACGTTCAGTCTGTTGTTACTGTTTTCCCGACAAAACGCGAGCATGCTTTTACTGGTTCACTACTTTCGTTGCATTTCATGCTGTAACTAGTGTAAAACCACACATCATGAAAAAAGCCAGAGATTAAGTATCTTCCATCAAAAATATCTGGGCGCGTAGGTTTACACATAAATAGGAATATCCAATGTTTTTGTATTTCAACAATGAAACGACAAACCAGCATATATGAAAATTAATTTGTATATTGTCTTCATTTGAGCGCGCCACAACAAGAAAAAATGTTTTCCATTGTCACTTCATTTATTCATCCAATCCTGAACTGACTAAATTGTTTCATATGTAACATATATCTTCAACCTCCAAAGATCTGTATGAAGTTTGTTTTGTCCATACAAAAAAGAAGTTGTTAATGAAAGAAATAAAGGCATTGTATTTTTTATGTGGGGATGAATCCTATTTTGTGAAACAATGTAAGAATTGTTGAACATACCAGAGATTCGTTTTAGTGGTATTGGGGATTATCACAATATTTGAAGTTGTTGATGAACCGAAGCATGGTGAACCGGAAAGGGGTTATGAACAGTAAAAAGGGGGTGATGAATCATAAAAAGGGTGATGAACAGGGATGTGGTAATGTCATGAAACAGAGAAGGTGATGAACCGAAATGTGGTAAACTGGAAAAGGGTTATGACCCGGGAGAAGGGTTATGGTGTTGAACCGAAAAGGGTAATGAACCAGGAAAAAGGAGATGAACCGAAAAGAAGCGTGATGAACCGGAAAAGAGGGGTGATGAATCGAAGATGGCAATGTCGTTAGCCGAAAAAGGTGATGAACTATAAAATGGTGATGTGATGAACCGTCAAAGGGTGATTTACGATGATGAACCAGAATGGTGGTGAACCGAAAAAGGGTGATGAATCGAAATGTGGTGAACCGAAAAAAGTGTGATGAACCGTAGAAAGGTGATGAAGCGTAAGAAGGTGATCAACTAGAAAAATGATTACAATGATAAACCGGAAGGTGGTGAACCGATATAAAGGGTGATGAATAGAAATATGGTGAACCGAAAAAGTGGTGATGAACCGTAAAAAGGGTGATGAACGAAAAAACACAGAAAGGTGATGAACCGAAAATGTGGTGAACCGAAAAGGGTTATAAACCGAAAGAAGGGTTACAGTGTTGAACCGGAAAAAGGGTGATGAATAGAAATATGGTGAACCGAAAAAGTGGTGATGAACCGTAAAAAGGGTGATGAACGAAAAAACACAGAAAGGTGATGAACCGAAAATGTGGTGAACCGAAAAGGGTTATAAACCGAAAGAAGGGTTACGGTGTTGAACCGGAAAAAGGGTGATGAAGCAGAAAAAGGGTGATGAACCGGAAAGAAGAGTGATAAACCAGAAAGAAGCTAGTGTGATAAACTAGAAAAAGAGGGTGATGAACTGGAAGATGGTAATGTCGTGAACCAAAAAAAGGTGATGAACTATAAAATGGTGATGAACCATAAAAATGGTGATGAACCGTATAAAGGTGATGAATCGGAAAAATGATTACGATGACGAACCAGAAGGGTTGTGAACCGAAAAAGCGGGTGATGAATCAAAATGTAGTGAACCAAAAAGTGTGATGAACCGTAAAACGGGTGATGAACCGTAAAAAGGGTTATGAACCGGAAAAGGGTTACGATGATGAACCGGAAAAGGTGGTGAATAAAAAAAGTGTGATGAATCGAAATGTGGTGAACCGTAAAAAAGGGTGATGAACCGAAAGGTGGTAATGCCGTGAAACGGAGAAAGGTGATGAACCAAAATGTGGTGAATTGGAAAGGGTTGTGGCGTTGAACCGAAAAAGGGTGATAAACAAGAAAAAGGGAAATGAACCGGAAATGAGAGTGACGAACCATAAAAAGGGTGATTAACCAGAAAAGAGGGGTGATGAACCTGAAGATGGTAATGTCGTGAACCAAAAAAGGGTGATGAACCAAAGCGTGGTGAACCGGAAAGGGGTTATGAACCGTAAAAAGGGGTTCATGAACCGTAAAAAAGGGTGATGAACGAGAATGCGGTAATGTCGTGAAACGGAGAAGATGATGTACTGAAATGTGGTGAGCTGAAAAAGGTTATGACTAGGAGAAGGGTTACGGTGTTGAACCGGAAAAAATGGTGATTAACCAGAAATAGGGTGATGAACCGGAAAGAAGGGTGATGAACCAGAAAATGAGGGGTGATGAACCGGAAGATGGTAATGTCGTGAACCAAAAAAGGTGACGAACTGTAAAATGGTGATGAACCGTAAAAGGGTTGACGTGGTATGTTGCACTGCAGTGCCGCACGAGGTGGCTTGAGTAGAGGAGTGGGTGAACCGGGGTGGCTTTAGTAGTGCCACACGGGGTGGCTTGAGTAGAGGAGGCAGTGCCACATGAAAAAAGAGTGATTAATGGGAATGGCACTGCCACATGAAAAAAGAGTGATTAATGGGAATGTTGTAATGCCTTGAAACGAAAAAGGGTGATGAACCGAAAAGGGGTTATGAACCAGAAGAAAAGGGTTACGATGTTGAACGGGAAAAAGGTGATGGACCATAAAGAGGGTGATGAACCGGAAAGGGGTTACGAACATGAAGAAAAAGGTTACGGTGTTGAACCGGAAAAAGGTGTTGAACTAGAAAAGGGGAGATGAACCGTAAAAAGGGTGATGAACCGAAAGGTGGTTGATGACGTGAAAGCACACGTTCGTTGGGAGACCCCAAGAGGAAGGTATGAAGCAGTGCAGCAGCAAGTTTTCCCTCAGTAAGATACCAAGGTTGTCAGATCTAGTAGGAGTAAAAGGCACCTCTGAAGGTTGTTGGTGGCGCCGTTTACTCGATCACCAACGTGGAACCTGCACACAACACAATCAAACTACTTTGCCCCAACGAAACAGTGAGGTTGTCAATCTCACCGGCTTGCTGTAAACAAAGGATTAAACGTATGGTGTGGAAAATAGTGTTTAATTGCAGAGAATGAAAAGGAACAATGATTGCAGTTGGTTGTATTATCAGTGTAAAAGAATGGACCGGGGTCCACAGTTCACTAGTGGTGTCTCTCCATAAAAGATAACTAACATGCTGGGTAAACAAATTACAGCTGGGCAATTGACGAATAGAGAGCGCATGACAATGCATATATATGACAAGATGACTACTATGATATTCAATTGGGCATTACAACAAGATACATAGACCGTTATCCAACAGCATCTATGACTAATAATCCACCTTCAGGTTGACATCCGTGTTCCCCGTTGGTATTAAGTTGCAAGCAACAGATTATTGCATTAAGTAATGTGCATAATGTAAACAATACAATTATCCTTAGACAAAGCATTGTTGTTTTACCCCTAGTGGCAACAGCACATCCACAACCTTAGACGTTGCTGTCACTCGCCCAGATTACCGGAGGCATGAACCCACTATCTAGCATAAATACTCCCTCTTGGAGTTACAAGCATCTACTTGGCCAAAGCATCTACTAGTAACGGAAAGCATGCAAGATCATAAATAACATATAAGATAGATTGATAATCAACTTGATCATAGTATCAATATTCATCGGATCCCAGCAAACACAACATGTAGCATTACAATAAGATGATCTTGATCATGATAGGCAGCTCACAAGATCTAAACATGATAGCACAAGGAGGAGAGACAACCATCTAGCTACTGCTATGGACCCGTAGTCCAAGGATGAACTACTCACGCATCACTCCGGAGGCAGGCATGGTGATGTAGAGCCCTCCGGTGATGATTCCCCTCTCCGGCAGGGTGCCGGGAAGAGCTTCAGAACCCTCCCGAACTAGGGTTGACGACGGCGGCGTTACTGGAACTTTTCGTGGATGGAGGCTCGGGTATTTAGGGTTTTCTGGACGAAGGCATTATATAGGCGAAAGGGCGGCGTCTGGAGGCACCCGAGGGGGTCACGCCACCCCCCGGCGCGGCAGGAGGTGGGGCCGCGCCGGCCCCAGCGTGGCTGCCTCCTCGGTCGCCTCCGTCTCTCCTTTGGACTCCGTGTACGTGTCGGGAAAATAGAAGGTTCTGTCCAAGTTTCGTCCAATTCCGAGAATATTTCCAGAACAGCTTTTCTGGAATACAAAAACAGCAGAAAACAGGAACTGGCACTGTGGCATCTTGTTAATAGGTTAGTCCCAGAAAATGCATAAAAATGCTATGAAGTGTATGTAAAACATGTAACAATTGGTATAATATCAACATGGAACATCAGAAATTATAGATACGTTTGAGACGTATCAAGCATCCCCAAGCTTAGTTCTACTCGTCCTCGAGTAGGTAAAACGATAAAAACAAAATAATTTCTGAGGTGACATGCTACCATCATAATCTTGATCAAATAGTATTGTAAAGCACATGTTATGAATGAAGTGATCCAGGTCAATGGTCTATAGTTTGCTAACAAATAGATAATGAGCAAACAACTGAATCATATAAGCAAAAACTTTTCATGAATAGTACTTTCGAGACAAGCATCAAAAGTTTTGCATAAGAGTTAACTCATAAAGCAATAGATTCTAAGTAAAAGGTATTTAACCAACACAAAGGAAGATTTAAGTTTCAGCAATTGCTTTCAACTTTCAACATATATATCTCATGGATATTTGTCAACACAAAGCAATATAATAAGTACAATATACTAGCATATAAAAATTGTTGCACCAAAGTTGACACTAGTGTTTGCTTCTGAGATAGAAAGAAGTAGGAAAACTGACTCAACATAAAAGTAAAAGAAAGGCCCTTCGCAGAGGGAAGCAGGGATTAAATCATGTGCTAGAGCTTTTTAAGTTTTTGAAATCATATAGAGAGTAAAAATATAAGTTTTGAGAGGTGTTTGTTAATTGTCAACGAATCAGAAAATGGAAAGTACAATATGACCCCTGCCAACCAGACTTTTAAGAGCGGCTCCCATGAAGGACGTTATTTCTACCAGCAAGGCAGATCATCCCTCTTTCTCTTTTGTTTACACATGCAGATATTTCACTGTTTGTCATTGCTTGACTGATAAATCAGGGCAAAAATGTGAAGAGAATTAAGCGGTTAAAGTTGTAATTAATTGGGACTGGGCACCCCATTTGCCAGCTCTTTTTGCAAAATTAATGGATAAGCGGATGTATATGCCACTAGTCCGGTGGTAAAGTCTGTTTGACAGTGACATAAAGACATCCACCCCGTCCTCATGAGCTTGGTAAACATTGACACAAAAAGGAGTAATAAAAGTTTTGAATAGTTTAAAGGTAGCACATGAAAAATTTACTTGGAGTGGCAAGGAAATACCACATATAGGTAGTTATGGTGGACACAAATGGCATGGATTTTGGCTCAAGGTTTTGGATGCACGAGAAGCATTCCCTCTCAGTACAGAGTTTAGGCTAGCAAGGTTATTTGAAGCAAACACAGGATATCAACCGTACAACAAGACTCATATGAAAACATATTGCAAGCATTATAAGACTCTACACTGTCTTCCTTGTTAACCAAACCCTTTTACTAGAAAATATCTAGACCTTAGAGATACCAATCATACAAACCAAATTTCAACAAGCTTTACGGTAGTTCTTCACTAATAGGTTTTAACCACATGATACAAAAGCTTAAACATGAACTACTTGATAACTCAAAACAATTGACAAGTATCAAATTATCCAAGACAGTGATCTACAAGAATATGTAAGTCTTTTCCATTATACCATCTACCACATGCAATTTTCTGTTCCAACCAAACACCAATCAATTTATTTCAACACAAACTCTCCAAACAATTATAAGTGAAGCAAGAGAGTACTTTCTCTAAAAGAACTAACAGCTCTGAACAAGAGATGCATGAAAAACAGGAGCTAAAAGCATAGCAGTAGCTAGACAAGAATACTCAACAAGTATAAGTGAAGAATAGGAGTATTCAAATGAAAAAGCGGAGCGTGTCTCTCTCCCAATCAAGATTGCTAGGATCCAACAAGTTGATCTCAGAAAATAAAATAACAATGCGAAAATAAAAGCACACAGACGCTCCAAGTAAAGCACATATGATGTGAAAGAATTAAAATATAGTTTCACTAGAGATGACCTGATAAGTTGTTGATGAAGAAGGGGATGCCTTGGGCATCCCCAAGCTTAGACGCTTGAGTCTTCTTGAAATATGCTGGGGGATCCATGGGAGCATCCCCAAGCTTAAGCTCTTCACTCTTCTTGATCACATTATATCATCTTCCCTCTTGACCCTTGAAAACTTCCGCCACACCAAACTCAAGTAATTCTCATTAGAGGGTTAGTGCACAATCAAAAACTCACATGTTCTATAAGGACACAAATGACCATTACTTTAAACATTAGCTACTGCCACTGATGTTATGTGAAGCTCTTCCACCCAAAAAAGAATTCCACTCAACACTAGTAAAAGAGAGAATGCAAAATAAAAGACATAATCTGTCTAAAACAGAACAATCCGCAAAGACAAAAAATTTGAGACACTTACGTTGCTCAGATCGAAAAACCTTGAACTAACGAAAGATGCATACATATATCAGGATTACACACAAAAATTTCAGATTTAATTCACATTCTGGGATTTTTAAACATTTAATACGGTGAACAGCAGAAATTTGTTCCTGCGCAGCAATCAAAATCTAGCATCATCTTATCATTAGAGACTACTCTTGGCACAACATTGCGATAAAATAAAGATACAAAGGAATTGCTACAGAAGTAAACAAGACCTTGACTCAAATAAAGAAAAATTGCAGAAATAAAATAATGGGTTGCCTCCCATAAGCGCTTTTCTTTAACGCCTTTTAGCTAGGCTAGAAGATTTTAATGATGCTCTTATAGGAATAAGAGTTGAAAAACAAAAGAGAGCATCAAAAGGCAAATATCAAACATATTTAAGTCTAACCCACTTCCTACGCAAAGGAATCTTGTAATAAAATAAATTATTGAAGCATAAAGCAACTAGCATAAGAAGATGAAACAAATGCAATTTCAAAACTTTCAACATAAAAAGAGGTGTTTTAGTGACTTGAAAACTTTTACAACCATATTTTTCTCTCTCATAATAACTTTCAGTAGCATCATGAACAAACTCAACAATATAACTATCACATAAAGTATTCTTTTCATGATCTACAAACACAAAAAAATTATTAATCTCAAAAACAGTGGGGTCATCAAACCCACTTTTAACAATAGTAGTACAATTAATATCATCAGGCAATACAGGACCATCATCTAGAGCATGATCATATAAATCTAAGAAAACCTTCTCATTATCATGAATATCAATAGTAGGCACAAATAGAGGATTATCATAAGATTTATCATAATAGCATGGATTTTCATAAACAACAGCGGGGGAAATATTTGGTAGTTCTGCTATTTTATTTTGGTGAGTCAAGGTGTTTGTTACTTCAAATTTATCAAAAGGAGATATTTCCAAAGAATCAATACCAACATCCCCAAGCTTATGGTTTTCCATAACATTAGCAATAACCGTGTTCAAAAAGTGCATACCAATAACATTGGTATTATCATGCAAATAAAGTTCCATAGGTTTTTTAATTTTCTCTTCAAACACTTCATGTCCTAACTCAAGATAAATTTCATAAGGCTCTCTCATGTTGTTTTCACTCATAGGACAAGTTTCAAGAAAAGTATCCATTGATAACAAGTAAAGATCTAGACATAATAATGAACCGAAATAAACTAGATGCAGGAAACTAATTTTTAGTGTTTTTGATATTTAAAAGCAAATAAGATAAAATAAAAGTAAACTAAGCAAGACAAAAAATAAAGTAAAGAGATTGGAAGCGTGAGACTCCCTTGCAGAAATCCTCTTACTCCCCGGCAACGGCGACAGAAAAAGTTGCTTGATGACGTGAAAGCACACGTTCGTTGGGAGACCCCAAGAGGAAGGTATGAAGCAGTGCAGCAGCAAGTTTTCCCTCAGTAAGATACCAAGGTTGTCAGATCCAGTAGGTGTAAAAGGCACCTCTGAACGTTGTTGGTGGCGCCGTTTACTCGATCACCAACGTGGAACCTGCACACAACACAATCAAACTACTTTGCCCCAACGAAACAGTGAGGTTGTCAATCTAACCGGCTTACTGTAAACAAAGAATTAAACGTATGGTGTGGGAAATAGTGTTTAATTGCAGAGAATGAAAAGGAACAATGATTGCAGTTGGTTGTATTATCAGTATAAAAGAATGCACCGGGGTCCACAGTTCACTAGTGGTGTCTCTCCATAAAACATAACTAACATGCTGGGTAAACAAATTACAGCTGGGCAATTGACGAATAGAGAGCGCATGACAATACATATATATGACAAGATGACTACTATGATATTCAATTGGGCATTACAACAAGATACATAGGCCGTTATCCAACAGCATCTATGACTAATAATCCACCTTCAGGTTGACATCCGTGTTCCCCGTTGGTATTAAGTTGAAAGCAACAGATTATTGCATTAAGTAATGTGCATAATGTAAACAATACAATTATCCTTAGACAAAGCATTGCTGTTTTACCCCTAGTGGCAACAGCACATCCACAACCTTAGACGTTGCTGTCACTCGCCCAGATTACCGGAGGCATGAACCCACTATTTAGCATAAATACTCCCTCTTGGAGTTACAAGTATATACTTGGCCAAAGCATCTACTAGTAACAGAAAGCATGCAAGATCATAAATAACATATAAGATAGATTGATAATCAACTTGATCATAGTATCAATATTCATCGGATCCCAGCAAACACAACATGTAGCATTACAATAAGATGATCTTGATGATGATAGGCAGCTGATGCATGTAAAATGCATACATGAACTTTGCATTATTTTACTTATATTCCAGTCATATTTGCATCATATAAGGGTTATATCACTGTTTTATAATGATTTTGGAAATATTTGGTATGTTTCCTATTTTTATGGAATTAACCCTGCACAGTCAGAAAACCCTGTTTTCTATATTTTAATGTTTCAGGGACCCAAACGACGTCCAAATGACCTAATATTTTACGGGCATCAGTTTTTGGAAGGAACAAAGCGTAGGAGCCAAGGAAGCGCACGAAAGGAAGTCGGAGGCCGAAGTTGAGTGGGCCCACGCGGCCAGGTACCTGGGCCGCGTGGGACCCCCTTTTTTGGGCCTCGGAGCTCCGTTGCCGTCGATCTTTCCTCCACCGACTCGGTTTTGACCTAAAACCGACTATAAAAATAGCCCCCCGACGTTCTCTGGAAGGAGCGCCGCAGAAACACCGAAACAGAGACCTGGAGCTGCAGATTGGAGGGGGAAAACTCCGGCGGGGCGCTGCGGGCGTGGTCTCCATCTTCTCCAACGACTTCTCCACCGTCTCCATGATGAAGAGGGAGTAGTCCACCTCTGGACTATGGGTTTGTGGAAGTAACTTATGTATCTCTCTCTCTTGAGTTTCACTAATTAGTACCGTATGAGCTGCTGAACATGATTACGGTCATCTATGTAATACCTTTGTGGTGGATCTTTTTATGAGTTAATATGTGTTTGAGATTGCAATGGTTTTGTTTCAGTTATGAAAGTAGATGCATATTATGTACCCCGTTCTTATTTACTTGTCATGATCAAGCATGTTTATGAGAGCGTGTGAGGGGGAACATGTGCATTAGTTGGAGTAACGGGGGGTGGCTAGTGCAGTGAACGTGAGAGAAAGTTCTGCGATCCACTTGGGTGTTTTACCTTACTTTGTTGCCTCACTAGGGATAAAAAGAAATACCATGCTACCGGAGATGTGGGTGTGACCATTGCCACTTCCTCCGTGACTAGATCTAGCATGTTCTTATTTTAACTTCATGTCATGATACTTATTGCTATACTCTGATTTATCTTAATTACTGAGGTATTATGATTTAGTTCGCATCTTGGTGGAGTATAAGAGAGACTAATAACCAAAAGTTCTCTATGTTAGGACGTGATGCCCATATAATTATAACTTGTCATTAAACTGTTGTATTGCAATCTCATATGTCAACTCTAGTGTTCCATTGTCTACCACTTTATTAAAGAGATAGTGCATTTGTGAAACCATGAACCCCGGTCCATTTTTAATCATAAGAAACACCTTTCCAACCACTTTTACCACTTTTCCATTTTCTGCCATTTAAAAATCCGAAAATACAAAAACACTTTTACATCTTGCATTCGTCATATAAAATCCAAAAATATCATTTATCATTGCTACCACCATCCTTGCATATTTATTTACCACCATTGCATATTTATTTCTTGTTTGCATTGCATATTATCTTGATATCATTCTCACACCTTGTGCTTGACAACCACTAGGTGAGGTTGAGGACCAAAACATTTACTTTGTTTTGTAGGTAACCAAAAAAAGGATAAGAAAGATAAATCTTCACTACTGATTCCCCGAGAGTTCGATATTAAACCGTCGAGTCACCCCTCGTGGGGAAAACACGTCTTCCACTTACTACACACTCTGCACTTGGAGTCTCAACCTAACCCATATTCTTTTGACGCAGGTAACTACGTCATCGGGTATCAGCAGCTCACAAGATCTAAATATGATAGCACAAGGAGGAGAGACAACCATCTAGCTACTGCTATGGACCCGTAGTCCAAGGATGAACTACTCACGTATCACCCCGGAGGCAGGCATGGTGATGTAGAGCCCTCCGGTGATGATTCCCCTCTCCGGCAGGGTGCCGGGAAGAGCTTCAGAACCCTCCCGAACTAGGGTTGACGACGGCGGCGGCTACGGAACTTTTCGTGGATGGAGGCTCGGGTCTTTAGGGTTTTCTGGACGAAGCCATTATATAGGCGAAAGGGCGGCGTCTGGAGGCACCCGAGGGGGTCACGCCACCCCCCGGCGCGGCAGGAGGTGGGGCCGCGCCGGCCCCTGGCGTGGCTGCCTCCTCGGTCGCCTCCGTCTCTCATTTGGACTCCGTGTACGTGTCGGGAAAATAGAAGGTTCTGTCCAAGTTTCGTCAAATTCCGAGAATATTTTCAGAACAACTTTTCTGGAATACAAAAATAGCAGAAAACATGAACTGGCACTGTGACATCTTGTTAATAGGTTAGTCCCAGAAAATGCATAAAAATGATATGAAGTGTATGTAAAACATGTAACAATTGGTATAATATCAACATGGAACATCAGAAATTATAGATACGTTTGAGACGTATCAGTGGTGAACCGAAAAAATGGTGATGAACCGGAAGGTGTTAAAATGTCGTGAACCTGAAAAAGGATAGGTTCTGGTATGAACCGTAAAAAAGGTGATGGACCATAAAATGGTGATGAACCGAGAAGGGGTGATGAACCAGAAAAAGGATTACGATGATGAACCGAAAAGGTGGTAAATCAAAAAAAAGTGATGAATCGGAATGTGGTGAACCGGAAAGAAAGAGTGATGAACCGGAAAAGAGGGGTGATGAACCGGAAGATGGTAAATGTCATGAACCGGAAAAAGGTGATGAACCAGAAAAATGTGATGAACGGGAAAAAAAGGTTATGTTATTGAACTTGAAAAAGGGTGTAGCGTGGTACACGGGAACTGGATCCGCGCGCAGGTAAACAACTAGAGGTGGACACAAAGCTCGAGGCTCGTCTTGGGCTCGACCCGGCTCGAAGGTGGAACAAGTGAAGCCTAAGCCTTCTGGTCAAGCTCGACAAGCCGGCTCGGTGCAAAACAAAAAAAAATTTGACATTCCCTTTGCTAAAAATGCTACAATTCATAATTAAAAGCAACAATTGAGCATGAATAATCCATAACATAGTCTATCAATGGCAAGGCAAGCATACAAATATACAATCCACCAATGGCAAAGGCAAACATACAATAAATTCATAATTTTTTTATCGGCACAATAAATTCATAATTACGATCAACAATTACCAATGGCAAGGGCAAACATACAATATACTGTACTGCCGACCTGAATTATACTGGACCAGACGACCCTGAATTTACCAATGGCAAGGGCCAACAATAAGACCTGAATTTACCAACTACGCGTGAAGAATTGAAGAGGGCATGTTGTAACTACACTGTCGACCTGAAGATTTATATTGGTAAACTGGATCACGCGACCTGAACCATCGAACTCCACGCGAACTTCACTGTCGACCTGAGCCAGGTGAAGAACCGAAGAGGACAAGTTGGGGAAGAACCAAAAGGAGCACAGCCTGCTGCGTGCTTCCCCCGGACGGACGGTCGGCAGCCCGGCGGCCGACGCTAATCGTACCCGCGCGCCACCGCGCGCATCTCAATTGACCGGAAGGAGCAGACGGAGACGGGGCCTTTGGCTGTGTGGCGGGCTGGAGGGTGGCGGCGGCCTGCTTCGGTGGTGGCGGCCGGCGTCAGGGGCGGCGGCTAGGCGCGTATACGAAGCCGCCATGGACGGCAGAGAAAGGAAGATGAACGTGTGTTGGGAGCCTGGGAGATACTCCCTCCGTTCTAAAAAAGATGACTTACATTTGTCTACATGCGGATGTATCTAGACATTTTACATGTATAGATACGTTCACTTGCACACAAATGGAAGTCATCCTTTTTAGAACGGAGGGAGTAAAAAGGAAGCAGGAAACAGAATGACGAAGGGAAATATGGGCCGGCCCAAGAGTAGCGACGGAGGAAGTGAGTAGTACAATGGGGGGTATGCGATTCGGTGATAACCTTTGCAACGAGTGTAGAATAGGATTTGCCGTTCTCATGCTGTGACGTAGGCAGAGCAGCAGTAATGTTGGATGGGCTTTCTTCCTTTCTAGGCCCAACAGGCCATATAACGATATTGCAAAGTCCACTTAGGCTAAGACTAATTTATTTATGGGCTAGAATCTGAACACAGCGTCAAAATGCATGCCCTTGACAATAAGCAGGACACGTTACATCAGATTCTCAACAAAAACAAATACATGTTACATCATCATGCAATATTATGTTCACACCTCATTCAAAATTTAAATGTATTTAATTAAAAATATCAATCGGGTGACTCATGGACACAATCACATGCACATACGCTACCCATGACTAATCGAGTCGCCCATGGGCACAAAAGACGACCCATACCCTACCCATTAGAGTCGGGTGCCTATGGATCAAATTGATGGTCTTAGTACCAACGATTTAGACAGAATGCATGGGTAGCTATCACTCTACCCAGGCGTATAATTTAGACAAGGACAAGAGAAAGCAAGGCTTGTCCTACCATACAGACCCAAAAGACGTATATCGTCCCCAGGCCTTGACGAACCTTATCTGCAGAGGTTCCACTGGTGAGCGGACGACGAAGACTCGCTCTTGATCATCTCGTTTGATCATCTGCGGGCCAATAGATTTTGTGGCTACCGATCAGCTGTAGTAGTAGCTACTACTCCTGTATACTTGTCTAGTCAGTTCGTGCAGGTCACTCTCGTGATGAAGCTCGTCAGGATATTTCAGTGTGTCCGTGCCGGGCAGTGTGTGATGATTGCCTGTGCGAGTACGGTAGTCGCGAAAAGGTATAGAAATCATCAAATGAAAACTCTGCTACGTAAATAGACAGGAGCTAATTGAAACTGCATTTTCCTCTCTGGGGGCGACTCGGGCGCCCCCAAACCCTAGCCGCCGCCACCCTCTTCCCTCCTCCACCTCCCCCGCCGTCACCGGAGGACGTCGCCGGCGCAGGTCGCGCGGCTGACGGTGGCGGCGAGGCTCCTCGGCTCGCGTGGGTTCCTGTGGTGTTCTGTGTGCGTACGTGCGTCCCTCCCATGGTGTGCCATGGTGCCCTCCCGCCTTTCCTCGTGTGAGCACGGCCCGCCGTCCTCCCGGCTTCCTCTGGTTCGCCGCGCCGCGCCGCCTGCGTGTTCTCCGCTCCGGTGCAGGGATTTCCAGATCCGGTGGATCTGAGGCCGCCGCGTCGCGCCGCCCGTCGAGCCCTCCAGATCCTGTGGATCTGTGTCGACCGGCTGCGGGCGTGCGCCGCCTTTACGCGGGTGGCCGGTCGAGTGCGCCGCCTCCGGGTGGTTGGCCGGCCGTGGCTCGGCCGTCCTGCGTGCTGGCCAGTGCTGGCCGTGCTTCCGCCTGATCCAAAGCCCGATGGGTTGGATCTGGGCTGGGCCAGGGCGGCCCATCGTCCTGGCGCGGGTGCAGGACCCTGCTGTTCCAGGTTCGTTGCTCGAACCTGTGTGGTCTTACCGGAGTGGCCCCAGTTTCCACGGTGTTGTTACCGTGAGGCTTCAGATCCCGCGTCGCGGATCTTGATCTGGGTTGGGGCGGTCCAGGCCGTGTGGCCCTGCGCGTCATGCTCTTTCCGGTGTTCCTACACCGTGTTCCCGAGGTTTGTAGGCCGGTGGCCGCGTCCTCTGTTGTCTTCTTTGCGTCCTCTCGGCGGCGGCCGCCGTCTGGGTATGGAGGGTCTCGGTGAAAACCGTGAAATGGTTCGTCCATTGTCGGCGATGACAACACCTTCGGTGTCCTTCCCCTTGTTGAAGGCATTGCTTTGAAGACCCCTCCTCTCTCTAGACGGTCGGACTCCGCCTCTCCGACCCACTTTGCTCTCCCCGGCGTGTCCGTTCGTTGAAGACTTCCCCTGGTATCATGGGGCTTGGGCGAAAGCTCTGCAAGACTTGTTTCTGCCGGCAACGACGACGTGTTGAGCGCCGTCCACCTTCTTGGAGGCGTTGTTGCAAGCCCCCACCTGTGGTTTTCCTTCCCCAATGGCAGGTCGTTTCGGTGGCGATGAAGGTGCGGTGGAGGTTTCGTTGAAGGGACATCTCCGACGTCGTCTCCGTGCAACAGAAGTCAGGGTGTCGTTGTTACACCATGTTTGTGTTCCCTGTTCCTGTGAGGTGTGAGTGTGTGTTGTGCGTGTGCGGGTTTGTTGTAAGTTGTAACCTTGGCCGGTTGTTGGCTTTGTTAATTCAAAGCTGGGCTCTTCTTGAGCCTTCCGTCTAAAAAAAATACCCTTTTAACGATACATTGGATATGAAATTTTAATTGCAGGCAATAGATCAACTGATTGGCTAAAAATTACCCAGTTGTTTTACATATACACTTGTTTGGCTAAATGTTTTTGAAGTTAAATTATAAATGTTCCAAATTTAATTAGATAACTTTATAATTAAAAAACACTCATGTATGTCATCGCCATAATTAATCAGCCAACTTTTATACTAAACTGTGATTTACATTCGACATCACCTAAACATATCTTAATCAACCGGAAGAACGAGCGAATACCATTTTTCATGACTTTGCGGAGTTGCTCAGCTTTACATGGGTGATATATTCGCACCTCTATCTCTCACTCGAGTTGAACACACCCGTGCATATCGCTGTGTTGATAGAGGTGAGATAACAAGTTTTGTTTGTCTTCTCTGTCCTTTGAAGTCCCCAACCCAAGTCGAGATCACTCTTGAGGAAGCCGACTGGCCACGTGTCAACACCATCTGGGATCCAGGATTTCAATACTTTTGTTGTAACTCCTCAATTTGAAGTCTTTCACTCAATTGTTTTTGCGGGCCTTCTAGAGAATGAAATACGCAAGTCATTATGTACTTGTTTATTGGATATAGCAGCATACTAAGTAGTGCCTTGATAGGTCAACATGTGGTTGAACAGGTTCGGTGTTTATCACTTACCAGCAGGGTTCTAGTACTACACTAGTGAGGGTCGATTGTAAGCTATTAGAGGAGGATCGCTTGAAAAGTAAGAGCATCTCCATCGGCACCCGCCAAACGATCCCCAAGTGTCGGAGTTGAGCTCAAATATGTCCGGCACCCCCGAGACACCCCCAAGTTTGGAGGGTCTATCGGGGATGCGGGACAATGTCCGGGCATGAGGCGGACATGCGATCCAGTGTGAGGATTTTATGTGGCTTACGCACCTCTATGTGTTATGTTTTATTTATTTGTTTAGCCAAAGAAGTCCTGTGAGTGGATCCTTTGTAGCTAGAAACACATGGGTACACAAGATGTGTTAGTGCTATATGGCTACAGAAGATTCAGGGAGTGGAGTGGCCTTCCCTCATGGGATTTTCTTTGGCTAGATGTGAACATACCCTTTGTTTTTTCACTACCTACACACAGCCTAAAAAATAAAATTCATAAAAAATAACATAATCTGGCTTTTGTCCGGTATCTTCGATTTTTTTTCGAGAGTACACCTGGGCGTACCGTAATTTTATAGAAGGCAGAAATCTGATTACAAGACAACCACAACTCAGATGCGAACAGTGCCGGCCCATAGGCCGGGGCAGCGGGGCGACTGCCCTGGGCCCCCAGGAGGCAGGGGCCCGGCCCAGCTAATATTCCAGTGCTAGTATTAGGGTATTTTCTGCCCTAGGTCCAGGAAAGCAAGATAAAAAAATATAAATTGACCCAACTAGTAAGGTGAAGCCCACTACGAACTGGCCTGTGGACATGGGAAGCACTCACGTCTCACGTACCCAATTAATCGATCGGGAGTTATAAAAAACAATCGATTGGTACGACTCATTTGCCCATATCCAGGTTTTTTTAGATTTCCAATTGGGGTGCTACATTGTGCGGATCGCACATGCACAAACGATATCCTGTGATAGTGTGATGGGATGTGCTCTCATTCGATTGGTACGACTCATTTACCCATATCCAGGTGTTTTTTTTCGTTGTACTGGCAGTTTTCCGTGACATGTCTTCTAAAATATATTTATCTGGTAGTGATAAAATCAACAGCAAAAATTGATAGATGAACCGGTACAATCCTAAAAAGGTTCAGTTGGCAAATTTTTAAGTAGTAATCAGTTTATAGTTTAGAACTGTGAGTTTTATAGTTCAAAAATCATCAATAAATTAAAGCTACCGAGATTTTTTTAGAATACGGTACATCCAAAAAAAAAGGTCCATTATTTTCATCTTGCCCCAGGGCCCCGAATATGTGTGGACCGGCCCTGGATGCGAACAACTAGTGTAGCAACTCCACACCCGGGCTAGTCCAAAGACAGCCACCAACAACAAAGCAACTACAAGAAAAAGAGCCTATCCTAGAACGAGGAACAACGCCGTGTCTCACCCGACTCCGGTCACCTCCGAAGAACAACAGCTCCCTCTAGTCTTCCCTTGTCGACGCACCAACCACCCTTAATGCCTAGAAGAAGGTGGCAAGTGGATGGCGGGACTCGAACAAACCCGAGAAAGACGTCGTATTGGACTTCACCGGCGAAGGCGTACATTGCGCCGTTGAGGCTCAATCTTGGACAGCGGCGAACACCGGAGGAGCCTAACGAAGGACCTCCAAGCCGGGTCTCCAGACACGATGCTCCCAGAGAGAGGGACGGTGTCAAGGACGCCGCCATCGTGCCGATCCAACTCCGCATCTAGGCTTTCGCCCGGAGACAACTACCAGCACCGGGAAGGCGAGGAAATGGCAACGCACCTTGGCGATGCTTCCAAGGAGGGGAACAACACACTCCGGTGCCGTCGCCGCCAGCTCGGCAAGCCGGGCAGGATTTTCATCTATATCGTCGCACAACTCCAAACGTCCGGTCTGGGGCAGCACCGTCCATGTAGCCTCGCACCGCCGCCAGCGCAGCACCTTGCCGATGTAGCCGCAAAGCCGTGGTCCACCAACTACCGTCTGGTTGAGAGAAAACGCGGCAAAACTCCACCTCGAACTTGGTCGGGAACTAGCCTCCCCCATCTCCGGCGGGACCAGGGCCGTCCGGCGTTGTCACCCGCTCCTGAGGACAGCCTGGCGATGACCTGGCCCTGAGGCCCAGATCGGGCCCGCCCTGCACCTCCAGCCCCAACGCCAGCACCACCGGGAGGGCGCCGCCGCTCGCCCACGTCGCGGAGGTGGACGGCCGCCCGCTGCTCGCCGGGATCTCCTTCCTGGCCGAGCCTCCTTGGCGCTGCCGCCTCGAACCTGTGTGCTCACGCGCATCCTTCATGCCACGCTGATGCTCCGCCACTCCGCTGGCTTCCCCGCCAAGCTCTGTCGCTTCTCCACTCCCACGCCGAGCGCCGACGGGGACCATCGAGGCCGCGCGCCGCCGCCCGCACGACCCCTCCGCAGTCCCGCAGGCGTCCCTCCTCCGCGCGAAAGGGGCCCTTCGGGGTTGTGCCGCCCTCACCCGCCGCCTTTGACGGCCAGGTGCGGCCGGCGGCAGCGGCCAGGGAGAGGGATTGGGCGCCGCCTTTTCTTTCTAGGGTTAGGGGTCCTCCAGAGCCGCTCGCGCGAGCGGCCCAGGAGGAAGAATACTACTTTGATTTGTATCGGAAAGAAAAACCGCGGTATCTCTGATTTTGACCCGGATATGTGTCCACACCCCAAAGAGAACAAAATTGAGAGGTGCCGAACACGAATGTGTGGAAACATCTAATTGTTTACTTGTTAATGACGAGCGCGTAGATCCCAACACAAGGACCATAGGAAACCATTTCTCGTGACCTATGGCTAAGAGTGTTCAGTTTTTGCCGACTTTTCGAACTTTGTACTTGTGATTTTTTTTAAAAAGTTCAAAAATTTCTGGAATCCCGAAAATTCAAAATTCTGAAAGTTGGCTTGGGTTTTTCCAGAAGTTTACCCTGAATTTCTGAAATTTACGACAAAAAAATGACAATGCATTGATATTTCAAATGGATAACCACCTGTTCGAAAAAGTGAAGGCCAGTTAACATCCCTTGTTAGAAATTACACTGTGCAAATATTACTTGCAGTCCATTTAAGAAATTCAGTGCAACGGGAACAAAAATTTCAAGCATTCAGAACTTGTCCTCCAAAAATTAAAGATCAGACCACGGATGTAAAATGTTCAGCTTTTTATTTATCTTATGGGAATCCCATTGGTACCAACTCGACAGGAGTACTTAGAGGGGTCAAGACTCGGGACAAACCAGCCCTAGCAGTGCCCAGTAGCATTTGCATGTGCTACAACATTCAGCTAAAAGTTACAACAGAGGAGTAGTATTAGAAATTGAGATTCAAATGCTTATTTGCTTTGAGTGGTTAATAATATCTGTTACATATTCGTGGAACTTCTGGAGAACCCAAAAAAGCTGTGCAACCGCCGAGAAACCGTGACCAACATCCTAACGACCTATCTCACAGCAAACGGGCAAATGTTGGGGGAAAGAGATCAATCTACTTTGCAGAAAGAAAAAAGAGGCAACAGCACGTGTTCCTTTTTACATTCGTCTTTCGGTACTCTGGGAGTAAGGTCAGCTTCGACGAGGGGACGCCGAATGTTTCTGGAGTCATACCAGCTGGTCAGAGTGGACGAAAGGTCTTGCGGGCTCACACGTCTGTTGACGACAGCAGCCCATGGCATGGTTAGTCACCTTGCAGACAGTAGAGCTGGCGGATGTTGCCCGTAGCTGGAGACATGAAACAACATTCTTTCCATTACTCAATACACGAGATTTAACAGAAGAGTTTAAAGATTAGTAATACTCCAATGAGCACCGAAGTACAATGCTCCATTGAGCACTGATGAAAAATACACTACATAACTAAAACTAGTGGTGTGTCGTTTCTACCAACATAACTTGTACCAATTGGCTAACTTGTATTGAGATTAGAACGGCAGAAATCCTCCCTGCTAACTAATATAAAAAGAACTTGCTTTAAGCTCTTGAATGGATTTTCATAGGAATTTTGGGAGATCTGAATTCTTCAAACGTTGGTGGTTTGATTTGTAGGTTTGTATAGCAACTTCTCCTACAGGGTCTTTTGCACTCTATTTGAAAGCAGAAAATTCCATTGACTCTACCTCTTTGAAGCAAGTCCAATGGTGCAATCAAACACTATATGATCCAAGAAGGAGTGACATTCCAATCATGCTTTACCTATTCCTGCGCTTTTGGAATCCTGTGAACTGAAGAGGCCCTAAAAGTGTCTAGATACTAGATACTAGTCTTCGTTAAATATAACTGGTCATAAAATGCTCACTGGACCCAATTTGGAAGCTAATAACTATCCGAGTAAATTTCACAAGCGTTCTGACATCCTCCAGGTGCTTGGAGCACCTACGCAACAAAGCAAATCATATGTAAACTTAAGGCAACTCACATGACTGTGGGTGGACAATTTACTGGCGTGCAAGGAGAGCAGCCACAAGCAATGAATCTGTTAGATATGAACTACTTTTCTTCCAGATGCATTCCTTGGGCATTAACGAAATCAGTGGAGACAAGATTGGATTGCATCTCCATTAGTTAAATAAGATAAGATAGGATTGCATTGCATCCTATCTTGAGTCAAAGATGTTCTGACCTATTTCTATAGAGGGGGAATACAAATCTCCTGGTGGAATTTACCCTATAACCTGAATCCAGTCCAACGTTAAAATGGGAATTCCTATCTCATCGTTTTGTTTCGAACTACAATAATGAAACTGCTGGAACTGATGGAGATAAAGCACCAAGTGTAACTATGACATATAAAAAGGGGGGAATGATATGTTGATGCATTGCAATAATTAAATGCGCAGATGAAAAATTACCGTATAGCCAATCTTTGAATTGTGCATGAAGGGCACTTGCTAATTCCTTTTTCCTATTCTCATCAAGTTGAAGCTCCCGAATAGTTTTTTGAGTATCTTCCAGAACAGCTTGCTGAAGATGATATAGCATGGTTAGGGACGTGTGACTCATCGAAATACTCAACAGTACAATATAGAAAGTGAACAAACTGCACCCAAACGAATCAACGTCACACTAGATAGCTTAGCATTAAGTAAACTGTAATAGACAAAACTTTCTAGGGAAATTTAGCTCTATAAATTTTAATGTACCTTCTTGCTTTGAGATGCCTGATAAATTTCAGGCAATGGAAAAGGATTGCAGTTTGTAGGATCTTGTACTGCATCCTCAAACAAATTAGGAATCTGCAGAAGGAAATAGCCATGCTTAGAAAGTTCTATACAAGAGAAAACTATTGTGAGAAGCCAAACAAGGCCCGAGTTTGGCTAACAATATGCATGACATACCAAAAAGTTTGTGAATAGATCAGGATCTACACAAGTAGCAGATTCAGCTTGAACATCAGAAACTCCAGCGGGATGGGACAATGAATCGTGCGGATCAACGACTCCCAATACAAAAGGTTGGTCCCATTTATTGGTAGAGGGATCTACACCAACTTTTTTTTTTTTGCGAAACACAGTACAACGCAAGCGCTCATATACACGCGCACACACTCACCCCTATGAACGCACGCACGCACACCCTACCCCTATGAGCACCTCCGAGAGACTGAGTCGGCGGGTCGAGTCTTGAGATTGACGAAGTCACCACGGGCGCCTCGCTGTCGACGGGAACGTCGCCTCCCACTGAAGAATATTCCGCCTTAAATGAGAAACACCAGCGTCAAACCTGGGGTTTGAACTCTGGTGGGCTAGGGGTACAACCACCCAACTAACCATCTTGCCACAGGCAAGTTCTCGGATCTACACCAACTTGCGTCATGTGCTCACCCAATCTTGGATAGTAAGTATTAAATGGAGCAATCTGTTGATACAGGAAAGGAGAATCTCATAATATAAAAGAATTAAACATTATTATTACTAGTATCGCGTCAATAAGCTTAACATTGATCATCACGTTTTTCCCAACTGTAACCTGCATACTATGATGTATTCAGAAGTATTTGGTGGTCATGAATGATTACTCGTGTCTATTAGGCGATTAATCTTCAGTTTTTTACTAGTAACAGCAGATTTTTATTCGCAAATAAAACTTACTGATCTTAGTTCTAGGTGTAGTGACATATACAATAGGTACCGCATAAATGAAGTGTGATTCATTCATAGAATATACACATAATGGCTAGCCATGTAAATGTATTCTCGACAATTTACAACCGTCCATCATATTCCGCTTAATTTCTAGGCAGCAGTCAATCAGTGCAAGTCTAGAGCGAACATATATACCTTCTAATTCTGCTAAGTACTAACTGTTCACACAAAAAGAGTAACAGAATCTCACATGTAATTTATGGTTGTCCCCTACAATAAGAGGTTGGTGATTTACTCCCAAGTAGAAGATGCACTCGCGACAGTTGGCAATACAGATTCGTTTAGCAGCTGCAATAATATGCACTCTTTCACAATGCTCCACCTTTACAACCTGACAACACGAAGCATTATGTTTGTGAAATGTAATTACTAATTAGCAGAGTAGAGGCAAAACATAACAAAACTGGAATGATCAACACAAGAGGACACCAGTTATTGAAAATACACATATATGTAACACGTAGGTTACAGGCAGCCTCGCTTCCTTGTTAAATCTGAACGTATCAAATATAAATCTACTAGCTCCGTCCAAAAATATAAGAAGTTTTGCTAGGCTATTTCAGCCTGCCTAAACGTCCTATATTAATAAAAGCGGCGACTTACATCTGCTTGTTATTAGAGCAAGCATGTTCACAAAGACTCATCGGCCACCACTAGACTGCATGCATCCCTTACACTACTGTAGACAACATACTCTAATTTAACGGCCCAACACACTAATTTCTATGCGTGGAGCTAACCATTAGCCACATGTACCACGCAAAGACTCAAAATACTGGTAAGTCAATATTAGCATCGACTTTGCATACTGAATATTCTTTTGACAAATGGCATCACATGAACTCTTCATGTGACAAATGGTACCATACTGCCATCAGTGGCATCACACCAACCATCGGTGTGATGCCATCGTCAGAAGGAGAGCCTGTATGATGTTTATGTCAAACGAGAATCGACAAGTTAGGTAAGGAGGGAGAATGTAGGAACTAATCTTTATGACAAAGTATTGTGAGTCCATGTGTGTTGCATGTGGCTAATGGTTAGCTGAATGGGTAGAAGTTAGTGTATGTTCGACAAGTAATAACAGTTATTTCCTTCGAGTACTCAGTAGTCATTTGTGTAAGTGTTGCATGCAGTGGATTGGCGGACCAAGGAGCCGTTGAGAAACATGGTGTGCATGTAATTAGTGTGTACCGGAGTTAATTCTTGATTTAGTGGGGAATGTTAGCCATACCGTCACATTTAAATGGTGTGTGTGTAATTTGTGCAAGTGTGCATGCGGTGGAGTAGCGGACCAAGGAGCCTTTCAGAGGCATGACGCGCATGCAGGAATTAATTCTTGATTTAGCGGGAATGCTAGGCATACCATTGCATTTAAAAGTACTTATCTCACTACAAATGGACTGGTAAGTTGTTACCGGTTTGTTCAGAGAGAGTAGGACAATAGCAGAAAGTGAACACAACATGTTGTGTAACACTCTGTGTCTTCCACTCTTGTGCTCGTCTACCTAGCTAATGTGTGCTTTTGCTAGTAGTGCAAGAACCATGTGTGTCTTCTCCTGGAGAAGTGCACATTGCGTGATATAAACAAAGATAATATTACCAATTTACCAAACTGAAGGAACTCTTGTGAAAAATAGAAAGCATCTAGCATTAACTGGGTGGACCATCATTTTTTAGATAAAAGGCCCAACGTTAAATTAATAACGCCGAAGCGGCGAACAATACAAAGTGCTGAACCCAGCGTACAACTTGACACTGCACACCCACACAAGACACAAGGCTACCGACCATCATATTAAAGGATTAGAGTTATTAGTATGCTTCTAACACTATATTACTATAGAGACAACAAAAAGGTTCAAATCAGGTAAATTAGCTATCTTCTCTTTCACAATAGGGGAGAGACTTCAAAACAATGTGCTAACTCAATATGACATCCAACATCTCTGATGTATATTATTAGCACAATAGTGTTCAATCTTTCGGAACTGAATAAATAAAACTTCAGACCACGCAAACAATATATTTTTCAATGGCAGGTCGTTTTGCTATTTATCTGGTGCCAAGACACAAACTGCATCAAACAAAATTGGATCCACATAAAAGAGAGTGCAAGGAATCACAAGCATACCTTGCCAACAGCACCAAGAACAACAGTAGTATCAGAACATCCATACACGGTAGCATACTTCACTGGTGCTAATATGTAGATAACAGAATCATGGCAGTTCAAAACCTACACATGAGTTTGTAGTTCGTGTTAAACGACACTGGACAATCCAGCGCTGGGGTTCCAGCATTGAACAAAGCTACAAGAGGTCACATCATTAGAACACAGAGGTGGGAGTCCCTCGAAACAATACGACACTGATAGTTAGAGAGGCTAGAGAGTGTTCCAAAGTGTCCATCACGAAAAGACGTTTCATGGTTATTCTCCCCAGATTAGATCAATGGCCTAGACATCTCTCTTCTGCTTTAACCTCGTACATATTCTGACGCAAGTAATGCAACTTTGCATGATTATTTCCTTAATTATCCAGATGTAGCTACATGGTACTATTTCTTTTCCCTCTAAGAGGCAGAATGCTCCACTACGAACCCGGTGATCAAAAGATCTGACTATGCCTATAATGGCACACTGGCACTAGGAGGACTAGATTCAAGCACCCGATAACTCATCAAACTAGATTCAGATAAACAATTTCTTAATCAACACTACACTGCATCTTGGGTGGTACAATGCAAATATGTTGGAATTCAAAAGGTTCAGGTCTCTTCATTCCTTTCAACATCCAAGTTGCCTACTGGTAAAAGCAAAGCATTTCGGTACTAGTACTACTATTCATACCTTCACTGAATGCCCTTTAACATCAGATGCATGCTTGACAACAGAAGTTTTGGAGAAACCCTCCACAAATGTGGAATTTCTATGGAATGCAGGATTAACAACAGTAGGCGTGTTGTTCCTTGGATGACTTGTATTGGCATCAGCCATGGTAACATCAAGATCAGATGCGATCTGCTGGCTCCCTTCCTTTGCTGCAGATTTCTCGGTATAAAACTCCAATGAAGAAGCAATATTCTGCAAAATCCAATCATGGACCTGAGCCGCAGATACCGGAGCAGCCGGCATGTCTGGATCAGAATTTGCAAAAAACGTGGCTGCCTGGCTTAGGGATGTTCCTTCCGAAAAATGCACTAGAAATCCAAGGTGCTCAAAAGTCTCCATTGTCAGTACCTGCACAGAAGTTTGGCAACACAGCTATCAAATCGCCAGACTTAATAAGCATGCATCATATCTTTCATGTTTCCTGCATTCAAGCTAAAACTAGCTAGCCAAATCTGTGAAGTCCAAATTAAGTTACTTTGCAAAATTCGAAGAAATAACGTCCTTAAAAGATGTCTCAAATGTAAGGGCAGGTCTATTCAGTTGCACACAAAGAGATCTAACTTGGGTCATAACAGTGGCGGAGCCAGGATCCAAACTCTGTGATGTCAAGCTTTACTAATGTGACAAAATTTTCTTTTAAGAACACACCTATGTGGCAAGAATCTGCAGCATTTGGCTCTGATAAGCACTTCTTGACAAATTTGTCCATTTACAGAATTTAAGACCTGACGGTAAAAAACTATTGCTATAAGAAAAATGAACAATTTCTTTTTCCTATTGACCTAGGAGAGTACATCACATCGTAACATAGACAATAATTCTGGACTAAACTAAACTAATATTCTGAAATTAGAAGCGATTCAAAGCAGAAATTATACAGCTTACAAATGCAAGGGGAGTAGGGCCGTAGGGGAGAAGGGCCTCGTCATGGTCCTGGTGTTGAATTGCAGACTGCAGTGTATGTACACGACGATGGACGAGCTGACGACAGGAAAAGTCGCCTAATGATCGCCGGAGGTTTTGCCGTGACTGGCCGGCTGACCGATGAATTGCCGTGGTATCCGTGTGTCTGATCGCCGGAGGTGGCTATGCCTGACCGGCGAGTTGCCATGGTTTCCGTGCACCTGATCGTGGGACGTGGCTGTGCCTGACCGGCGAGTTGCCGTGGTGTCCGTGAGCCTGATCGCCGGAGGTGGCCGTGCCTGACCGGCTGACCGGCGAATTCAGGGCGGCGAGAGGGCCTCAGCCCTTAGTGTCTAGTCGGCATTGATTCAGAGAATCAAAGATTTGTCGATTTACAAGGGAACGAATTGGGATTAGACGGGATTATCAGAAGCTGAAACTGAAGAGGAGACATCGAGGGGTAGGAATCGTGGGGATCGAGAAGTTACTATGTGCTTCCTTTGTTTCGATTTGCATCAGACCCAGCCAAAGTTACCCATAGTAGAGGACATGTGGGCCTGTGTGATTAATTTTCAGAATTTTAGCGTTCATAAATGGAATACTCATAGCTAGGGGTACTGAACTTGCCAAATTGCTGTGTAGTCGCTTGACTACACAGCCACAACGTGGCTCCGCCACTGGATCATAATATATCAAACTGAATCAGCTACGTGTTATCATTGACCTTTTATTTTATTCGTTTCATACGATCGCTTTGCAAATATATATGTCGGTTGTTCTACCTTTGATCTTTTGTTTCAATCACATGATACAATCTTTTGTAAACAGATTGGCCATTGATGGTTCTCATCTTTGGTTACGGTCAACACCTAACAGGCTAAACTCATGCCTCATATCCTATTTGGAGGTACATATATAACTGTAAGTACACTCCATAGTCAGTACAACAAATATTGTACTACTGTCACACTATCCCCCATGTACAGTTTCACTTACCTAGGATAATAAGGTCAAAAATGAAGAATGGTCAACATATAATGCATAGAAACAATTTGAGTAACTTATCAGAAAGGTGACATACCAGAGAATCATCCCCTCCCCCTCAACAGAATCAGCCAATAGAGTAAGAATGTTAGCCATATGCTTTTGAAGATAAGATAACTGGTGAATTTCTTCATCTGCTTGAGAAGGTATAAAGCGGCGGCTATTACTGCGTACAAGCTGCAAAACAAATTGAAACAGTAATTAGCAAGTGAAGACGATGTAAGAAACTCTATACATGCTAACTAGTTGTATTTGAAAAAGAAAAGAAACTGGAAGGGTGCTGACATGGAACTACTGATCTGGGGCTGGGGCTATTATCGCCCTTTTGAACCATCAATATTAATTTAAAATGAACATATATCAATTGCGACAGCATCTAAAAAGCCAATGTTGCTACAAAAATATCGAATGTTGACGGTTCATTAGCCAGGTAAACTGTTCAAGGATACAAATCCTTGAGCACTGAAGGGCGTGAAAAAAAGTTTGATGAAACATGTCACCTGTTTCGTCTAAATAAACATGTCACAACAGTTACATATGAGTACAGTAGGCAATTTTGCAGGCCATGAAATTTGGATAGTAGGTTTCCCATGGCACCATGAGCGCCAGTGGAGTTGGCAATGCATGTTTGTCCATTCATGGAAAGGCGATTCAATGTCCCAGTTATGTCAGCGGTAGTATGGGACATAGAGTTTTTAAATGGCTGGCAATTCCCAAACATAAGTGGCTTCCAGCTCTTAGCTGACATGAAACTGGAGTATAATACGAGAAGCAAAATAGCGAATCAACGGGTCCTGATCCTAACCTGGATCGGGGAGAGGGCAGACAGGTAGCCGTCGAAAGCGGAGGTGGAGGGCCAGACGTCGGCGACGGCGGGGGAGTCCTTGTGCGGGCGCGGCACCAGGCGCTTGTATGACTGGATGTAGAGGAAGAGCAGCACGTCGCGGAGGTCCGCGCCTCCGCCCCCGCCAGCGCCTAGCGCGGCGTCCTCCGCGGGGAGGACCGCCGCGAGCATGCCGAGCGCGAGCGCCGCCTGATCGGGCGGGATCTGCAGCGCCTCCGCGAGCGCCGGGGCACCCACGCGCCCGTCGGCGGCGGCCGGCGCGAGCTTCTCCTTGAGCTGGGAGAGGGTCTGCGCCAGCGCGCCCTCCGGGAAGATGAGCTTGGGGATGGGCAGGAGGCCGTACTCGAACGCCACGCGCCGCGGGCGGAGGAGCGGCACGGAAGCCGCCGCCGTCGGCGGCGTCGCCGGCGGCGGGTCGAGGGTCTCGTCAACCATCGCCGCGAGAGAAACGGGGGAGGAGGGGATATGGGAGGAGGGATGCGGGACTGTGTGGGAGTGCGATGCGACCGGGGAAACGGTGAAATTGAAATGGTTCGGTGCTAGGCGGTATTTTTGTTCCCACCTTTTTAGAAGGAGTTTTCCGGAAATTCTAATTCAGGCAAGGCAAGAACAATGAGCACCATGGATGAACTTATGTCACTTTTTTTTAAGAACATGAACAGGGAGGGCCAAGAAAAAAATACCAGTGGGGGCAAATCAAGTGACTGGGACGATCCATGTCAAGAAAAGTGACCGGGGGCATTCCTTGTATGAATTTGTGAAATCTTAAGAAATTTCTTATAAGTATGAAGAAATATTATAGGAATTCAAAATGTTGAGGCCTTCTTTGATTTGTAAAATAGGAAAAACATAGGACTTACATGTCATGCACACTCCAATCCTATATACACCAAAATTTGGTAGAATACATTAAAATAATTAAAAAATAGGTTGAAGTGAATGCTATATTTTCTATGGAGAGTACAGATGATTACTTAGGAAAAATCTTATAGTATCCAATCCCAACAAATCAAATAACCAATATAGAAAAAAAAATCTATAGAGTTCAAAAAATCTTATGCAATTCATTTAAATCAAAGGAGCCCATGAGTGGGGGCCCAACCCCCCTCGGCTACACTTGTGTTCGCCCTTTGAACTTGCGTCACTTGATCTGCTACGAAGTTGGGGTAAACCTAACTCACGGTCACCACCACATGTTACCTCATCTCCTTCTTCCCGAGATTTGGCGACCCCTGCCTTTACTCCACCTTCATTGGCAACCACCATAAGCTGAATTGCATGACTGACGTCGCTACTGGCCCTCCCTGCTCGAAACTTCATCTCCGATCTAGTGCAAATCAGACCATCATTGTCTCTAAGCCACAGGAAAGTCGCGTTCTTCTCCACCTTCGATCTGGTGCCAGTCTGACCATCACTCCAAGCCAGAGGAAAGTCGCGTTCTTCTCCACCATCGGAATGCATGTCCCCCATCCCCGAACCCTTAATTTCTTCCGAGCCTCCACTGGCGCCGACGCGGCAAGCCCTATCTCCGACTGGATCTCCGCTCATCGTCATCTTCTCTGTCGAGGCTCCTTCATGGCCAGTCGCGACGCCGCCAGCTCCGGCTCGGGTGGTGGCAGGACAACAAAGAGGGTAGATACCATATATGGCAGAGGGCCATGACGACGAGGTCAGGTCGGAAGAAAAAGAGGAAGAAAGGGAGTGAAGGGGATAAGGTGCACCTGTGGGGGTGGGCCCACACGGTTAGACGTGGTTGACGGGTGAAAGAACATTTCTTAATCCCTCGATGTTTCGTGTGTTAGGCAACAACACTAGTGATAATTTAATAGTGTTCTGAGTGATGCAGGATTTAGTAGATCAAATCATGAGCCTCGAACTCCAAAAAGAGAAGAGAAAAGAGCTTGTGTGAAGCTCTGGCTAAACCAGAATATTGGGCCGGAACTTTGGTTCCTGGCCGGATATTCCGGGGTGCTGGATTTCCTACTAAGGACCTATTTCCAGAGCTAAGTGCGAGCTCCTGGATAAACCAGAATATTGGGCCGGAACTTTGGTTCCAGGCCAGAATATTCCGATCTGCTCGGATTTTCTGCTAAGGACCAGCTGCCAGAGAAAAGTGCGAGCTTCTGCCTAAACCGGAAGTTTAGGCAGACATTTTGGTTCCAGGCCGGAATATTCCGGCTGACCGGATATTCCGGCCCCAACTCAGGCCGGATATTTCGGCCTCCCTGGAGGTTGCAACGGCTAGTTTTCGGAGGGGTATAAATACCCCTCTCCTTCTTCAACCTCAGTCAGCTCGACCAAAATATCTTCGACCACCATTGTTGCAAGCTCAAAACTCAGAGATCTCCCAATCCCTCCACCCAAATTCGTTGATCTTTGGAGGATTGAAGGAGAAGGCCGAGATCTACATCTTCACCAAGCAGATTTACATTTCCCCTCATTCACTTGAGGGATTCGAGCCTAGGGTTTCCATTGAAAACCTAGGCATCTTGTTAATCTTACCTCTTGTCTATTGTGACAGATTGTAGCTGTTCGGGAGCCCCCAATTCAGTTGTGGGTGTGTGCCCCGGATTGTTGTTGTAAAGGCTCCGGATTCCGCCTTGAAGGATTCCGATAGTGGAAGGTGAACCAATCCTTTGTGGTGCGGTTCATCGGAGAATAGGGTGAGCCTGTTGTGGCGTTGAGATAGCATGTGGTGGTGAAGCTCACACCCCTCCAACGAGACGTACTCACCTAAAAAGGAGAAACTCGGGATTACATCCGTGTCTCCGTGTGCTTCACTTTCGGTTACCTCTTTACCTTGCCTTTACTTGTATCTCGTAGCCTGCTTAGAGTTAACTTGTCATATAGGTAAATTCACCGTAGTTGCATATCTAGAGAATTTACCTTTGTGTCAAGCCTAAACTAAAAAATAACTAAAAATTGGGTAGCACCTATTCACCCCCCCCCCCTCTAGGTGTCATACGATCCTTTCAATTGGTATCAGAGCCTCGTCTCTTTATTCGGGATTAACAGCCTAAGAGAAGTATGACACTTGAGGAAGGAACTACGGATGCCGCGGGAACTACGGTTTCCCTTGAGGACTTCAATGCCATGAAGGATTCAATGGAAACCCAAATGCGTGAGATGCGTGAGCTATTGACGAAACTCACGACAGCCCATGGCACCGCAGCCCTTTCTCCTCTTCCCTCTCGAGAGGATAAAGAGAATAAAGGGGATAAGGGAGTTGATGGAACTAAAAGTGAATCCCCTGTTAAACCAACTAACAATGGTGGGAGTATCATCAGGTTCCCTTTGCATACTCTCCCGACCTACCCATCCCTAATCCTCCCATTTATCTAAGAGGAGATCCACCTAAGATAAATACATCTTTGTTTACTAATTGGCAATCTTCTATGAGATCTCATGTAAACAGTGCCTCTATTGAGCTTTGGAGGATCATTGAAGAAGGATACAAGCCCGTGGATCCAACCAACTTGACAAGAAGAGAGAAAGTTGATTGCCAACTAAATGCCACTGCTCTCAACATGATCCGCCTTGCCGTGGGAGAAAAGGACTTGTCCCACATTGAGCACTTCACCACCGCCAAGGAAGCTCGGGATGGTCTCTCCGGTGCTTTTGTGGGAAATGAGAGAATGAAGAGGAACAAATTTGATGCCTTGAACAATGATGTTGAAGGTTTCTATATGCTCGAGGGTGAAGATCATCAAGACATGTACCTTAGACTCAAAGCCCTTGCAAATGCTTTTCATAGCCTTGGTGCAACATATGCTGATGATGCTTGGATCAAGAGAAAGTATGTGAATGCTCTCATGCCCTTTGATCCTAGTGAACTGAAGAATATACAAGGAAAATACAACTATCATGAATTGTCCTCAAATGAAGTGATGCAAGAAATGCAAGCCTTCAAGGTGCAAACCAAGATTGCACAAGATAACAGGGCTCGTGCCATGGGGATGCACAAGGGCACGTTACTAGCTTTGAAGGCCAAGGTGGTGTACCAAGAGCAAGAAGAAGAACAAGTATACCAAGGTGGTAGCCAACTTGTTATAGCCAAAAACAACTTGCCTCCCGATCAACTCGAAGGAGCCCTCGATGAGCATTTGTCCCTTGCTTCAAGAGTCTTTTGGAGTGATCCGGCTAAGGCGAAGGCTCTAGCTGATCAACAAAACAAATTGAGTGGGAAGAAGGACTACGCAACAAGAACAAGGACTTGCTACAACTGCCATGAACCTCATCACTATGTTAGAGATTGCCCTTATGAAAATCGAGAAGAATTTGGTGGGAAGCTTATTCCTAAGGACAAATCAAAGACGGTTCAAAAGAAGCCAATGTTCAAGAAGAAACCTTTCAACAAGAAGCCCTCAAGAATTGTGTTGTTGACTCAAGAAGAGTATCCTTCTGATGATTCCGAAGATGAAGAAGAAACTACTCGTGAAGTGGCTGCTTTGGCTTTTACTTTAACTTCATCATCTTCTCTCTTTGAATCCCCCAATGAGAATCTCTCCAACAACATTGCTCATTGCCTTATGGCCAAGGCCTCCGAGGTATCATCTTCCACTCCTAAGATTATGCATGAAATGAATGATATCACTAGTCTTGCAATTAAGGCAGAACTTGTTGCCTTCGACACTTTTGTGACTAACTTGGAAGGAGAAGCTAAGAAGCATGTTGGTGCTCTCATGAACCAACTTAGTTCAACTGAAGATCTTCTTGCGGACAAGTGTCGTGTTGAAAGAGAAGACTATATCACTATAGCTTCCCTAAATGCTTCTCTTGAGGAAGAACATGATTATAGGGTGACGAGGGGTGGACTCGGCAAATCCCTGGGTTGTGTACCCCGGGTTGATTGAGGGGGAGAGAGATGAGCGCTGGTGATCACGACGGCTGACAAGCGAGGCGTTTTACCCAGGTTCAGGCTCCCGGAGGATAACACCCTACTTCCTGCTTGTCTGGTTATTGATGGTGAGCTGTGGCTACAATGGCGAGATGGCGATCTCGCTAGGGTTTGTGTGGCGGCTATGAGCGTACCCTAGACGAAGGACCCTCCTAGCCTTTATATGGTAGGCTAGGTCTCAGGTGAACGGTGTCGATGGCGCTTACAAGCATGGCGGGGTCGCATGACCTAGCGTCGACTATCTTGGGCCGCACGTCGTCCTCCTTGGGCCTTCCTTGGGCCCTCGTCATAAGGCTGATGGGCTTGGCGTGACCCAGGTATCCCTACCGTGGGGTAGTCGAACAGTGACCCCACGACAGGAGCCCCCGAGTGCTTAGTCGAATCGTAGAGTCGGGTAAAGGACTCCCCTCCTGGGCACGCCTTCGAGTTCCTGAAAGGGACAAGTAAAATTAGTCGACTCCGGCCGTTCAGGGCTTACGGAGGATTCCTTAGTCGAATCGTCGACTGCAGGGTTAAATACTGCGATACAGCCTTAGTCGGTGATTTTTCGACTGCTTTTGTTCTGAGTCACTCGGGAGCGCGAACAGCGCTCCCGATGGGAGTAGCCCCCGAGATTAAGCTGAATTGCTTGCAATTGAGGTTAAACTCAATTTTTCTTCAGTCGAAAAGCCTGCTCCCGATGGGAGTAAAGAAGGGACTCGACTTGGAGTCGCGACTGGCTTTGTGTGACTTACTGTGTATTCGGCCGGTTTGGCTTACTGCGCGAGTTTGCTCAGCATTTGGAGCTTACTAAATGCTCTTGCACTCGGATGAACTGTTCGAGTTCTCAATCAGCTCGTTGGCTTACTGTACGAACTTATTCAGCTCTGAGAGCTTACTGAATTTTCTTGCACTCGAATGAACTGTTCGAGTTCTCCATCAGCCCGTTGGCTTACTTCCTACGCCGTGGTTGACGTCAGTGCTGACGTTTTTGACGCACTCTGTGTCCGATGGGACGTGACAGTGCGGTCCCACTGTCAGTATTGACTGGAGACAGCGGTTGCCGCTTTTTTCTGACCGTTGGGCGCGAAAATTTCGCGGTGTGATGATGGCGCCTTGATTCCCGCGCGTAGTGGGCGGCGTGGCCGTCGACGGTTGCTATCTCCGCGCGACACGTGGACGGCCAGATGATGTTGCGGAGACGGTTTCAGCAGGGATGGCCAGGATTGACTGACCGCGCGGTATATAATTTTCACCGCGGCGGTGAACAGTTCATCCATCCCCATTCCTTCATCGTCTCCACTGCTTCTGTTCCGCCATTGTGCTGCGTGCTCTCTGTCAGCTTCTTGTCTCCCCCTCCATGAGCAAGGCCGCGATGAAGAGGGGGAAGGCTGCTGCTGGCGCCGCGTCGCCGCCGAGGCGAGCGTGATGAAGAAGCCCGACGGCGATTGGGTCAAATCGTCGGTGAAGAAGGCCGACCTCGAGGCCCTCCGCGCGCAGGGGCTGCTGCCGCCGGTAGACCAGGCGACGGTGCGCGCTCCTGGGAAAGAGGTATTTCCCCTCCTCGCGAGGGGGAACGCGTTTGCTTCGTGGATTTCCTTCCGCGGGGTTTCGGGTTCCCCCTCCACGATTTCGTCCGTGGTCTCTTGTATGCTTATGGGATTCAGATCCACGATCTGACTCCCAATAGCGTCTTGAGCATCGCGAGCTATTTCGTGCTCTGCGAGTGCTTCCTGGGAATCGCACCCAACTGGCTGCTGTGGAAGTCGCTATTCCTCGTCAGGAGGAATGTGGGGAAGAGCAAGCAGGTGTACCCAGTTGGCGGCTTCGGCATCCAGGTGCGTGGCGACACCTCCTACTTCCAGATGAAGAAGTCCGACTCCGTCCAGGGCTGGCGGAAGAAGTGGTTCTACATCAGGTGCGACCAAGCAGGGCTTCCTGAATTCGCAGCTGATCGCGAGTTGCGGAAGACGAACGCGTGGGCGCACCCGCTGTCGAAGGAGGACAGGGAAGCGACTCAGCCCTTGCTGACGCTACTCGTGGCCTTCTGAAGAGTCTTGGGCGCGAGACAGGTGGAATTCACCTCATCGCCACCTTCTTCAGGCTTCGGGTGCAGCCGCTGCGCAGTCGCGTCCACCCCATGTGGGCGCGTGAGGATGCTGGCAATGAGCTTGATGATGACGCAGTCGAGTCGAAGGTGAGGAGCATCACTAGTCTCCGAGCCGCTGACCCGTGCAACGTCAAGTGCCCAGTCGAGCCATATGGGCCTAGTAACCCTGTGCCTGAGGTGAGCTTTGTTTGCTTTGTTCTTGTATCTTCTTCTGTTGAATCGTTTTGCTTGACTCGAATGCTTCATTTGCTGACAGGGTCGTTCGAGCTACGTCAGTCTCCCTCCGTTGATGGAGAATGGACCTCACGAAGAGGCAGAGTTCCCTGAGGACGAGGGTGATGACGATGAAGTTCCCTCCGCCACCTCTCCGAGTGAAGAGTTGGAGGAGGATGATGAAGACGAGGAGCCGCTGCGGAAGCGGCAGAGGCGAAAGGGTGGCGACTCTGGTTCTGCCTCGTCGCCTGTGAAGGAGGCGGGTGTGATCGAGGAAGAGACGAGCGAGTCCTCTTCGGGTGCTAAGCACCCGAGTGATCTGGCGGAACCGTTGGTCGTGCCTCCACTCGGCTCTGCACCGCCGATCGAGTTCGCGAGGATGGCCTCCGTCTCCTTGGGGAGTGAAGATGATGATGTAGTCAGGTTAGTCGCATAACCTTGCTTTGTTTTTGTCGAGTGTGCTTTTTCACTTGCGGGTCCTTGAATTGAGACTTCTTGTGACAGCGACCGTACCGGCGCTGCTGTTTCTTCCCCTCGTGAGATGGAGCACACTTCTGCTCCCATGATCGAGCAGACTGCGAGGACGACCGGAGAGGAGGCTCTGGCGGGTGACGTTTTGGCCTTGAAGGCTTCGACCTCCGCCATGCCTGAGAGGTCTGCTGATGCGACTCCGGTTGACGCTGGGCTGCTTGAGCATGTAAGTGTTCTTCGATTCCTTCTGCAAGATCTGTATCGGGTGCGCGTACAGCGCTCCCGATGGGAGTAGCCCCCGAAGATGCGCGTGACTGGAATAGTCGGGGCAGATTGATGTCTTGTGTTTCCTGCAGCCATTTTATCGCCAGCAGATGGAGGGAGCCGCAGCCTTCGTTCGCATGGAGCAGGAGAGGGATCAGCTCCGCACTGCTCTGGAGCAAGCGAATAGTAAGTGTGAACCCTTGTGTTCGAGGGGTGCTTCGACTGCCTTTATTACTAACTTTGCTCCGTTGATCCGTAGGCGAGAAGGAGAGCATGAAGACGCGGGTCGCGGAGCTGGAGAAATCGCTGGGTGAAGCCCAAGAGCGGGAACAAGCTCGGGCTGATCTGGAGAAGACCCAGGTCGACCGCTTGCTCGCACTCGCAGATGTTGTTGGAAGTAAGTTTTTCGGCTCAGTGCCTACTTTGCCTCTTTTCGACTTTGACGTCTTACGGGTGTGGACTTCTTTTGAACAGAGAATTGCGGAGGTGCTCCTCCAGAAGGGACTGTTGGCTTCGTCGACCGCGTCTGCGCGTATGCATCGGCAGCGCTGCAGCAGTCGACGGCGGCCTGCAGAAGTCGACGGAGGCCTTAGCGACTGTGCACCGGAACATCTTTCCGAACCAGCCACCACCAGCTGCTGTTGACGCACTCGCGGCTCCATTCGAAGGCAATTCGAATGTCCTGGCGGACTTCACGCGCGCGCAGACGGTACGCGGCTCAGAGCTCACTTTCCAGCTGCTTCTTGGTCACCAAGTCGTAGGTGATTTTGAGAAGGTTGTCAGCGACTTCCCTCGGAAGCCTGATGGCAGGACCGCGTCCCTTAGCGGTGTGAAGGTTCAGGCGAGCCAGCTAGCTGCGAAGTTGGTCGCCACCTTCGAGAGGAGGATTGCCAAAGCTGCAGAGTTGGCTGCTAGGAAGAGCCGTTCCCAGTCGGAGTCTGTAGTGTAGACTTTTTCCTTTTAGGATTATGCTTCTGCTTTTGGGCTTGAGTCTGTAATGCACTTTATATTGTGCGAGTGAACATGCTGATGATGAAATGTGAATTCGCTCCCTCGGGGGTGCAGTCGCCGAGTCTTTTTTGATGTCTGGCTTGGATGAATATGTTGATTCTTTTCCTGGCTTGACGCTGTCAATTCTTGGCAGTCTGATATGGGCGAAGCTCCTGACGTTGCTGGAACGACTGGCGCGGACGATGAAGAGGACACCACTTCGGCTGCGCCTACTCGTCGCCGCCGTCAAGCTCCTCCAGCTCCTGTGCGAAGCGTAAATGACCAGAGAATTATCACCTTCATGAGGAACAAGTGGTTGAGCTCGAGTCGAAGCTGAAGAATGCTGAGTTGGAGCTGGAGCGATTGAGGTCGCGGCCCGCTGCGCCGTTCTCCCAGCGTGAAGAGTTTCTGCTTGGCGAGATGGACTTGATCAGTCAACAGCTGCAAGGTTGGCCTTCTAGCGTTTTTGCTTCGGCTTCTGTGTCTTCCTGCTATGCTTAATGCTTGGCCTTGATGCAGATGTGAACTCTGACTTGAAGGCTGAGCAGCTTCGAGTGGACGAGCGAGTAGAGAAAGAGGCCGCCGGTGACTCACCCGAAGCGCGCCAGTTTTGGTCGAACAAATCCAAAGGTAGTGTACTGGCACGAATGCTGGATCGCACCTGGCGGGCTGCTGTGCTCTTGGAAGGTTGCAGAAAAACCCTCTGGCAGGTCAACAAGGTGTACTTTCCTCACAACGAGCAGCCGAATGGACTGACTGCGCTTCTGGAGAGGTTCCGTGAAGGCGGTGCGTTGAAGGAAGTCGTGCACGCTCAACTTGTTGCCGGGGCGAACGTGGCGTTGGCGTACGTTCGAATGCACCGGCCTAATCTTCCATTGCACAAGGTGCTTGACGGCTTGCCTGGAGAGGGTGACTATGCCGATACTCTTGCGGCTGCGCGTCAGATGATTCAGCAGGTTCAGAACTTCAGCGAGCACCTTGTAGGGCCACTTGATGCGCCAAAGGGCGAGCCTGTAGAATAAGAGCAGTAGAGTGCTGTTGCATAGCGTTAGCTTGTAAAAGAAATTTTCCAAGTGGAAATATGAGTGTATGTATGTCGAGGTGGGGGTAGCCCCCGAGTTAGTAAATTGTATCTTGTAGACGTCTGTAAACCTGTATGGCGCAGCCCCCGAGTGGATCGAGTGCGGCCTAGGATTTTGAATTAGACATGTGCGGCGCAGCCCCCGAGTGCTTCGAGTGCGGCCGAGGTGTGGCGAGTCAGACCTGTGCGGCGCAGCCCCCGAGTGCGTCGGGTGGCGACCTAGGTTTTCGAGTTGGACCTGTATGGCGCAGCCCCCGAGTGCGTCGGGTGCGGCCTAGGTTTGACTTAGACCTGTGCGGCGCAGCCCCCGAGTGCTTCGGGTGCGGCCAAGGTTTTGCGAGTGACCTGTATGGCGCAGCCCCCGAGTGCGTCGGGCGCGGCCTAGGTTGACTTAGACCTGTGCGGCGCAGCCCCCGAGTGCTTCGGGTGGCGGCCAAGGATTTGCGAGTGACCTGTATGGCGCAGCCCCCGAGTGCGTCGGGTGACGGCCTAGGTTGACTTAGACCTGTGCGGCGCAGCCCCCGAGTGCTTCGGGTGGCGGCCAAGGATTTTGCGAGTGACCTGTATGGCGCAGCCCCCGAGTGCGTCGGGTGACGGCCTAGGCTTGACTTAGACCTGTGCGGCGCAGCCCCCGAGTGCTTCGGGTGGCGGCCAAGGATTTTGCGAGTGACCTGTATGGCGCAGCCCCCGAGTGCGTCGGGTGACGGCCTAGGCTTGACTTAGACCTGTGCGGCGCAGCCCCCGAGTGCTTCGGGTGGCGGCCAAGGATTTTGCGGTGACCTGTATGGCGCAGCCCCCGAGTGCGTCGGGTGACGGCCTAGGCTTGACTTAGACCTGTGCGGCGCAGCCCCCGAGTGCTTCGGGTGGCGGCCAAGGATTTTGCGAGTTGAACCTGTATGGCGCAGCCCCCGAGTGCGTCGGGTGACGGCCTAGGTTTATGTTGCTTTTTGACTAAAAAAGTAAAGGGGAGAGCTTGTTCCACAAATCACTTCATTGATTTTTGCGAGCAGGCCGCCTCATTAAAACCCTTCCAGTCCCCTCAGGTACCCTGGTAAGGGAAAGAGTGCGTCTGGAACCTGCCGCTTCTTGAGATGTACACTTTGTTACAAGGGGGAGTCGATTAGGCGTAGAAGCGGCGCAGTTGCGCCACGTTCCACGGGTTGCTGCAGACTGTCCCTGTCTTCGAGTCCTTCAGGCGGTAAGCTCCGCCGCCAATTGCCTCTGTCACGATGTATGGACCTTCCCAGGGGAGGCTAGTTTGTGCACCTTCTTCTGTTTTAGGCGGAGGACAAGGTCTCCGGGGACGAACGCTCTGGGCCGCAGTCGCCGTCCGTGATAGTTGCGTAAGTCTTGCTGATACACGGCTGTGCGGGTAAGGGCGATGTCGCGTGCTTCGTCCAGGGTATCCATGTCATCCTCGAGTGCTTCTTCTGCCTCGGACTCGTCGTAGGCCACCACTCGGGGTGCATCGAACTTGATGTCGCATGGCATGACTGCTTCTGCGCCGTAGACCATGAAGAATGGCGTGTACTGAGTGGATCTGTTTGGCGTAGTGCGCAGGCTCCACACACAGACGGCAGCTCCTCAACCCAGGCGCCTGCGGCGCGCTTCAATGGTACTCGCAGGCGCTTCTTGATACCCTTGCAGACTAAACCATTGGACTTTTCGACTTGCCCATTGGATTGCGGGTGCGAGACTGATGCGTAGTTGAGCTTGATGCCTTGTTCGGAGCAGAAGTCCTTGAATTCTTCGGCTGTGAAGTTCGTGCCGTTGTCGGTGATGATGCTGTTCGGCACCCCGAACCTGAAGATGATGGACCTGATGAAGTTAACTGCTGAGGATGCAGTCGAACTTGTGATAGGCACGGCTTCGATCCACTTCGTGAACTTGTCGACTGCCACCAAGAGTGTGTGTGTCCTCCTGGCGAGGACTTCTTGAGTGGACCCACCATGTCGAGCCCCCATTGAGCAAGGGCCAGGCAAGTGGGATGGTCTTTAGCGCTGAGCTGGCGCGTGCGGCTTGTTGGCGAACTCCTGGCAGCCGAGACATTTCCTCACGAGTTCTTCTGCGTCTTGCATTGCGGTGGGCCAGTAGAATCCGGCTCGTAAAGCTTTGGCCACTAAGGCACGACTGCTGGCGTGATGCCCGCAGGTGCCTGTATGAATTTCGAGCAGGATGGCTTGACCGTCGACTGGATCAACGCACCTTTGCAGGACTCCTGAGATGCTTCGCTTGTATAGTTCCCCCTTGATGATGGTGAAGCCTTTCGAACGGCGAATAATGCGCTTGGCTTCGACTGAGTTGACTGGCAGTCTCTGGTGCAGCATGTACGCCAGATATGGGCTCGTCCAGGTGGGCTCGATGAGCAGAACCTCCATTGGCTCCTTCTCTTTGCCTGGCGGGTCGGCGGTGCTCGTTGATGGTGTGGAGGATCCGGGCGTGGGTCGAAGTTTGACAGACCGCTGCGTGATGCGCTCAAGGAAGACGCCGGGTGGCACCTGCGCCTTGTCTGAGCCCAGGTTGGCGAGGGCGTCGGCTTCCTCGTTGCTTTCGCGGCCGATGTGCCGCAACTCGCAGCCGTCGAAGGTGCCCTCCAGCTGGTTGTACAGGTCTCTGTAGGCGATCATGTTGTCGGCGATGGCGTCACAGGCTTTCATGGTTTGCTGCACGACGAGGTAGGAGTCGCCGTAGATCATGAGGTGAGTGGCGCCGCAGTTCTTGGCCATTCGCATGCCATGGATTAGGGCTTCGTACTCAGCCTCGTTGTTGGAGGGTGTTGGGAAGTCCATCTGTAGCACGTACTTCAGCTTGTCGCCTTTGGGGGAGATGAGGATGACTCCTGCCCCGGCTGATCTGAACTTTTTGGAGCCGTCGAAGTACATTGTCCATGCGTTGGACAGGTCGGGGACATCTGGCAGCTGGGCTTCTATCCACTCGGTGGTGAATTCTGGGAGCACTTGGGCCTTGATTGACTTCGGGTGAGCGTATTTCAGCCCCCAGGGTCCTAGCTCGACGACCCACTTAGCGACTCGTCCTGTCGCGCATTGGTTGGTCAGGATGTCGGAGAGCCCGGAGGAGCTTACCACCGTGATCGGGTGCTCGGAGAAGTAATGGATTACTTTCCTTGAAGTCATGAAAACTCCGTAGGCCAGCTTCTGGTAGTGCGGGTAGCGCTGCTTGGACAGGGTCAACACCTCGCTAAGGTAGTAGACGGGTCGCTGAACAGGGTAACTGTGTCCTTCTTCTTCTCGTTCGACTACGAGTACCGTGCTGACCACCCTGTTTGTGGCTGACACGTAGAGGTATAGCGGCTCGTTCTCCAGTGGAGCCACCAGTACTGGGGAAGTCGTGAGTGTTTTCTTGAGTTGGTCGAACGCGACTTGCGCTTCTTCTGTCCACTCGAACTTGTCTGTCTTTTTCATCAGTTGGTAGAAAGGCAGGGCCTTTTCTCCCAACTTACTTATGAACCGGCTGAGAGCTGCGACTCGGCCGGCTAGGCGTTGCACCTCGTGAAGCTTGGTCGGTGCTGGCATTGCGAGTATGTTTTGCACCTTCTCAGGGTTGGCTTCGATTCCTCTTGCAGAGACGAGGTACCCAAGCAGTTCTCCGGCTGGCACGCCGAAGACACACTTGTCTGGGTTCAGCTTGATCTGATACTCGTCGAGGGCGGCGAAGACCTTGCGGAGGTCGGCGATGAGGGTGTCCTCCTTGCGGGTGGTGACGACGATGTCGTCGACGTAGACTTGGACGATCTGCCCGATGAGCCCTTTGAGGCATGCTTGCATTGTGCGCTGGTACGTGGCACCAGCGTTCTTCAACCCGAAGGGCATCGTCTGGTAGCAGAAAACGCCGTCGGGTGTGATGAATGCTGTCTTCTCCTCATCTTCGACGTTCAGTCTGATCTGCTGGTAACCTGAGTAGGCGTCCAGGAAGGACAGGCGTTCGCAGCCTGCAGTCGAGTCGATGATCTGATCTATCCGCGGGAGCGGGAAATGGTCCTTGGGGCAGCATTTGTTGAGGGCGGTGAAGTCGACGCACATGCGGAGTTTCTTCGTCTTCTTCTTCTCCACCAGGACTGGGTTGGCGACCCAGTCCGAGTCTTTGATCTCTCGAATGAACTTGGCATTCAGCAGTCGGTGCCGCGTGCACTGGCCAACGCCCAGCGCGCGGTTCCGTCGAGGATGGCATCTATGGCGACTTCCGTCGCGCCTCCGGCGAGGGAGACAACGGCGGTGCGGCGACGGCGCCCTCGCACACGGTCCGCCGACCTTCTGCTGCTCCGCTTTGCTCGCGCAGGTAGGTGGCCCCTGTTGTTCGGCAAGGAACGGCTGGTGGCCGGCGGGAGCAGCGCCTTCTGCGACGTGACGTTGTCTGTAGGAGTGGCTGCGCTCCATCTCTCCTCAGACGGACAGAAGGCCAGCAAGCAGGACGTCGCCCGCCGTCGACATCCTCTGCTACCAACAGGCCGCGCGTCGGCGGCGGCGCCCTCCCCTGACAGAACCCCACCCCGTCGCCAAGGTCCTGCACCCCGGGGGTAGCGAAGATGGTGCTCGCCCAGCTCGGCGGGAGCATCTCCCGCGCGCTCGCACCTGCCTTTATTTTCATTGCTGCAGGCCCTCTTCAGCGAACTCTGCAACATGCTGGATCCCGGGAAGGTGGTCTTCATCCCCAAGAAGGGCAAGCCCAGCGTCGTCATGTTCGTCGGATTGCAATGTTAGTATGGCGGACACAACCTGCTCACTTGCTTGCTCCGTTTTTTCATTCTGTGCCTGTTGCTGAATTCAAATTGTTAGATACGATTGCTTAGCTGCACATATAGGTAGTTGTTTTGATGATACAAGCAAACTAGAGTGCGTAGTTAGCTCATTTAATTACCATGTCAGCATTCTTGCTTCTTCATATGCAAGTTCTGTTCTATAATCTGGTACTGTAAAGTACACGTAGTGGAAAACTTATTCCTTACTGAACTTCTTGTGTGCACAGCTATTTGGTGAGTCACTACTCTGAACTCAGGTGGCGTCAAATAAAATTGCAGCTTCATAGTTTTCTAATCCATGTTCTGTACTCTATGCTCTATTGAACTCAGGTGGCGTCAAATAAAATTGCAGCTTCATAGTTTTCTAATCCATGTTCTGTACTCTATGCTCTATTCATTTCTTCCAGTATCAAGTCCTAAATATTCAGGTGCTTGTTTGTTTGAGATTTGTTGGGAGTATAACTGAAGCTTCCTTTAGTATATTTTAAAATTTTCGGCTTTTTGATCAATCAAGCAGATACTAATCCGATATGATTTCTATAAGTGTGAATCCTCTGCCAATTTTTGTACATGAAGCTCCAACACCAACTGAAGCATTCTTGATTCTAAGTTCAGTTCATATGTATTTGCAATATATTGCATGTATTTCCTGCAGTTAACTGATTGCTGTTGGTTTTCGCATTATCGACGGATCACATTGCTCTGTCCGTTCCTTTCTGCAGTTCGAGTGACTAGAACTCTGTCAATTCTGTCCTGAATTACGACAGTGGTAACTGCATTATCTTAATCTAGAACCGTACGTGTTAGTTGCATTTGACCTCATAGAGCTGCATTTAGCGTGGGAGAGATGTAAAGGATTTCGTCTCGCTTGGGCCCGGAAAAGCGTCGCATGGCCTGTTTGACGGGTCTGGCGTCCTTGTGGACTTTTAAGGAGTGCTCGGCGAGGTTCCTGGGTATTCCTGGCATGTCAGAGGGTTGCCATGCGAAGATTCTCCAGTTCTCACGTAGAAACTCGACGAGCGCGCCTTCCTATGCGGGAGTCAGACTCGACGATACTTTGACCGTCTTGCTGGCGTCAGTCGGTGGACCTGATGGGTCGTTGTGTCGTCAGCCGCGTTGAAGGCAGCGTCCTTGGCTGGTTTCTTGCGGGCTGGGAAGATGGTCTTGTCGTTGTCGACTGCCATTGCCTCGAAGTGCTCTTCGACTCCGAAGAACTCAGAGATCTTGCTGAACTCGCGGTCGCAGCTGTTGGAGCGGTCGAAGTCGCCGTGCACCGTGATGACGCCCTTGGGTCCAGGCATCTTGAGCATGAGGTAGGCGTAGTGAGGTACGCCATGAATCTGGCGAAGGTTGGGCGCCCGAGTATCGCGTGGTACTGCGACTTCCAGTCGACTACCTCGAAGTCGATCGACTCCCTCTTGAAGTTTTCGGGTGTGCCGAAGATGACGTCGAGTGTGATCGTTCCCATGGGCGTGACTGCTTGCCCTGGTACTATGCCATGGAAGGTGGTCTCTGATGCCGCCAAGTCCGTCGTTGGTCTGTTTATCCTTCTGAGGGTGTCGGCAAAGATGATGTTAATGCCACTGCCTCCATCCATGAACACCTTTTTCAGGGTGTAATCTCCGATCAGAGCTTCGACTACCAGAGCGGCATGCCCGGGTCGTGGTACTGCAGGCGGGTGATCTGCTCTGGAGAACGTGATTGGTGTCTCTGACCCTCTCAGGTAGTCGGGTACTGCAGGTGGACAGGTGATGGCTTGGAAAACTTGGCGAGTGATGATCTTCTGGGTCCTGTTTGAGGGCGCCCCTTCTGTATCATGTTGAGTTGTCCGCGTGCCGCTGGATATGCGTCCTGGATCACGGTGGGGCATCTTGTTGCGGCTGCTGCTGATGCTGCAGAAAGGCTCCCGCCGCCTGTGCTGGATTGGCGACTGCGGGTGCGGGTGCTGCCTGGATGGCCAGCTGCGCGGCTGGCTGCGCTGCGGGTGCTGGAGTGACTATCTTCTGCATGGCTTCGTATATTTTACGTGCCTTTCGACAGTCCTTCAACAGGTGGTTGGATCCCCACTTGCCCGTTTCCGGGTTCCTGAACATGTGGTGCCTGCAGGGTTGTTCCAGCTCTTCCGCTGGGCTTAGTGTGCGTTTCTGCCACTCGCGTTTATGGCCTCCGTCGCTGCGGTAGTTGCTGCCGCCGCTTCGGTTGTACTGCCCCTGGCTGTATTGGCGACTCTGGTCCCCGCCGCTTCGACTGTACTGTGCGTGGCTGTATTGGCGACTGCTGTCGCGCGCTTCATCCTCACGGGGGGTTTGGAATCCCGCCGCTACTAGCTCGATTGAGTCGTTGCCGTTGTAACGCGGCTTCTTCTTGTGGCGCCCTTCTCGCCAGTTGCTTGGTCCGGCTTCGTCCTTCGGGGAGTAGTGTGAACTATTGCGGACCGAGTCCTCTCCGTCTGCCCACTGGTTTGCTATCTTCATGACCTCGATCATGTTTTTCGGCCGGAGCCTACCAAACTCCTCGCGGAGGTCGCGGCGGGAGACGCCGTGCATGAAGGCATCCATCACTCGGTCCTCCGAGGTGGTCTCCATGGTGTTGCGGAGCAAGGTCCAACGCTGGATGTATGACCGGAGCGGCTCGTCTCGTCCTTGCTTGCATGCTTGTACTCGACGAACGTCGTCGGTCTCGAGTACGTTCCAGGAAGGATTTAACGAAGGCTTCCGCGAACTCGTCCCACGTCCTGAAGGCGTTCTTGGGTTGAGTGTTGAGCCACCCGCGTGCAGAGCCCGTGAGCATCAGCTGGATGTACTGCATGGCCGTAGTCGAAGTACCGCCCTGGCAGCTGCAGGCTATGAGGTAGTCTTCTAGCCAGAGTCTTGGGTCCTGCTTCCCGTCGTACTTGACTGCTTCTGCCGTGAGCTTGAAGCCCTTGGGCATTCTTGTGTCGCGTATGTTGAAGCTGAAGCATGCGGCGCCGCACGGCTCGTAGTCGCCGTCGTTGCGGTCGTAGTCGAAGTTGGGCGTGCTGACCGGGCGCTGGGTGCGGCTGCGGTCTACCGTCCTTTGTGTGATGACGTTGCGGAGGTCTTCACCTGGCTGCGGTTGTCGCAGTTGTCTTGTCGCCGGGGCTGCGAGTGCTGCGGGCTCGTGGTCGCGGCGATCTCGATCTTCTCGCGCTTTTTCTGTCGGCGCCTTGTTTACCAGTGCGTCTTCGAGTGCCTTGATAGACATGATCTGCTGCTTGTGGAGGAGAGCGCGCGAGTCGCCCTCAGGCGGCTGTGTCAGCCGCAGGTATGTTTCGACTGCCATGAGTGCGGCTCCGGGTGTCTTGGGGACGGGTATTCCGTCTGCGTCTTCTATGTATGATGACTCGAGGTTGCGGGTGACTCTAGCGCGGTCGACCTCCGTCATCAGGGGCACGCGGGCTCTGTGGCGCCTTGCTCCTTGCGAGACCTCTGTTGAGGCAGTGAACGAGTAAGCGGCCCTCCTGGCGCTCGACGCGTCGGCCTCCTCCTTGCGTCGAGGAGCTCGGCCTTCTCTGCGCGGAGTCGTTCGCCTTCCTTCCGCAGCAGGTACTGGACCGCCATAAGGTCCTCCGGGGTGCATCCGGTGGGGGGTATGTGCCGTCCTCGACGTGCTTCAGGGCTTTGATTGCCATGTCGCGGGTGATGGTGAGTCGCGTCACCTGGTCCGGCATGACCACCTCCAGTGGGTATGCGGGTTCGTCGTCGTTGCCCTGCGGCCTCTGGCCGATCATGAAGACTTGCGCGGGGTAGATCTGGGCAGTGGGACGGTGCTGCCACTGCTGCTTCCTTCGTCCGAGCCGTGCTCGGAGCTGAAAATGGGTGCGACGTGGTGGACACCACAGTCGCCGCCGAGGCTCCTTCCCTGGAGTTTCGCGACCTTCGCCGCGGACGTGAGGAGTGATGTCGCTGTCGTCGACGTGGGCGCGATTGGCTTGTTGACGATCTTGCGAGTCGATGGAGACGCGAGTGGCGTGGATGAGAACGGCGCGACCTTCGTTGCGCGCGAAGGCGTGGTCGACGTAGTCGAAGTTGATGCAGATCTTGGCCTTGCCAGCGACGCGATCGAGGTAGTGAAGTAGACTCGATCCGCGCGGTGGTCGACGAGGTGGTCGACGTAGTCGTAGCAGATGCGATCTCCGTGGTAGCCGGAGACGCTGTGGCGCGGCCGCGTTGGGCGCGATCTCTGCCGCAGCGGAGGCGGTCGGAGTAGTCGAGGCGGACGCGATCTTCTCAGCAGTCGAAGATGCTCGCCGCAGTCGCAGCAGATGCGATCTCCGCAGCAGGTGGGGGCGTGGTTGGCGCAGCCGCGGCAGATGCGGGTGCCACCACCGCAGGCGGTGCGATCGCCGTGGATCTGAGTACTCCACAGCTGTCTACGAAGTAGTGCATGGTACCGAAGGTGAGGCACATACCTACGTGCAGATCGGCGTACACCGAGCGGTGGGCCGGCGGGTGGAAGGTGTACTCGAAGGAGCCGAAGCAGATTGGCTCCTTGGTGATGCAGACGTCGGTCTTCAAAGTTGATGGAGCCGGTGCGACCATGATTCCAGCGCTCGTTCTTTCCCACAGACGGCGCCAATTGACGAGGGTGGACTCGGCAAATCCCTGGGTTGTGTACCCCGGGTTGATTGAGGGGGAGAGAGATGAGCGCTGGTGATCACGACGGCTGACAAGCGAGGCGTTTTACCCAGGTTCAGGCTCCCGGAGGATAACACCCTACTTCCTGCTTGTCTGGTTATTGATGGTGAGTTGTGGCTACAATGGCGAGATGGCAATCTCGCTAGGGTTTGTGTGGCGGCTATGAGCGTACCCTAGACGAAGGACCCTCCTAGCCTTTATATGGTAGGCTAGGTCTCAGGTGAACGGTGCCGATGGCGCTTACAAGCATGGCGGGGTCGCATGACCTAGCGTCGACTATCTTGGGCCGCACGTCGTCCTCCTTGGGCCTTCCTTGGGCCCTCGTCATAAGGCTGATGGGCTTGGCGTGACCCAGGTATCCCTACCGTGGGGTAGTCGAACAGTGACCCCACGACATAGGGTTTCTCTTGAAGAGAAACTTGAGTCTCTAGATCAACAAAATGATCTTATTATTGCTATAATCATTAAAGAAAGAGATCATGCTATTGCAAAATATAAAGTGCTTAAAAAGGAAAAAGCTGAATTTGTGGCTGTTAATCCTAGACTTCTAGGGGACATAGAAAAGATTGACAAGGCTCACAAGGCCTTGGAGAGTGTTCACTCTACCCTAGTCAAGTCTCATGAACAGCTACAAACTCAATCATCTAAAATTGACTCACCTAGTACCTCTACTCCTTCTTGTGATCATGCAAATGTTATTGAGGAAAATGCTAGGTTGAAGGATGAGCTTGCCAAGGTCACTAGTGCCAAGACCTTAATTCTCAAAGGTAAAGAAAAGGTTGTTGCTCAAGTGATTGAGCAAAAGCTACACAAAGGGAAAGAGTGTCTTGGTTATGTTGCCAAGGCAAAGAAGAAGAAGAAGAAGAAGAAGAAGAAGAAGAAGAACAAGGCCAAGCCCGCACAAGCCAAGACTCCATTGCGGGTTGTAATGCCATTAAGGGCAAGACCACTCGTAGTGACTTTGCAGGAATTGCTAACCTCACTACATTTTATATGTTGATTATTATGGTGACGTTTGTGCAAAATATGTTGGCCCCTATGATGGTTATGTTGCTAATGCTATTTGGGTTCCTAAGACCCTTGTTGCTAACCAAAGAGGACCCATTGCAAGATGGGTACCTAAAAGCAAGCAATGATTTCTTGTAGGACTATGCTTCCGGAGGGTCAAAATGGGTGTTTGATAGTGGATGCACAAGTCATATGAACGGAAGCAAGGAGCTCATGACGGAGTTGAGACCAAATACAGATCATTTAACCGTCACTTATGGAAATAAATCAAAAGCTGAGGTAAAGGGCCTCGGCAAGGTGGTAGTAGCAAGGGATATCACCCTTGTGAATGTCATGCTTGTCGAGTCCCTCGGTTACAATTTAATGTCAGTTCGTGCACTTAAGAAGATGGATTTTGACGTCCACTTTGATATTGATATTGTGGTACTCATGTGGAGCAAGACTCTAAATGTCGCTTTCGTTGGGTACGTTGAACATGAGTTGTTTGTGGTGGACTTTTTGGGGTCAACCAACTCTCAAACAATGTGCCTATTCGGAAAGGTCGACGTGGGGTGGTTGTGGCATCGCCGCTTGTCCCATGTCAATATGAGAACTTTGCAAAGTCTTCACAAGGGTGGCCACATTCTTGGACTAAAAGAGAATGTTTCCTTTTCTAGAGATCGTCTTTGTAGGGCTTGTGTTGAAGAAAAGATGCATGATTCTCCCCATTCAAGCAAGACCATCATCTCATCAAAGAGGATATTGGAACTTCTTCATGTTGATCTCTTTGGTGCCGTTCCTCAACCGAGTCTTGGTGGGAAGAAATATTGTTTGGTGATTGTTGATGACTATTCAAGATTTACATGGGTCTATTTCTTCAAGTCGAAGAGTGAGACTCAACAAGCCGTCATCGACTTCTCAAATGAAGTTCAACGTCAACACAATGTTCTTATATTGGCCATTAGAAGTGACAATGGCTCCGAGTTCAAGAACTACACTTTAAATGAGTTTCTTAGTGAAGAGGGAATTCGTCATCAATATTCCGCTGCGTATACCCCTCAACAAAATGGTGTAGCTGAGAGGAAGAACCGGACTCTCATGGATATGGCAAGGTCTATGTTGGCGGAGTTTAAGTCTCCGCTCTTCTTATGGGCTGAGGCCAGCTCCACGACATGTCATTCATCAAACCGGCTCTTCTTCTGTAAAGGAAGAAAGGAAATTGCATATGAGATGCTGATAACCCACAAGTGTAGGGGATCGCAACAGTCTTCGAGGGAAGTAAAACCCAAATTTATTGATTCGACACAAGGGGAGCCAAAGAATACTTATAAGCCTTAGCAGCTGAGTTGTCAGTTCAGCCACACCTGGAAAAGCACTAGTAACAGGAGTGATGTGAAAGCAGCAGTAACATGAGAGCAACAGTAACAGTAACGTAGCAGCAGCACAATTGACAATGGAGGCAATGGTGCGGAAAATAGTTGATGGCATGTATATGGACCAGGGTTCCCATCTATCTACACTAGAGGTAACTCTCCAAACAAAGAACATGTGTTGGGTGAACAAATTACAGTTGGGCAATTGATAAAATTGTGAGGGCATGACAATGCATATTATGATAAGATAAAGTTCATTGTAGTATTTAATTGGGCATTACAACATAATACATGGACCGCTTACCAGCTGCATCCATGTCTAAATAATCCACTACCGGGATAACTTCGTGTCTCCCGTTAGTATTAAATTGCTAACAACAGATTATTGCATTAAGCAAAGTGTGTAATGTAAACAAACGCATTAGACTTAACAGATGTACCCTTAAGCTAAGCATTAATTATTTTATCCCTAGTGGCAACAGCACATCCACAAACTTAGACGTTGCTGTCACTCGCCCAGATTACTGGAGGCATGAACCCACTATCGAGCATAATTACTCCCTCTTGGAGATACAAGCAACTACTTGATCAGGGTAACCACAAGCACCGGAGAGCATGCAAGATCTTAAATAAAACATAAGTATGATATCATGATGAACAAACTGATCATAATTCCACAATTCATCGAATCCCAACAAACACAACACCAATTACATCAGATGAATCTCAATCATGTATGGCAGCTCATGAGACTATTGTATTGAACAACATGGGAGAGAGAGTACCAACTAGCTACAGCTAAGAACCCGTAGTCCATGGGGAAACTACTCTCAAACCATCATGGAGGCAGAGTGGAGGCGGCGTAGTCGATGGAGATGGCTCCGAGGGTCAATCCCCGTCCCGGCAGGGTGCCGGAACAGGAACTTCTGAACCCCGAAACTAGGTTTTGATGGCGGCGGAGCTCTGGAGTGTTTCTCGTAAAATCCTTCTCCGGTTAGGGTTTTCTTCACGGGGGCAATATATAGTCCGAAGGGCGGCGCGAGACGATGCACGAGGCGGCCACACCACACCTGGGCGCGCCAGACATGTGGGACGCGCCCAGGTGGCGTCTGGCTCCCTCGGGCTCTGTTTTGGACGATGCCCTAGTCCACGACGATCAGCAAAACATTTGTGAAAACTTTCGCGACTAGACTTTTTCCGTTTGACGTCGTCTTCAGGTCGGTTCGGGGACATCTTTAAAAAGTATCTGGTGCAGACATATTTCAGGAAGTCCAAGTCCTCCCCCAACAAGGCTTTTTTTGTGTTCTTGTCAATTTCCAAGTAATTCCTACACATCAAAGTGTAAAACAAGAACTTTGTGCACTTTTGCCACTATTAATAGGTTAGTCCAATAAATGTCTAAAATGATATAGAACTATAATAAACACGGGTGGTATTGTTATAAAACAAGCATGGAACATCAAAAATTATAGATACGTTTGAGACGTATCAGCATCCCCAAGCTTAGTTCCTACTCGTCCTCGAGTAGGTAAACGAAAAAAAACATAATTTTTGAAGTGACATGCTACTAACATAATCTTGATCCAATAGTGATGTAAGGCACATGAACTGAATGAAGTGATCCAAGACAATTGTCTATAGTTGCTAAAAGTAAACAAGGAGTAAACATAATATATCATACAAGTAAAAACTTTTCATGGATAGTACTTTGGAGACATGAGCTATGAGAATTTGCATAAAAGTTAGCTCACCAAGCAACATTTTCAAATTAAAAATGTTTGACCAACACAATGGAAGATTTAAGTTTCAGCATAAGCTTCAACTTTCAACTTATTTTTCTCATGGATAATGTCAATACAAAGTAGCATAATAAGTCTAATATGCTAACATATAACAATTCTTGTACCAAGGTTGACACTAGTGTTTGCTTGTGGAGAATAGAAAGAAGTAGGAAAAACTGACTCAACATAAAAGTAAAAGAAAGGCCCTTCGCAGAGGGAAGCAGGGATTAAATCATGTGCTAGAGTTTTTTAGTTTTTGAAATCATATAGAGAGTAAAAATATTTTTAGAGGTGCATGTTAATTGTCAATGAATGGTAGCAAACAATACAATTTTACCCATGCCAACCAGACTTTTTAAGAGTGGCTCCCATTGAGGAACATTATTTCTGCAGCAAGCAGATCATTCCTCTTTTCTCCTTTGTTTACACATGCAGATGTTTGACTGAGTGCTCAGGAACAAAATGTGAGGAGAGTTTATGATGAAAGTTGTAAATTATCTTTTATGGGGCTGGGCACCCCGTTGCCAGCTCTTTTTGCAAAATTATAGATAAGCAGATGTAAGCTGCTAGTCTGGAGTAAAGTATGATTGAAAAGTGTAATAAAGATGATCTACTACTTCCTCATGAGCTGGTAAACAGAGACACAAATAAGAAGTAGTAACAATTTTGAATAATTTAAAGGTAGCACATGACAAATTTACTTGGAGTGGCAAGGAAATATCACATATAGGTAGGTATGGTGGACACAGATGGCATGGATTTTGGCTCAGGGTTTGGATGCACGAGAAGCATTCCCTCTCAGTACAGAGTTTTAGGCTAGCAAGGTTATTTTAAGCAAACACATAACGTCAACCGGTACAAAAAGAACCATATGATGAACATAAGAGAAAAATTATAAGACTCCACATTGTCTTCCTTGTTAACCAAAACATCATTTTAACAGAAAATATCTAGACTTTGGAACTACCAATTATGACAAATCAAATAACTGCAAGCTTTAACGGTAGTTCTTCACTAATGAGCTTTAGTTACATGATACACAAGTTTAAACATTACTTACTTGATACCTCAAAACAATTGAAAAGCATCAAGTTATTCAAGACAAATGATCTACAAGACCGTGTAAGCATTTTTTCTTTATACCAAACCACATGCATGACATTTACTGTACCAACATATTAACCAACTCTCCAAACAGATATAAGTGAAGTAAGAGAGTACTTTCTATAAAAGAAACTAATAGCTCTGTACAAGAGATACATGAAAAACAAGAGCTAGAAGCAAACAAAACGAAGCCTGAATACTCAACACATATAAGTGAAGAACAGGAGTATTCTACGAAAAAGCGGAGCGTGTCTCTCTCCCAAACAAGATAGTTAGGATCCAACATTGATATGATCAGAGAATAAAATAAAAACAAAACAAAAAATAAAACACACAAGACGCTCCAAGAATAGCACATAATATGTGAAGCAATAAAAATATAGTTTCACTAGAGATGACCTGATAATTGTTGATGAAGAAGGGGATGCCTTGGGCATCCCCAAGCTTAGATGCTTGTGACTTCTTGAATATTTCCTTGGGGTGCAGGGGCATCCCCAAGCTTAAGCTTTTATCCCTTCTTAATCTTCTTTCATCATCCTCTCTCTTGATACTTGAAAACTTCCTTCACACACAACTTCTCATAAACTTCATTAGAGGGGTTAGTACTCAAAAAATTTAATCCACTTTGGTTCTGTAGAGACACATTGCTAGAACTCAATAAAACATTAGCTACAGTTACTAAGATTTATTTGTGGCCCTCCACATTAGAGAACCTCGCATAAAACCCGCAAAGAGACAATGCAAAAAACAGCGACAAAATCTGTCAAAACAGAACAACCAGTAAAGATGAATTTTTTCGAGACACTTCCGTTGCTCAAATCAGAAAATGATAAACTAACGAAAGATAGGTATAAAATTGAGGCTTCTGCACAAAAAATTACAGATTAAGATCACGTTCCGTGATTGTTTGGATTTTCGTACAGTGAGGAGCAGAAATCTGTTTCTGGACAGCAAACTCAACTTTAACACTTTCTTACCATTAGAGGCTACTCTTGGCACAACAAACGAAAAAAAGATACAAAGGATATGTTACGGTGGTAACAAAATCCTTGACTCAACAAAAATAAAAATAAAAAGAAAATAAAATAAACATGGGTTGCCTCCCATAAGCGCTTTTATTTAATGCCTTTTAGCTAGGCTTGATTGTTTTAATGATGCTCACATAAGAATAGAAAAATGAAGCAAAAGGAGCATCAAGAAGCAAATATGAAACACATTTAAGTCTAACCCACTTCCTATGCATAGGAATCTTGTACACAAATAAATTCATAAAGAACAAAGTGACAAGCATAGGAAGATAAAACGAGAGCAACTTCAAAACTTTCAACATGAGAGGTGTTTTAGTAACATGAAATTTTTTACAATCATGTTTTCCTCTCTCATAATAATTTACAGTAGCATCATGAACAAACTCAACAATATAACTATCACATAAAGCATGCTTTTCATGATCTACAAACACATAATTTTTGTCAAGCTCAAAAATAGTGGGATCAAAATTTTCAAACCCACTTTTAACAATTTTATAACAAGATGATTGATCACTCTCAAGAGGTATGGTACTCCATCTAGATAAAGTCAAGGCCTCCCCAATATCATTTTCAATAGTAGTACAGTTAATATTATCAAGTAACATAGGACCATCATCTAGAGCTTTATCATAAAAAATTCTAAGCAAAACTCCTTGTTACCATGCATTTCAAAATTAGGCACAAATAGAGGATTATCATAAGATTTATCAAAATAGCATGGATTATCATAAATAACAGTAGCATAATTATTCTCACAAGTTTTACCCATAGGGGCATCATGCCCATAAACATAGCAAGCATCAGTTTTATCAAAAAGGGATATTTCAATAGAATCCACAGGAACATAGCATTCATCCTCTTTTGGTAAGCATGGAGGGCAATCAAATAATGTAAGAGTTAAAGAGTTACTCTCATTAGAAGGTAGGCATGGGTTAATCCACTCTTCCTCCTTTTGTTCATCACTCTCTTCCTCTTTCTCATCCAATGAGTTTTCAGCTTCAGCAATTTCTTCTTCCACAGATTCCTGCAAGGCATTAGTTTCATCTTTTGGAGGAAACATCCTCTCAAGATGTTCAGTAATATAAGAATTATCATCCTTGTAGGTATCATAACAATATTTAAGTATAGCAAGACTTTCAGATTTATAAGAGGCATCAATTGTATGCTCAAGATAAGAATTAATTTCAAGGGCACCCTTAAAAACAATAAATTCTTCAATCCTTTCTACCTCATACGCATTATAGTAACCTTTAACATAAGAAGCTAAGGTTTCATTATCATTACAAGCACATTGGAAAGGAAAGTGTTTAGACTTCCTATGACAATCAGATTCATTAAAGCAAAAAGATTTGCCAGATATATAGCATACATTTCTAGCATATTCCTCCAGTTGACCTACTAATTTCCATAAGTACATCCCTTTTTGTGACAAGCGGTAATTCATATAATATTTCCGTTCATCCTCCGTGGACCCGCCTTGCCAACAAGTTCTAGTTTCACATAAGTAATCCATGCTAACAGTTTTTTTTAGATTTTCGGTTTTTTAAATTTTTATTGATTTTCGGGTATATAAGAAAAATAAAACTAAACAAAAATAAACTAGACAAAAATAAACTAAACAAACCACAACTAAACAGAAGTAAACTAAGCAAAATAAAACTAAACAAAATTAAACTAAGCAAAACAAAATAAAAACAAAACAGAGAGAGATGGAGTGTACTTCCCAAGTGAACTTATAAGTAGAGCTATGCTCCCCGGCAAGGGCGCCAGAAAATAGTCTTGATAACCCACAAGTGTAGGGGATCGCAACAGTCTTCGAGGGAAGTAAAACCCAAATTTATTGATTCGACACAAGGGGAGCCAAAGAATACTTATAAGCCTTAGTAGCTGAGTTGTCAGTTCAGCCACACCTGGAAAAGCACTAGTAACAGGAGTGATGTGAAAGCAGCAGTAATATGAGAGCAACAGTAACAGTAACGTAGCAGCAGCAGAAGTGACAATGGAGGCAATGGTGCGGAAAATAGTTGATGGCGTGTATATGGACCGGGGTTCCCAGCTATCTACATTAGAGGTAACTCTCCAAACAAAGAACATGTGTTGGGTGAACAAATTACAGTTGGGCAATTGATAAAATTGTGAGGGCATGACAATGCATATTATGATAAGATAAAGTTCACAGTAGTATTTAATTGGGTATTACAACATAATACATGGACCGCTTACCAGCTGCATCCATGCCTAAATAATCCACTACCGGGATAACTTCCGTGTCTCCCGTTAGTATTAAGTTGCTAACAACAGATTATTGCATTAAGCAAAGTGTGTAATGTAAACAAACGCATTAGACTTAACAGACGTACCCTTAAGCTAAGCATTAGTTATTTTTATCCCTAGTGGCAATAGCACATTCACAACCTTAGATGTTGTTGTCACTCGCCCAGATTACTGGAGGCATGAACCCACTATCGAGCATAATTACTCCCTCTTGGAGATACAAGTAACTACTTGATCAGGGTAACCACAAGCACCGGAGAGCATGCAAGATCTTAAATAAAACATAAGTATGATATCATGACGAACAAACTGATCATAATTCCATAATTCATCGGATCCCAACAAACACAACACCAATTACATCAGATGAATCTCAATCATGTATGGCAGCTCATGAGACTATTGTATTGAACAACATTGTAACACCCCAAAAATGTGGAACCTAATTTCAGCGGTGTTTTCCGACACCTGAAAAACTTTTTCCTCTTATTCTAAATATTTCTCCAAAACTTTTGAAGATGAATTGACTTGGAAATTGCTTTCTCGAAACTTCCCATAAGCCCACACCCCTGGGCAAGGTCTTGACCAAACCAAAAATCATTTGCCTCCTCAAACGAGCAATTTCGAATTTGACCAGTACTGTTTTTCAAAAGTTCTAGTCGCACGAAGTTCCGAAATTGCAAAAACTTTAGTCACCAAAGTTGTAGAGTTTTGAATTTAGCGTGCAGTGGTGAAAACCCCATCGCGTTTGGACCCCGAGTCATCGGGAACGCGACGATGCCACTCGTGTCGCGCCCTAGACGCCGCTTGGACGTGACCAAAAACCGCTTAGCGCTAAACCCCGGGCCTAACCATCCTACACCAGTGCATACACATGCTCCACTGCGCAACCAGCTCACCCCCTCCCGTTCTTATCCTTACCTTAAATATTTGGAGCGTGGTTGTTGCACCGGTGCACCGTCCATCAAGCCTACCCCTCCTCCCATTGCTCTTCCTCCACTCTAGCTACATAAGGAGGCCCCAAGCTCATTCCGAGCTGCTGCACCCATTTCCTTTTCCCTGGCCCTCTCTCCCTCCTATCAACTCCACTGCACCCGGAGACAGCGGTGACCACGGCTCCATCAAGGGCAGCACGGCCACCACCCTCTCCTCGCTCCCGTGGCCTGCTCCGGTTAGCCGAGCCCCCTCTCTCGCTCACCTCCCCCTCTCCTCCATCCCCTGGTGCACGCAAGAGAGGAAAACGTGGCTGCGGTCGCCACCGCCATCGACGAACCGCCACGGCCGAGCCCGTGCTCGACGTGCCCTCGCGCAGGACCTCTCCCCAGCCACCTCAGACCCCCCCCCCCCCCCGGGCGCGGTGCCGCACCGCCACCTCGCTGCCGTCCTCGGCTGGCTCCGCCGGGCCGCGCATCGCCGGCGGCCGTCGACCTCCGACACCTCCCCGTACGCGCCGTGCGTGCTCGTGAGAAGAAGAAGTTGACCATGTCCCCGCCGCCGGTTTTCCCTTCCCCGGTCGCGGCAAGCCGCCTCCGGCCCATCCCCGCCGCTGGCCGTGGCCCTGGCTCCTCCCAGCTCCGGCGCCGGTAAGGCGCCGAGCCGCCCGTGCTCGCCTGCTCGAGGAAGACGGCCGCGTCGCCGATCCGTTCCTCCTCCGTTTCCTTCTGTTTTTATCTTCTGTTGCGAACCGTTATCTGGCCCAACGGGCCAGCGGCAGATCACGGCCCCGCAGCGGCCCGTCCAGCGCAGCGCACAGCGCGCCGTGGCCCATTTGCAGCCCGTGATTTTTTTTCCCGCGGCTGTTCTTTTTATTTTCCTGCTGCCTGAATTTTCAAATGCTCATATCTTTTAAACCGTAGGTCCGATCTAGGCGATTCAAATTCCTAAATTCAAGGTTTGAGGAGAGTTATCCAGTGGAGCTGTCCTTTTCCATTTTTGGAATTATTTATTTTGTGGCCTATATTGATGTGTTGTTTGACCCCCGGGGTTCAGGCGTTCGTCAAGACCCCGACCCCCGACGAGTACGAGACCTCCCCGAACCATCTGGAGCCCGTGTTTTCAGGCAAGCTAACCCCTTGCTATGAACCGTCCCGCGATGTTGTTTGTATTTACTTGTTGCCATGCTGAGTGTTTATAATTGTCTGCGTTCGGTATATGATGTCGATCTGTTATTGTTGTGTTCAATATGTTACTTCGAATATTGCTCCTGCCATGTTTCATTCATCATCATGTATGCATTAGAATGATGTGTGAATTAATTGTGCGCCTCGCACTTGCGCGGCTTTGTCGAACCCTCTAAATAAACAACTATAAAACATGCGTTCCTATGATTGTTTGCTTCTTCTCCTTCGCCGAGGTGAGGAGCGGACGAATGTCGTCTTATGATCCTCGGAGTTGGGGGCATTTGCCAAAAGAGTTATTTGCTTCTTCTCCCTCCGTCAAACGTGGTTGGCGTAAGCCCGCCTAGACTGCGACGCTTGGGACATTTGCTTTCCATTTGGTTCTTTTTGCCAAGATTGCTGACACCACGTCGGGTTAATCCTTGAGTGGAATGGATGCTTTCTTTCTTATGAATGCTTTTCGGTTCATTGTTTGGAGGCTACATGCCTCACCAACTTTGTAATTAATCTGCGAGGACGCTGGCTGGAGGAACCGCCACAGTCGTCCGATTGACCCACTGTGTTATCTTTTGTAGTTGATCTGTGAAGGCGCTTGCCAGCGGAAGACCGCTGCCACAGTCTTCCGGTCGACGTTTCTTTTTCCTTGTCAAACGAGAAGGCGCTTGCCAGCGGAAGACCGCTGCCACAGTCATCCGGTTGACGTTCTTTTTATTTTGCTAAGTTTGGACATGGATACTACTATTGCTTGATTTATTGTGTTGCTAATATTTTGTCGTGTGATGATATATTATGATATTGTGATTGTTGTGTTGGACTAATCCTCTTGGTTTGGACTTGTGAATGATGGAACTTGATTAAATGAAACACCCCTCCAAACAACGATAGGGTCAGTCCACGGTGCCACTAATCTGAACATCGAAAGCACTGCCACTGTCGCTCACATGGGCGGGCCTTGACCTACGTAATCCTAACGAGCCTCCTTTGATGCCACCCTTTTGGCAAGTCTAGTCGGTACCATAGTTGGTCGGGGCTAGTCTTGCGAAGGTTCCGGAGCTAGGCGTTGCCCATAGTTGGGGACGTGCCGGATTCACTTCTGCATAAGGCATAGAGTTATGTCGGTGGCTATACAGGGAGTGTCTTGGTAGCGTGAACGGTCAGGTGAGTGTATCTTGCTGAGTTCGCCTTAAGGATGATATCCTAAAGTACCGGCTGAGTGTGGTGCACTTAGGTGGGTGGTATCTGCAACCTCTCGAGAGTGTCAAATCTGGATGTCTAGCCTCGTTCCAAGGTTATGGAACAACAGTTCAGTGTCGGTCACACTGTGTGTCTTTGTCGTGTCAGGAGGTTAAACCTAAGGCTTGTTTGAAAGAAAGATGAACAACCTGATTTCACTAAATGAACAATAAGATGATGCAGGGAATGTTACTTGTGAGGTGAATGGGATGGCGGTGTGATGCGTTGGAAGCCTATAGTTAGGCCAGAGCCAACATCAACCGTGCATGCCCGGGAGATAGCCAGAGTTGGCTGGATTGATAGCCAGAGTTGGCTGGAGTGATAGCCAGAGTTGGCTAGAGGCTTGGAAGCCTGATTGTGTTGACAGGAGTAATTATAAGATTTGGTACCCACTGATACACTCGTCTACTCGTCACAGGTAACCTCTTTGTTTGATTGCCGGTATACGATCCAACCCCACCTGGCTTGGACTCTGTACTGGTGATACTCTTGTTGTTTGCTTATGCCATGTTTTGCTTGTGATGCCATGCTACCTTTATGTTATCATATTGGTCTATCTCGAGTAGACTCTTGCCATGTTGTAGGATTTTATTTCCAATGTATATCTTGTTGCATGATTGTTGGATTGTTTGTGGTGAGTGGCGATTCTTGCTGAGTGCATACAAATGTACTCACGGGCCTTGTGATTGTGGCCAGGTTTTGTCGAGGATTCATCTTCCACCTTAGTAAGGATTTGAAGCAAGAGCGTGCTAGGATCAGTAGCCCAGCCAGAACCTGTGGAGTGGAGCCGCTCCAAGCCGTAGCCTCTCATATGTCTTCCGCTGCCAGTTAAAACTCTGTATCGTGCCATGCTGGGATTGATATTTCGTCATTCCTTGATGGCCTTGTAAACCATTTGTAGCACTGATGTGCCTGATTGTGTAATGATTTCCATTATGTTACACTGTTGTGACGTGCGGCCAGTTATCTTGGGATGGCGCACGGGACGACTGCCTCTCTGGTGATATGTGCCAGGGAGGGGTGTCACAGACATGGTATCAGAGCACCAGGCTGGCTGTAGACTACCCTAGCATGGAAAGCTCAACCGTACTATTTGCCGACAAGGAGCCCGATGGATTTGACCCATCTCCGCCTAACCGGCATGGCTATTGTTGGTCAACAGTATGGTGCAGTAGGACTTGTCCCAATCCCCGAGTGAGGCTCGCCAGTTTCTTCCATGAGAAGAAATTGACACTAACCCTTAGAAATGAGACCCAGTCCTAGCTTCCAGACATCCCCACCTTCGCCTTCTACCCTTGGCAACCCAACTCTATTGAAGCAGGATTCCGCTAAGGTATCCCGCGTTCTTACCTCACCCATAGCCCTGAAGCTTGCACTAGTTTAGATGGCACCCACCTTCTATATGGATACCACTGCCGACCATTGCCCCGGCTTCCCCCTTCTTCTTTGGGAGGTCGTCCGTGATGCTCTTGGTGCATCGACCCGTCCTCAGTATGTGGTGTTCAGAAGCGAAGACTCACCTGCCGGGCATGAGTTTCAGGCTGTTGTGAGTATCAAGCCGCATCCCGACCGCAAGAAGAAACCCTATGAGTTTAGTGGCAGGTTAATGCCTACACTTGAGCTAGCTTTCCAGGTAACCGCCTTTGAAAGCCTTGCCCGTCTCAGATGGATGGAACCGGCATTTGTGCGGTGTAGAGCCTACTTCTTTCTCCCAGCTATGCCTCGGTCTGGTCCTCGGATAATCTGGGCCAACACCGAAAAAGAAGTCGATTCAGCTGTAGTGCACTTGGTCTCCTACCTCGCTGCAATGGAAAGCCTGAACCATTCACTCATGGCCGAGCTCCGAGTCGCCAGGCAAAGTCTTGGCCCTGCACTCCTGCAGCATGCTTCCATGAGGAATCCAATCTCAGCCACACAGGACCAAGCTCAAATCCAGCAAGGAAAACCCCAGATTCCAGACCCTGGTCCATCCCACAAAGGCTCCGTGCCAGATCGACTTCAGTGGGCACTACAGGTACCTGAACAGATGGCACCCTATGTTGGTCTTTCTGTTCTTGAGGAAGCCATGGCCCGAGTTCGGCAGCAACCCCAAGAACCAGGTGTTGTCCTTGAAGGCAGGCCGGTGATTCCCCACCCCCCGGAAGATGCAGATGTGGACACCACTCTTCGTCTTGGCACCGCTCCACCGACCCCAGAGGCCGTCAAGCGGAATAGAGCCCCTGTTTGTTTAGTCGGAGTGACGCTCGTATGTTGGTAGGTGAGAAGCCGTGAGCTTGTTTGTTTTGTTGTTTGTTTTCCTTGTGTTGGTTGTAATGCAAGTTTGTTGTCTGTTTCTTGGTTGATGTCGAATCAGCCGAAATAAAACTTGGTGTTCTTATCCCTGGTTGACCACTTGGTTGACACATGAAGGAATATCATGCCTTTCTTTTAGTTAAAGGTTTTGAAGAAACGACAGATCACTTAAAACAGGGACAGTATATGTGAACCCAGACGCATATACCCACCTGTGAATTAATGCAAACTTTGAATGGGATTATTTTGTAGTATGCAAATTATTTTGTGTGTGTTGCACAAGTTTAACTATTAAGTGGAAGTATTTGATGAGACACTGTAACCACGGTGTCCCGCTCACTTAATGTTGGCTCGCGCATAGGTTTGAAAAACTCCTACATGTATCGACGCAAGGTTCCTCACCCAATATGAACCTTGTGAAACGCATGTTAGAAAAGGGCCCGAGCCCTCCACGAGACCCCCCATCACAAGCTTAATGCTTGTTGAGTGTCCCTCATCGCTGGAACACAGAAGGATTTTTGTAGAGTGTTTTCTGTCTATGTTTGCTTGTGCTTGCCTATACGGTATGGTTGAAATGATTATGCCATACTGCTGCAGCCGTTTTGTTTTGGGCCATAAAATGCAGAAATGTTTTATAAAATGATGTTTTGCTACAAGTAGAAATTCTCCTACCCATGCTTGTATCCCTGCCATTTAATCTTGCTGCAAGACACGAACTGTACACGGATGGACAATTTCCGAAATTGATGATGCAAGTTCTACTCCAACTGGGACACCGCGACTACTTCAACGTGAAGAGGTACCCCGAGACGTGTTATTTTCCTCGTATCCCGGAGTTCTATAGGGAAAATTTCTTTGCAAAAACAAACTTTGGGAATGGCTCTATCCCACAAAAATTTGGTGTTTGTGATCCCACCTTGTGGCGCGAACATCGTTGTTTGAAAACAAACCTTGTTTCTTTTTCCAAACCGGTATATACATGAAAGGGGCACCTGCCATGTATGTATAGCTTTGGAAAAATAAAACCTTTTGTTGTACGCACATGAAAGGGGCACCTGACGTGTGTGTATAACTTTTCAAAAATAAAACCTTAGGAGAAGGTTATGATTAGCATATCCCTGCCTTTTGTTTATAAAGGTTTTTGAGTTCTTACTCACCCCAGTTGATCTTGTTAGATTATTTGATAATTTGGTTGTAGATCTTGTTTGATCTTGCCATGTTTGTGCAAAACCTTAGATTTTAAATTCATAAGCATGTGAGTAGATCCTATTGATTGTTGGTGTGAGCCCCTGCCATGCCATCTTTTAAATGCATTGAGTATGGTAGAAATATCATATGGTTTTAAATAAAAATCTTGTGGAGTGCTAATCTCTTGAGTGTTAAAAACCCTAGTATTTTGTAGAAAAGTTTTTAATTGGGGTATAAAGGGATCATTCAAGAATTATCTTGTATAACCTCCTTAATCTCGAGGACGAGATTCTTTTTAAGGGGGAAAGGTCTGTAACACCCCAAAAATTTGGAACCTAATTTCAGCGGTGTTTCCGACACCTGAAAAACTTTTTCCTCTTATTCTAAATATTTCTCCAAAACTTTTGAAGATGAATTGACTTGGAAATTGCTTTCTCGAAACTTCCCATAAGCCCACACCCCTGGGCAAGGTCTTGACCAAACCAAAAATCATTTGCCTCCTCAAACGAGCAATTTCGAATTTGACCAGTACTGTTTTTCAAAAGTTCTAGTCGCACGAAGTTCCGAAATTGCAAAAACTTTAGTCACCAAAGTTGTAGAGTTTTGAATTTAGCGTGCAGTGGTGAAAACCCCATCGCGTTTGGACCCCGAGTCATCGGGAACGCGACGATGCCACTCGTGTCGCGCCCTAGATGCCGCTTGGACGTGACCAAAAACCGCTTAGCGCTAAACCCCGGGCCTAACCATCCTACACCAGTGCATACACATGCTCCACTGCGCAACCAGCTCACCCCCTCCCGTTCTTATCCTTACCTTAAATATTTGGAGCGTGGTTGTTGCACCGGTGCACCGTCCATCAAGCCTCCCCCTCCTCCCATTGCTCTTCCTCCACTCTAGCTACATAAGGAGGCCCCAAGCTCATTCCCGAGCTGCTGCACCCATTTCCTTTTCCCTGGCCCTCTCTCCCTCCTATCCACTCCACTGCACCCGGAGACAGCGGTGATCACGGCTCCATCAAGGGCAGCACGACCACCACCCTCTCCTCGCTCCCGTGGCCTGCTCCGGTTAGCCGAGCCCCCTCTCTCGCTCACCTCCCCCTCTCCTCCATCCCCTGGTGCACGCAAGAGAGGAAAACGTGGCTGCGGTCGCCACCACCATCGACGACCCGCCACGGCCGAGCCCGTGCTCGACGCGCCCTCGCGCAGGACCTCTCCCCAGCCACCTCGGACCCCCCCCGGGCGCGGTGCCGCACCGCCACCTCGCTGCCGTCCTCGGCTGGCTCCGCCGGGCCGCGCATCGCCGGCGGCCGTCGACCTCCGACACCTGCGTGCTCGTGAGAAGAAGAAGTTGACCATGTCCCCGCCGCCGGTTTTCCCTTCCCCGGCCGCGGCAAGCCGCCTCCGGCCCATCCCCGCCGCTGGTCGTGGCCCTGGCTCCTCCCAGCTCCGGCGCCGGTAAGGCGCCGAGCCGCCCGTGCTCGCCTGCTCGAGGAAGACGGCCGCGTCGCCGATCCGTTCCTCCTCCATTTCCTTCTGTTTTTATCTTCTGTTGTGAACCGTTATCTGGCCCAACGGGCCAGCGGCAGATCACAGCCCCGCAGCGGCCCGTCCAGCGCACAGCGCGTCGTGGCCCATTTGCAGCCTGTGAGTTTTTTTCCCGCGGCTGTTCTTGTTCTTTTCCTGCTGCCTGAATTTTCAAATGCTCATATCTTTTAAACCGTAGGTCCGATCTAGGCGATTCAAATTCCTAAATTCAAGGTTTGAGGAGAGTTATCCAGTGGAGCTGTCCTTTTCCATTTTTGGAATTATTTATTTTGTGGCCTATATTGATGTGTTGTTTGACCCCCGGGGTTCAGGCGTTCGTCAAGACCCCGACCCCCGACGAGTACGAGACCTCCCCGAACCATCTGGAGCCCGTGTTTTCAGGCAAGCTAACCCCTTGCTATGAACCGTCCCGCGATGTTGTTTGTATTTACTTGTTGCCATGCTGAGTGTTTATAATTGTCTGCGTTCGGTATATGATGTCGATCTGTTATTGTTGTGTTCAATATGTTACTTCGAATATTGCTCCTGCCATGTTTCATTCATCATCATGTATGCATTAGAATGACGTGTGAATTAATTGTGCGCCTCGCACTTGCGCGGCTTTGTCGAACCCTCTAAATAAACAACTATAAAACATGCGTTCCTATGATTGTTTGCTTCTTCTCCTTCGCCGAGGTGAGGAGCGGACGAATGTCGTCTTATGATCCTCGGAGTTGGGAGCATTTGCCAAAAGAGTTATTTTCTTCTTCTCCCTCCGTCAAACGTGGTTGGCGTAAGCCCGCCTAGACCGCGACGCTTGGGACATTTGCTTTCCATTTGGTTCTTTTTGTCAAGATTGCTGACACCACGTCGGGTTAATCCTTGAGTGGAATGGATGCTTTCTTTCTTATGAATGCTTTTCGGTTCATTGTTTGGAGGCTACATGCCTCACCAACTTTGTAATTAATCTGCGAGGACGCTGGCTGGAGGAACCGCCACAGTCGTCCGATTGACCCACTGTGTTATCTTTTGTAGTTGATCTGTGAAGGCGCTTGCCAGCGGAAGACCGCTGCCACAGTCTTCCGGTCGACGTTTCTTTTTCCTTGTCAAACGAGAAGGCGCTTGCCAGCGGAAGACCGCTGCCACAGTCATCCGGTTGACGTTCTTTTTATTTTGCTAAGTTTGGACATGGATACTACTATTGCTTGATTTATTGTGTTGCTAATATTTTGTCGTGTGATGATATATTATGATATGGTGATTGTTGTGTTGGACTAATCCTCTTGGTTTGGACTTGTGAATGATGGAACTTGATTAAATGAAACACCCCTCCAAACAACGATAGGGTCAGTCCACGGTGCCACTAATCTGAACATCGAACGCACTGCCACTGTCGCTCACATGGGCGGGCCTTGACCTACGTAATCCTAACGAGCCTCCTTTGATGCCACCCTTTTGGCAAGTCTAGTCGGTACCATAGTTGGTCGGGGCTAGTCTTGCGAAGGTTCCGGAGCTAGGCGTTGCCCATAGTTGGGGACGTGCCGGATTCACTTCTGCATAAGGCATAGAGTTATGTCGGTGGCTATACAGGGAGTGTCTTGGTAGCATGAACGGTCAGGTGAGTGTATCTTGCTGAGTTCGCCTTAAGGATGATATCCTAAAGTACCGGCTGGGTGTGGTGCACTTAGGTGGGTGGTATCTGCAACCTCTCGAGAGTGTCAAATCTGGATGTCTAGCCTCGTTCCAAGGTTATGGAACAACAGTTCAGTGTCGGTCACACTGTGTGTCTTTGTCGTGTCAGGAGGTTAAACCTAAGGCTTGTTTGAAAGAAAGATGAACAACCTGATTTCACTAAATGGACAATAAGATGATGCAGGGAATGTTACTTGTGAGGTGAATGGGATGGCGGTGTGATGCGTTGGAAGCCTATAGTTAGGCCAGAGCCAACATCAACCGTGCATGCCCGGGAGATAGCCAGAGTTGGCTGGATTGATAGCCAGAGTTGGCTGGAGTGATAGCCAGAGTTGGCTAGAGGCTTGGAAGCCTGATTGTGTTGACAGGAGTAATTATAAGATTTGGTACCCACTGATACACTCGTCTACTCGTCACAGATAACCTCTTTGTTTGATTGCCGGTATACGATCCAACCCCGCTTGGCTTGGACTCTGTACTGGTGATACTCTTGTTGTTTGCTTATACCATGTTTTGCTTGTGATGCCATGCTACCTTTATGTTATCATATTGGTCTATCTCGAGTAGACTCTTGCCATGTTGTAGGATTTTATTTCCAATGTATATCTTGTTGCATGATTGTTGGATTGTTTGTGGTGGGTGACGATTCTTGCTGAGTGCATACAAATGTACTCACGGGCCTTGTGTTTGTGGCCAGGTTTTGTCGAGGATTCATCTTCCACCTTAGTAAGGATTTGAAGCAAGAGCGTGCTAGGATCAGTAGCCCAGCCAGAACATGTGGAGTGGAGCCGCTCCAAGCCGTAGCCTCTCATATGTCTTCCGCTGCCAGTTAAAACTCTGTATCGTGCCATGCTGGGATTGATATTTCGTCATTCCTTGATGGCCTTGTAAACCATTTGTAGCACTGATGTGCCTGATTGTGTAATGATTTCCATTATGTTACACTGTTGTGACGTGCGGCCAGTTATCTTGGGATGGCGCACGGGACGACTGCCTCTCTGGTGATATGTGCCAGGGAGGGGTGTCACAAACATGGGAGAGAGAGTACCAACTAGCTACAGCTAAGAACTCGTAGTCCATGGGGAAACTACTCACAAACCATCATGGAGGCGGAGCTGAGGAGGCGTAGTCGATGGAGATGGCTCCGGGGGTCAATCCCTGTCCCGGCAGGGTGCCGGAACAAGAACTTCTGACCCCCGAAACTAGGTTTTGATGGCGGTGGAGCTCTGGAGTGTTTCTTGTAAAATCCTTCTTCGGTTAGGGTTTTCTTCACGGGGGCAATATATAGTCCAAAGGGCGGCGCGAGACGATGCACGAGGCGGCCACACCACACCTAGGCGCGCCAGACATGTGGGCCACGCCCAGGTGGCGTCTAGCTCCCTCGGGCTCTGTTTTGGATGATGCCCTAGTCTACGACGATCAGCAAAACATTTGTGAAAACTTTCGCGACTAGACTTTTTCCGTTTGACGTCGTCTTCAGGTCGGTTCGGGGACATCTTTAAAAAATATCTGGTGCAGACAGATTTCAGGAAGTCCAAGTCCTCCCCCAACAAGGCTTCTTTGTGTTCTTGTCAATTTCCAAGTAATTCCCACACATCAAAGTGAAAAACAAGAACTTTGTGCACTTTTGCCACTATTAATAGGTTAGTCCAATAAATGTCTAAAATGATATAGAACTATAATAAACACATGTGGTATTGTTGTAAAACAAGCATGTAACATCAAAAATTATAGATACGTTTGAGACGTATCAGATGCTTACCGGCAACAAGCCTAATATTTCCTACTACAGAGTATTTGGTTGTAAGTGTTTCTATAAGATCAAAGGTGTTCGTTTATCTAAATTTGAATCTAAAACTTTAGAGGGTATTTTTGTTGGTTACGGTGCCGATTCCCACACTTATAGAGTCTACGACAAGGCTTCCGGATTGTTGTGGAATCTTGTAGTGTGGAATTCGATGAAAAAGATGGCTCCCAAGTGGCGCAGTTTCATGTTTGTGATGTAGATAATGAGCAGCCTCATGAAGCAATTCGAAGGATGGGGGTTGGATTCTTCCGCCCCATTGAGATCCACCAAGAGGCAAGCCATGAAGAAATAAGTTCTACACAAGTGGAGCCTCCTACCTCACATCATGAACCTGCACCTGATGATGGAGCAAATGATGCACCAACCCAAGAACGAGAACAAAACCCTCAGTCAAATGATCAGGGATCATCCGCAAGACCGGATATTTCGGTTTCCCAACCCGGATATTCCGGTTCCTCTGAAGCCACAGTTCGACATGTTGTTGCTGTCAGCCCTGATCAAGGTGAAGATCAACCTTCAACTTCAAGAAATGAAGAAATTCTTCATTATGATCAAGGTCAATATTCCGGTCAATACGGGGACACAAATGAACAAGATGATCAAGTGATACCTCCTCGCTCTAATGAGGATATCGAAGCCCATCGTCAAGCAAGAGTTGCAAGATCCCTGGAATTAAAGAGTCATAAGCTTGAAGCGATTATTGGTGACTTGAAAAGAAATGTTACCACAAGGGGTCAATTGGCAAGCTTTACTGAGCATCAAGCACATATCTCCATGGTGGAACCAAAGAAAGTCTTTGAAGCTCTTGAAGATCCGGATTGGTTGGAAGCCATTCATGAAGAGCTCAATAACTTCAAGCGCAACAAGGTGTGGAAGTTAGTTGAGAAGCCTAAAGAGTGCCGCAATGTTATAGGCACTAAGTGGATATTCAAGAACAAGCAAGATGAACATGGAATGGTTCTAAGGAACATGGCAAGATTCGTTGCACAAGGATACTCTCAAGTTGAAGGCATTGATTTTGGAGAGACTTATGCACCGTGGCTCGCCTTGAGTCCATCCGTATCCTTCTTGCATATGCATCACATCGTAACGTTAAATTACAACAAATGGATGTGAAAAGTGCCTTTCTTGATGGTCCCTTAAAGGAATTGGTATATGTTAAGCAACCACCGGGATTTGAGGACCCAAACTTCCCTAACCATGTCTACAAGCTTGATAAGGCGCTCTATGGACTTAAACAAGCACCACGTGCGTGGTATGAGCACCTTAGAGAGTTATTGTTAGACCGTGGATTTGAAGTGGGGCAAATCGATCCCACCCTCTTCACCAAGAGGGTTAAAGGGGAGCTTTTCATATGCCAACTATGTGTGGATGATATTATCTTTGGCTCAACTAACAAAGCTTTTAATGATGAATTTTCAAAGCTTATGGCTGACAGGTTTGAGATGTCTATGATGGGGGTGTTGAAGTTCTTTCTTGGTTTTGAGATCAAGCAATTGAGAGAAGGAACCTTCATCTCCCAAACCAAATATATCCAAGACATGTAAGCGATTCAAGCTGCCGGATCTCAAAGAGAAGCCCACACCGATGCAAACCAAGTGTCATCTCCAACTCAATCCAAAGGGTAAAGATGTGGATCAAAGTTTATATCGCTCCATGATTGGTTCTTTGCTTTATCTTTGTGCATCTAGACCCGATATTGTGTTGAGTATAGGGGTGTGTGCAAGGTATCAAGCGGCTCCTAAAGAAAGCCACATGATGGCAGTCCATAGGATCTTTCGATATTTGGCTCATACCTCAAGGTTTGGTTTGTGGTACCCAAAAGGCTCAACTTTCACTCTTTGTGGGTACACGGATTCAGATTGGGCTGGTGATGTGGATGATAGGAAATCAACTTTCGGGGCATGTCAATTTCTTGGTAGGTCTTTGGTGAGTTGGTCTTCTAAGAAGCAAAATTGTATATGTCTTTCCACCACCGAAGCTGAGTATGTGGCTGCTGCTAGTGCTTGCACTCAATTGCTATGGATGAGGCAAACTTTAAAGGAATACGGTGTCACTTATGACAAAGTGCCTCTTCTATGTGACAATGAAAGTGCTATCAAGATTGCTTACAACCCGGTGCAACACACAAGAACGAAGCATATTGAGATTCGTCATCATTTCATTAGAGATCATATTGCCAGTGGGGATATTGAGCTAGGCCATGTGGCTACCAAGGATCAGCTTTCCGATATATTCACGAAGCCACTTGATGAAGCAAGATTCTGCTATTTGAGGAATGAGCTAAATATCATTGATGCAAGGAGCTTGACTTGATTATCTTGCATATACACCTATATTTTGACTATCTATTTGGTTTAGGTGTAGGCATGGACATAGGGGGAGTGCGGTCCTAATCCATTGGACTATCTCTCCCCCCATTATGCCGATAGTAAAAACTCATTTACCTCTCTACTTTCATTTGTTGAAATTGTGAGCTTAAAATGACGAGTATTGGTTCTGCATCCAAGATATATCTTCGCGGTGTCACGCCATACAACTCAAACATGGTGGCCTAGGCCACCACCCTCTTCTTTGTGAAGAGTTGGTTCTTATTTGGGTCTTAGTTGAAAACCATTTGGAATTTTATGCCTATCCTTCGTTTTTTTGGAAAACACACTCAATCTTGGCGTTTTATTGTTTGATTCTTGCAAGTATGAGTGTGAAGTACCAATATCAGTTTGGCACTCTAAATCCCAAGCCTATCTTAGCTAAAGACATTTCTTTCTAGCACACAAGTCCGTCTTTTGAAACTGAGGTTTTTGGCTCCAGCAGGCCCCGGAATATTCTGGTCTCAAAACCGGAATTTCCGGGGGGGGCGGAATTTCCGCCCCTTAGTGGGCCGGAATATTCCGGCTCAAGCGGTACTCATTTTTTAAGGAGTGGTCGGGGTGGAGGGCTCACCCGAGTCCCCCATTCTCCCCCGTCCCCTCCACCTCCAAAACCGCCGCCTGTCGCCGCCTCCCCTCGCCGGAGCCACTTGTGGCCACCGGAACTTCCGGGCCCCCTGCCGGATCTGTTTCTCCTCGACTCCGGGCATCTTCTCCTCCAATCAGCTCTTCAAATGGATGAGGGTGATTCGAGTACTCCGAAGCAATATCATCGCAGAAGGTACCTCAAACAAAATGCGCAAGGTGTGTTTGTTGATGAGAACATCTCTAGGCAGCAAGCAGCTGAGCAGCAAATGAGAAGACACGGGCTGGTGCAAGGAAGAAAAAGGGCAAAGCCTCTCGAGTAAATTACAAGACAATGGACTGTGTTGATTATTCAGCTTTGAGGCAGGGAGATTGGTTTGAAGATGAGGACAGAGATGATGAGATGCATGACCGTAACTTCTGGTGTGACCAGCAAAGGTTTATTTATAATGACATCTATCTCACCTTTGAGTATCCGGTGCGTC
>CAMZMU010000099.1:9852575-9939664 GCA_947311845.1 Poa pratensis | reverse complement strand
TAATGCCTTTTCCAACTAAGAAACTCAAATCTAAGGAAGAAGAACATTATAACAAATTTTGTGAATGGATGAAACCTTTGTTTTTGCAAATTCCTTTGACTGATGCTATTAAGTTACCTCCCTATTCAAAGTACATGAAAGATATTGTCTCTAACAAGAGAAAGATTCCTAATGAAGAGATTTCTACCATGCTTGCTAATTATTCTTTCAATGGTAAGGTTCCAAAGAAGCTTGGAGATCCAGGTATACCAACTATTCCTTGCTCAATCAAAAATAACTATGTTAGAACTGCCTTATGTGATTTAGGTGCAGGGGTGTGTTATGCCTTTTTCTCTTTACAAGAGACTTTACTTGGAAAAATTGATACCAACTGATATATCTTTGCAAATGGCTGATAAATCTACTGCTGTTCCTGTTGGTATATGTGAAGATGTTCCTGTTCAAGTGGCTAATAATTGCTTGATATTAACTGATTTTGTTGTGCTTGAAATGCCTGAAGATGATAATATGTCTATTATTCTTGGAAGACCTTTTCTTAACACTGCAGGGGCTGTTATTGATTGCAACAAAGGAAAAGTAACTTTCCATGTTAATGACAAAGAGCATACTGTTTATTTTCCCAAGAAGCTGGACAAAATATTTGGAGTTAATACAATTACCAATATTAAAAGTATCAAAGTGGGAAGTATTGATTGCCCTATATATGAACCTCATGAAGAACTTCAATATCTTATGATTGGATCTATAGCTATACCATTTAAGGTAACATAATTGTTCAATGTGGTTTAATTCTTTTATGTCATATAAAATGTATTTGGTGGCAAGACTTGATCAACCTTGTTAACAAATATGTTTTACATGCATAAAATTGCTAAACAACATATTTTCTTTCTCCTTTGTTTTTACCTACTGTTTTGCTACTGTAATTTGCAAAGTTAAGTAATGCTTGGTCTTTACATAAATTCATTTTGTCTAGTTTTCATTGTTTAAAGCACCCAGAAAATGTCAGAAATAAAAGTTTTCAAAAAAATTCTGAAAAAATTCTACAAGTCCTAGTTTTTAAAGAAACGTGGGAGTACCAGAGGATGACCAGGGGGACCCACCAGGCCACCACACGCCCCCACGGCGCGGTGGAGGGCAGGCCGCCCTGCCCTGGTGTGGGGTCCACCTGGCCCTCCACTCTCATCTCTCTCCCACTCCTTTCTCTCTCCCGACCAACACACCACCATTGCTCAAACTCGTGTTCTTGCTGCTCTTGCTCGAGATTTTTCGATCTACTTGCTCAGCCCATCTTTGCTGCTGAAATTTGGATCAATTGCTCTCCGGTATGTGACTCCTCCGATTATCCAAATAGAATTTTGTTTAGTTGCTTATATCTTTGGCATTTTGGTACTGTAGGTGACATGTTATTAGAGCTTGCATGCTTGTTCTTGTTTAGATTAACTAGTTTTGATGCATGTTTAGTCCTCTAGCAAGTCTCCCTAGTGTTTCCCTTGAATTAATCACTCAAAATCATTTTTATGAGGTTTGTTTAAAATTTCAAAAGGAAGATGGATGGAAACCAACTTAATTATGAAGAATTGGAAGTATCAGAGGTCATGGGAGTCAACCGTGAAGACTCTGTGTTTCCCTCTATTTATCCATGCCATGAGTTTATGAATGCTGCAGAGATCTTGCAAGATTTCAACACTCTAATCTCTAATGCAGGTTGGAATACTTTGTTGCTGATGAACCACATCAATATGTAAAGCTGACTATGTCGGTGGTTCAAAGTTTTAGTTTAGTTGGAATTTGCCTACTCCCATGGTTCATTATAATATCTACAATAAAGCTGTAGATTTGTCTCTTCATGATTTTTGTGCAGCTATTAAGGTACCACATTGGGGGTCTCATGAGAGGATTAGAGGTCAACCAAAGTATTTACAAGACCTCTACTCAGAGATTTGCCAAGGGAGAGATTTTACAGCCGAGGATGGTAAAATTCGAAACATCCAACTCCCATCTATTCGATATTTTGCCTACTACATTAGCAAATGTGTTCTAGCTAGGAAGAATGCAAGTAAATTATCTGTTTATGATTTGGCATTTCTTTCTGCTGCCTTAAGATGTGATAGAACTTATAACTTGGGAGCTATGATTGCATTTCGTCTCTCCACTAACCGTGAAAAAGGAGGGGTTTGTGGTGGTCTCATTGCTTCTCGTTTATTAGCCATGCATGGTGTAGGACCACATCATTTTGATATTCAGCTTCCCATTGAAAGACTTGATCTTAACTCTATGATTAGCCACCAATTTGTTTCTCGCTGGTCCACCATTGATAATCTATCCTATGAATTGGTTTTTGTTAAGAAGATAGGTGGAGAACTAAAATCTATGAACGCATAGTCTGTTTGCCTGCGCCTCTTTTGTTTAACCTTGATGTCAGGCAAGGATGGTCATTCTCGGAGGGAGACCTTGATGCATATATGGAGGAGCATGGCCTTCATGCGGATAGTGAGGGAAGAGGTCCTGAGGAGGACTTCATTCAGCCCTTCGACACTACGAGCTCTTCATACCAGTATCCTGATTATGGAGCTCAGGCCCTTCTTCTTCACAGGATCCTGATTATGATCACGCTAGGTATGATCCACCTGGATGGAGTTCTGGGCCATGGGATGATTGTCTCCCACTTAGGCCAAAAGCCTAAGCTTGGGGGGAGGTATGCCGACAAGTTCACTCATTTTATCATATTCATATCATGTCGGTACTTTGTATATCCATGTTTTAGTTTGTTTCTTTTCTTTTGTTTCTTGTATCCATTTCATTTTCGCAAAACACCAAAAGACCAAAAATATTTCCTTTATTTCTCTTGCTTTTGAATTTGTAGTGCTAGTTTACTTTATTTTTCATTTCGGTTTGTTATTCAAAAATCCAAAAAGATTTTGCTTTGTTTGCTTGTTTCTTTCTATGCTTGCTTTAATTCGAAAACCCAAAAATATTTGTTGTTCTTCTGCTTTTGTATAGTTGTTTCAGGAGTTCAAAAATTTCGTGGTTCCACTTGGGCTTGGTTATCATTTCACATCATTCAAGCCACACAAGTGAAAAGCAATAATGACGATCTACGACAATCGGATGTGGTAAAAGGCTGGTATGAACTCTATTTGTTTTTCATTTTTGTAAATATACCTACTCATGTGAACATGCTTAGCTATCATGGTAGTGGTTATGTTATTTAATGATTACTTAGTAGTTCATGTCTTCTTATGTCAGTACCAAATTGCTAATAGGAATAACATGTCATATAGATATTTACATGCATTGTTCTATTCGTAAAACGGTATGGCAGGATGGTATCCTCCTCTGAATAATTCACTTGATTCGACTTGGCACATACTCACACATGTTATGACTGAAAATAAAAGTCAATTAAGCCTTGATGATCTATTTTGCCTCAGAGTTTTAGTATCATCTTTATGCCTCCGTTAATTTTATTTTGTCGCAAGCATGATTATGACCGTTATCGCTCTCGTGGTTGTCGCTTCCCAGTCTATTGCTAGCCTTCACTTGTACTGAGCGGGAATGCTGCTCGTGCATCCAAATCCTTTAAACCAAGTTATCCCAAAGAGTCCACCAAAAATTCCTATGCATGGTATTTCAAGCCATTCCAAGTAAATTTGCATGTGCTACCTTTAAAACTTCAAAATATTTCCCTTTTTGTGTCAATGTTTACTAGCTCATGAGGAATTAGTGTGGTTATTCTTTATTCTATTTGTCAAATGGACTTTTACACCTGGACTAGCGGCATATACATCCGCTTATCCAATAATTTTGCAAAAAGAGCTGGCAACGGGGTGCCCAGTCCCAATTAATTACAACTTTAACCAATTAATTCTCTTCACACTTTTGCCCTGATTCATCAGTAAGCAATGACAAACAGTGAAATACCTGAATGTGTGTAAACCAAAGAGAAAGAGGGATGATCTGCCTTGCTGGTAGAAATAACGTCCTTCATGGGAGCCGCTCTTAAAAGTCCGTTTGACAGGTAGAATACTGTTCTCACCCGCTACCATTCGTTGACAATTAACAAACACCTCTCAAAACTTTTTACCTCTGTTTTTAAAATAAAAAGCTCTAGCACGTGTTAATCCCTGCTTCCCTCTGCGAAGGGCCAATCTTTTTTTTTATGTTGAGTCACCATCCTTTCTTTGAGCACTTCTTCGAGAGCATAACTGTCGTTCTTAGTGTAATGTGCTTGTCCCAGATACGATTAATTGAGGCATAACTATGATACTCTTATCTTTGATATTTTATATCTAGTCTTCACTTGAACTTCAGAGGTGCCTTGGCATTTATGTTTTGCCCTTCAAACAAAGGCAAGCGAGATACCACTTTGTCATATTTTTACGAACATTGCAATTCTTGTGGATAGATGTATGCTATGTTATTCATTCTTAGTACTTTGGTATTTTTCATGATTTGCATAACTACTAGGTGTCATTATTTGCATGGTTCCTATTATGAATTGCCTAAGTTTGATCATATAGTAGGTATGTATACATCATATGAAGCAAATGTGTTCGTAAAAGTTTCTTTTATCGCACTCAGTTGTTAACTGAATTGCTTGAGGACAAGCAATAAGCTAAGCTTGGGGGGAGTTGATACGTCCAAAACGTATCTACTTTTCCGAACACTTTTGCTATTGTTTTTCCTCTAATTTGTGTGATTTGAATGCAACTAACACGGACTAACGCTGTTTTCAGCAGAATTGCCTTGGTGTCTTGTTTTTGTGCAGAAAGTCAAAGTTTTAGGAAAATTCCAGAAAAATTCCAGAAATTCTATTTTTCCAGAAGACCCACGGAGCCAGAAGACGAAGCGAGGAGGGTGCACAGGGGCACCACACGCACCCAGGGCGCGGGTGGGCCCTTGCCGCGCCCAGGGGTGGTGTGGCCACCCTGTGTGGCCCCCGACGCTCCCCTTTGGACTACTTAAAGCTGACCTAAAAACTTCGGGGGATCGACGCTTTTTCCAGAAACTTCCAGAGCTCCGCCGCCATCGAAAACCCTATTTGGGGATCAGAAACTCCGTTCTGGCACCCTGCCGGGACGGGGAATTGGAGGAGATCATCGCCATCATCATCACCGCCACCTCTCCATCGACCATCCATGACTCCCCCATCCATGTGTGAGTAATTCCCCGCTGTAGGCTGAGGGGATGGTAGGGATTGGATGAGATCATTCATGTAATAGTTGTGAGATTTGTTAGGGCATGGTGCCTAGTATCCATCGGTAGTGCTTATTGTCATTGTTGCAACTTATTATGCTTAATGCTTGTCACTTAGGGCCCGAGTGCCATGATCTCAGATCTGAACATGTTATTGAATCATGATATAATTATTGTTTTGGATCATATCTATAAGTTGTATACACACGTCACTGTCCGGAACCCGAGGCCCCAAAGTGACAGAAATTGGGATAACCGGAGGGGATGGTTGCGACGTGAGGATCACATGTGTTCACGGAGTGTTAATGCTTTGCTCCGGTGCTTTATTAAAAGGAGCACCTTAATTACCAGTAGTTTCCCTTGAGGCCCCGCTGCAAACGGGCTGGTAGGACAAAAGATGTTGTGCAAGTTTCTCATTGCGAGCACGTACGACTAAATACGGAACACATGCCTATGATTGATTATTACTTGGATACCTTATTATTTATCTGCAATTGCCCTATGTATGACTATTTCATGAATTATCTTATCCATGCAACGCCCGTTCATCCATCCCTATGCCTACAGTATTTTAATCCTGCTGTCTACTGCAATTATTACTGCTGTCTTTATTTTACTGCTGCTATTATTTCACTACTGCTACTGTCATAAAACTGTTGCTACTGATAAACTGTGTCGAGCAAGTTACTTCCAGGTGCAGCTGAACTGACAAATCATCTGTCAAGGCTTATAAATATTGTCTCCCCTTGTGTCGAATCAATAAATTTGGGTTTTACTTCCCTCGAAGACTGTTGCGATCCCCTATACTTGTGGGTTATCAAGGCCGGCGGGGTCGGGTTGTGGTCGGCCTAGGCCAGCTTGAGTCCGGCTTGGAGGCTGGTTGACCCACGCGAAGTTGACCCTCGAAAATCCGCAATTTTGGCGGAAAAAACGGCCCGAAACCTCAAATCGAAGGGGAAATCAATGGAATTTGGCCATGGGAACGCAAAGGAAGCAAGATCAACTAGTTGAGCAATAGATCTATGGATCAAAACTTGCAAAAACGCACAAGATTCACAGATCGATCCAAAAGCAATTTGGGGCTTTTTTGTGGAAATTTTCGAATTTCTCAAAATCAAAGAAAAATTTCGGGGATTTGTGGGGGAAACAAAGTCAAATCCGTGGCAACCATGCTCTGATACCATATGATGAAGTTAGGACTTCTAGGGCCGTCCGATCTTCACGGATTGACGGCGGGAGTGGACGAACGCACGCAAGAACATGAGGAACACGAAGAACACACGAAGAACACAAGAACACACACGATACAAGGACCGTTTTCCTTACCGGTCGGTCCAACCGGCCAATAGAATCCACACGAGGGTGGGAGATCGGCAAGTAGATACAAGAAGAGATCTTGGATGGTTGTTTCTCCAACGGTCAACCAAATCGCTTCAATAAAGTCACCCGAGGATGAAAGATTGGCGAGTAGTCAAACTACAAGTAGAGGTCTTGAATCCACTAGAGGGATCTTCTCCACAAGGGGAGGAACCATCTCCACAAGGGGAGGCCTTGATTCATCTCCAATGGAGAAAGGAGACCATCTTGAGGTGAAGGAGCACAGCTCTACTCCAATCTCAAAACATAGTCTATCCTAACCCTAGGCAGCCAAGGGGGTATTTATAGTCTTAGTACAAAACGGGTGGAAGACACACGGGGCGGATAAGACTGGCGGGGCGACCGGCCCTGGGGCGGCCGAGGCCGGTTGGGAGGCCGGCTGGGAGGCCGGTGTGGAGGCCGGCAGTAGCGGCATGGGGCCCGGCCTGTGGCCCGGCCCAGGCCGGCTGGGGAGCCGGCACGCGCTGGAGGTGAACCGGCCTGTGGGTCGGCCTAGGCCGGCTGGGAGGCCGGCCGGGTCTGGAGGTAGCCCGGCCCTGGGGCCGGCCCAGGCCGGCTGGCCAGTCTTCTCCTTCGTCTTGGCGCTTTCTCCTCCTCTTTCAAGCGTACGCCTTGGATGATCTTGAGTCTTGGGATTTCTCCGCATCTCCCTTGACGTCCGTACTCGTCGTATGAAACCTAGCATAGTAAGGGGATAGATGCTCACGTAGTATACCATCCAAAGTAGTACCAAATGGGTTCTCGTAGAGGAAAGATTTCACCTTTGAGTTCGATGACGACATGGGATGTGTTGAGGGTCTTGACATGGTGATGGTCGTGACCAGGGCTACATCACCTGTGTTTTCCCAGGAGCTGTGTGGAGCGTGGCGGCTCCCCTAGAGTCTTGATCTTTTGGTGTCTTCTGGCAAATAATAAGATCATGCCTAGGAAAAATCTACGGGAAATGGAAACACCGCATATAGGATGTTTGAGTGCGTGGTAGCTACTGAAGCTTGGAACTAATCTCAACATACTATGAGAGACCCGTAGAGCTGTGTAATGAATCCGTGGCTAGGTTTTGGTTTTCAGATAACATAAACCTTTGTTCCGAGTCTAGTGCACGCTGATGCTCTATGGAGCTTATGGGAAGTAAGTAAGTAACTGAATGGTTTTAGTGGAAATGGGTGGTTGAATCTTAAACAGGTTTGGTGTCTTCTGCTCAGGAGTCAGGACAGTGAAACGCTGGGCATGAGCTCGACCTGCTTGGGCCAAGACACGTTGGCACTTGACTTTACCATCGCCTTGTAACTTACCCCTGACCTTCGCACAGCCTTCTTGTCGCTTTCACTTGTGGCATTTTCCCGGATGCTCTGCCGTCTTGTAGGCGACTTGGACGACAGCATCGCTGCAAGAACCCAGTTTCTTTTGCAATAATCTCAAACAATTGCTTGATCTCCTCCCAGTTGACATCCGTTTGTCTTCTTGTTCGGTGGGTTTTCCTCTTCTTTAAAATTTGTTTCCCAGTCTGACCAAGAAGAAGATCGGAAGAAGGTGCAACTTGGTTAATTGACAGGTCAAGTTGATCTTCCCGACAATATTCAACGGAGGGAGCAGTATTACTGTGTAGCCGTTAGCCGAGTCGACGGTCCAATCGTTAAGGCAACCGATTAAAAGATAATCTTCTTTTTGAGAAGGTAGGTTTTGTGCTGCAGATCGAACTGGACAAGTCTGGATTTATAGTGGAGTCGTTTGGTTAGGTACGGTGTCGTGATTAGCCAAATTAATATTTTTGCAGGGCAGATTAGCCAAATCCTGGCAGGTAAAGGGCGGGAGCTTCGTATAAAAGACGTAAGGCTCAAGATGAATAGGCCCAAGAAGAAAGTACTGCTTCCCAGTCTAAGAAAAATGACGTTTGGATGTAGTTTGGGGTTAAAATTATGAAACTTTGGCCACCAATATTTTGTCCAATATTGTTGGTACGATACCTGAAATAATATGTAACCCTTTGTTTTGCAAAATACTTTCTTAACAATATACTATTTAAGGGTCAGTGTAAATCAGATTTTGTTTTGTTGTTAAAGGGCACTTTATGTAAGTAATTTCTTTCGAAAAAAGAAGAAGCGTCATTGGTCTCTTCATCTAGTGATGCTGATGCACACTTGGAAGTAATATATCTGCACTGGTTTGGATATCAACGACAATTTAATCCAAAGGCTCTATCAGTTTGGCTTTCTCTTAAGTTGTTTATGGGCTGGTGAAGAACCGAAGATGGATGAAGCGTGCGTAGATGCAATACATCATCTAAGGTCAACTGGCAAACAATGGACATATACACATGCATATTGAATTTGACTTTATCCACACACGGAATCAAAGTTAAAAAAATGTATGTGCGCACATGGCAATAATAAAGCCAATAATGCATCAGTTACCCCTCAATATAGATTAGCTAACTTTTGACGTGATCTGGAAAATTCGCGGTGGAATAAGTTGTAACTTCAACACAGTTTGTCACGGAGTGTTACTTGATAATGGAAGGAAACGCATGCATCTGACATATACGAATATATTAGGTTCAACCTGAACCTAGGATAAGTCATGGGTGCAAACATCAGTCAAGTAGTACAATACTACTTGATTTCAGCAAGCATGTAGGACAAGTACTAGTTGCTCTTAGCACAAAAGTGCAGCAGCGAGAATCACACAAAGATATTAGATTTTACATGGAAAAAGTTTTCAACTAGAGAGAGCGAAAATCGGGGACCAAAGTCACCCAAGTCTTTTTACGCTATTATCAAATGTGGATACAACTAGTTCTTCTCTTGAAAGTACTAGAGGATCTCATAATTTAAGATGTGAGACACGAGAGTTGGCGATTGGAGAAATCTCACTAAGTATGGTGTAACCATAGTTTGAAGGAGACAATGTAGTGGATCTAAACTTCACAACCTTGCATTATATAATATTAGAACAGAATATTCACTGGACCATGTGGAGAACCCAATTTAGATATTTTTTCTTATAAAGGAACTACATGCCTCTCGACCTCTGGCTCGGATAGTCGATGCACACTACCATTGTTTTACTAAAAGATTTCAAACATCAAGGCTGAAACAATAAGCTTACAATTAAAAAAGTTAAAACCAGATATCAAAATGTGGGCCCACGACAACGGACTTGTCAAAAAATCCATCACAATCCTATCACGGTGGACAAAAATCCAGATGCACGGCGACACATAACCAAACAATAAGTGTGGTACTACCGACTTCAAGAAGGAACCACCACTCGTACCCCGATGTTGCCAAGTGCAACCAATAGGTCAAACTTGTTGCATACAACCCAAATTAGTACATCTGAACGTGGTCACATCTCAATTTAGTACATCTCCATAGTCCAAATATTTTTTTTTTTTTTTTTGAGAACACAGTACAACACAGACGCTCACAAATACGCACGTACACTCACCCCTATGAACGCACACACGCACACCCTACCCCTATGAGCACCTCTGAAGGACTGAGCCGGCAGATCTTGAGGTTGACGAAGTCACCACAGGCGCCTCGCTGTTGACGGGCACGTCACCTACCACTGAAAGAATAGCGCCGGATAAACCTGGAATAAATCCAGGTAAATGCAAACGCCCATGCCAAGTCTAGGACTTGAACCTGGGTGGGCTGGTTCCACCACAGGGAACCCAACCATCAGAGCCAAGCTCCGTTTGCATAGTCCAAATATTTATCGGACGCACACAACCTAATTTGTGTACGAAAACCCAATTAATTCCCACCCTAAATCCTTGATCTCTTTACCCAAGAAAAAACAGTCACCCTTTAAATAGTAATCCACTACCACCATCCGTCATATGTAGGGGCATAATAAAAACCAGTCATATATCTCTACCTACTCGGCGCTCGATCCAATCACACATCGTATTCTACTACCTTTTTTTTATAAAAGTCTAATTATGGTTTACCTTTTTTCCACGGTTTGCAACCACTCCCCTTATATTTCTTGTACACGCACTCCACTTTAGGCTATACAAGTCATCTCCTACCCTTCGCCAGCTTCCGGTCAGAAGAAGCTAACGAATCCATCCATAGCTACGAACAAGGGAGGAAGCTACGAAAAGGAATCGAACTGCAGCGGCGCACGACTACAGATGATTATTTCGATTAGCTGGATCAATCAGAGTTCAGAGGTGAAGAACAGGAATAGATTCTTGGATAGGTTCTACTAGATAATTGAGCTGATTGAGAAGATATAGTAGGCGAGTTACTGGTTGCAGCTGCGTGCATGGGGGATAGGCCATGGCAGCAGCCACATGAGCAGGCTTCTTGTTCAGCACACACCGGGATGACCCAACAAGCTTCTGCTTCTTCTACCTCCCCCATCCATGGAAACATCATGTAAACCCTAACACCATGAAAGTCTCCTTTTCTTTCCTACGAGTAATTAAATCTCTTATTCTGATGTTTTCCCCCTTCATAATACTTTTGTTTCTGTTTTTTTTTAACCTTTGGGCGTTATATTCTTGTATTAGTTATGATGCATGAAATGGTATTTCACAACATAAATAACTTGTCTGGAGGCTTACGCATGAAGTAAGAATCTTAGTTTGAAGATGATGTCTCAGAGTTTGTGTACTATTGTACATATTGACTTATTTTGTTGTTGTTCGGTCCAAATGTAAAGAAGGCGATTGTTCAACTAATTGGCTAGACTTGCTACCATAAGAAAATTTCTCCTTGATGGATATCTATCTCAAGATTTCAGCTGTCTCTCAGTTTTCTTACCGACTTTTAAGTTCTGACAAATGCATTGGAAGTGTCATTTCTTATTCATCTTGTAAGAGAACATTTATCATGGATTTTTTATTACGAATCTCAATGCTTAATCGTTGCAACATTTCCTCCTTAATATATCCTCTTTCTTGGAGTGATATGCTTCTCTCTCACTGAACTTTAAAGATAATATGGATGCTCGCCAGCTATTAACTTAGCAATGATGGTCATGCCAACAATTTTGTAATACTCTCCTATTTTAATTTGTGCAATTGCAGCAGAAAGGACCCTGGCGGATATGAAGACATGGGAGAACTTGATCAAGCCCTCTTCCTCTACCTCAACAGCCAGGATCAAACATCAGTTCAAGAACAACCGCGTAAGACGCTTAATCAATCATTTCTCACATAAACTTCAGAATATTTTATAAAGTGTCATACTGAATGCATGTAGCCTGAATACATAGCTTTGATGGCTGGAGGCAATAATATTTTCAACAACATACATACTTTCTTGGACCATAAGTTCCATAAGTTGCACACACATGGAAAATGTGCCGTCTACCAGGATTTGACATGCCTGGTTGAGTTTCGGCATATAGAGATCGATGCGAGACAGTGATGATGAAATCTTATGGTCTTTTCCTTCTTTGCGCTCAAAGTTTCTATTTTCTGACACGTAAATTATTTCCCAAACGAGAGAGAGTGACGTGTAGCAAACACCTGCCGATGTGTGTTCCTGCAAAAGACGATCATCTTATTTTGCCAGAACAGATACATCCCCCTTCCTCAATATGAGTGTGAAGCCATATATATTCTGTTTGGAAATTTAACATCACCGACTGCATGCAGTTGCACACGTGTGAATGTGTTATATTCACTACCGTTGTATTCTGAAATGGTCCCGTGAAACTTCTTCTCCACGTGTGCATGCAGAGACTCTCAACATCTTCCCTTCTCGGCCGATGCACGTCGTCGAACATTCTCCAAACGCTGCCACCCTGGGGTCGAACACTGGTTCTTCGAAGCAGCCGCTGGCTCCATCGAAGCAGCCGGCGATGCTCGCTCCCGCACCGGGTGGCAAGGCAACCGTCAAGGTCAGCTCCCTGGCTAAGCTAGCTAGCTAGTACATTCTGCATACGCTTCTCTTCTGACATTTCTGTTCTTGGAATTTTGTTAATATCGCTATAAATATCAGAGAGAAGGAGGGGGGAGCGGCGGCGCGGGCACGACGTCGACCTCAGAGCATGAGGGTCCCAGAACGCCGGACGCCAAGACGCTGAGGAGGCTTGCGCAGAACAGGGAGGCCGCGAGGAAGAGCAGGCTTAGGAAGAAGGTAAAGAATATTATTTACTGACTTACTGCTAATGGAATAGTTGATTAACTTGGTTAATCACTGGTATTCACCTAGCAAGTCCCACCAGGTTAAAACCCAATCGTAGTTTGGTATGTAGGATTGGGCTGGTGAAGTTAACCTGCTAGCTACTATACCACCTAACAGCTGAATATGTGCAATACTGTCCCTGCTAGCGAGGGCCCCAAAGGTTTTCACGTTTCTGTATATGACAAGTACACTTCTTGTAGACTTCGGTGAATGTATGATGATTGATTCTCGATTGGCCTTTTGTGGCAATGTGGATGCGTAGGCCTACATTCAAAATTTGGAGACGAGCAGGGTCAGGCTGTCACAGATGGAGCAGGAGATGCAAAGATGCAGAAATCAGGTACCCATATATTCCCTGATAAAGATATAAAAACAGCTAGGTCTGCCCCTAGTGGGACATCTCATAATATAAAATATGTCTTGATATGAATCACGTAGATGAAATCCACCACAAGGTCCAAATTTATAACCTTTCTAACGATCCACGTCATGGTTCGTGCTTCGGGTGGCTACGTCAATCTCTCTAGTGATCTTAGGGTCAAGTTTCACTGAAGATATTGTCGGGGTTCAGAACCCGACCTTAGATCTGAGGTGGGGGACTGAGAAATAATGACGGGAGGCGATGGATATACCAGTTTGGCATGTGAGTAAAGTACGACATTGCGCGTAATCTACCGGGACGGTGCCAACCATGGTTGCTAAGTTCGATATACATGTGTATGGTCGTGTCCGATACTCCGATGGAGGTAAGATCGTTGCTCTAATTGTGTAATGGAGGAACAACAAAGATGGTTGAGCATGTGGCTGGAATGCATGGTAAGGTTATGTGTACATTGGCCATTGGGGCTTCGAACCATTATTGTCATGATTTAGGTGTTGGGGAAAAGCTCCCATCGTATTGTATAAAGTCCGAGCTAGAGTTTTGCCATCCAGTCTAATCTAACGGCTCAATAATTCAGTCAAATGTCTGAAAGTTATGGCTTAGTCGCGCACATGATTCCTTTATAACACCGCGCAGTTACCCTACACACAACCCCTCTTTCTAAATTGTGAGGAACTCATAACCTATTTCTCATTCTTTAGTCATCACCATATTATTGCTGCCATTAAGTGTTGCTCTGTATACTTATTATAAAATATCATGATTGTTGTATTATATTTATTTTATTATAATTGTGTTAAGTTCACGATTTCAAAAAGAAAAAATCGGAAGAATTTCAAATCTGGTTGTATTTATTATATAATAATTTTGGGAGATGTAAGGAAGAACCACTTACATTTGTAACACTGTCTAGCTAATTAATTTGTTCCATTCATCTCTACAACAAAAGGGTGCAATCCTGGGTGGTGGAGCTGGCATTGGAGGACTAAGCCCAGGCATGCATGGAAACTAAACCCTAACTTATTTACCATCACCCACAAATTAAACTCTCCTCTAACTTACGTGCATGGTAAAAAACGAATTAGCAGAGGCGGCATGGTTCGATGGGGAGTACGCGAGGTGGGTGGACGAGCACGACAGGATGATGCGGCACCTCCGGGCGGCGGTGGAGGAGCACGACGCGGCGGCCACGGCAACGGATGGCGAGCGGCTGCTGCGGCAGCTCGTCGACGCGGCGGCAGCGCACCACGTGGTACTGGCGGAGATGAAGGCCACCCTAGCGAGGGCCGACGTGTTCCACATCGTCTCCGGGACGTGGCTGCCGGCCGCCGAGCGCTGCTTCCTCTGGATTGGCGGCTCCCGCCCTTCGGACCTCATCAAGGTATCTTATCTAAGTACTCGAGAGAAAAACCTACTAGCTACTATCCGTGAAAACCGTGTGCATTGCGTGTGGTATTCCTTTGTTTTTCTTACATGTTGTACGTCCACTATGTCAATTGTCATCAATTTCTTTTGAATATATTGTTTCTCCAAAAGTAAATATACAACTGGTGAGTATATATCTTAATGCTACCAATTTGATGTCTATAGATGTTCGGTGGTGGAGCTAGGCCCTAGGACCAGCCATGTCAATGCACTATGCTGCTATACTTCTAGAGTCAGATGCATAAATTTCAAAAGAATTAAATTGGCATTTGGAAAACCTGTGACGTCCCTGACCGCCACTGTAGATGCTGATCATGATATGACTTATTTCCACGAAAAAAACTTACAAGCAATTAATGTTTAACTTGAGTTAATTCTGAAACGACGTCTACTGCGAGAGTCTGCGACACAACGACTAAAATACACATATGAATACTATAGACCTAGCTAAAGTATTTGCATATATTATTGAAGTGCTATACTGCTATTTGGTCACTGGTTAATTAACGTTAGGGGAGCAGTCTCAGTTCTAAAAAACATTAGGTAGACTGGTAGAGAGCAAGAAATGTACATAAGATGGATTAGCTAGCTATCGCCTATCTAACTAGCTAATCTTAAGTAGGTGACAGGTCACAACTGATGGAACAGTTAGGCCTTTGCAAGTTTTCTGCGGAGATTGATTAGTTCAGATGCTTATGGTTGTTGTTTTATGTGTTGGAAGAAAGTGTGCATGGTGATGTGCAAGAGAGTTGGTGAAGGAGGGAAGTTAGATATGGGATGTCGATGGGGCTGAAAAAGATGTGAACACGTGTTAGCTAGCTTCTAGATGGAATGGACGGAACTGAACCATGGACAAAGAATATCAGCATCTTTGGATATATTCGAGAGTGGCAAAACCAAGAAAACATTCATAAGATTGACATAAATGCAGTCGCAAAACAATAGATTCCCGTATATATGGTTGTTTGGAAACACATCCATTTTCTACCCTGCAACATTCAGGTGACTGCAGATACGTGCCACTCAAATGTTGTTGTATGGGCAACGTGTTGTGGCATTAAATGCTCTAATATGTTGGCGGCGCGCGATTTTTGGCATTCGGGCGGTGGCCCTAGATCTCCCTAGATCTGCGACGGTGGCAGACACCATGGTCGTGTGGATGGAAACGGTGGCTAGATCCGATATTGTGATTGCTCCCAGCTCCGTGTGTTGAGGTCGATGGTGGTATGAAACGTCTCCGTTATGGACCATGAAGTTCCAAACAGGTGGTGGTATGGAACGCCCCCTCCAATTCGAGATCCGGTTCAACCCGACTAGGCAGGTGCTATGCACAATGTCTTTTGTAGAGGCGTCAAGTCATACATGGCCGGCAGGTGCTACGCACGACATCTCTTTCAGTGGCATCAAGTCATGCACGAGTAATGCTAGGAAAGATGTTCAATCTTGCACGGATGTCAAAATCGAGGTTCGAGCAGATAGTGAAATTTTGAAGTTACACATATGAGAAGCCGTTTGGTACCCCTCATTTTATTTCATTTTTCAGAAATAAAATCAAAGGACACTGATCTCATCATTTCATTTGTCCAATTTGAAACTTCACATGTTTGGCTGCCATGTGGATTTATGAAATGAAATGAGTTCCTGAAAAAATGACAGGTTTAGTGACAGAAATTGACTTGACATAGCATACTCATTTCTTGAAATTTTGAATTGAAATGAAGATTCCAATTCCGTGATAGGCAATAGCCACACACGTTGAATGCAGAATTTCACAAAATGATAGCTGTCAAACAAGCTCAGTAAATGTTTCTCTATTTCTTAGCCGACTCTAATCCATGATCTCATTCGTTGATTATTTATTATCCAATATAAATTGAGTGGCCATATTTTTTTTAACCATGTGCAACTTTAGGTGTAAAGAAATGTGCAACTAAACTATGCAATTCTTTTATAACAAAAACAAAATACAGGTTGTAGCACGACACGTGGAGCCGCTGACGGAGCAACAGGTGGCAGACGTGTGCGACGTGCAGCGGTGGTCGCGGGAGAGCGAGGCGGCGCTGGACCAAGAGCTCCAGGCGACGTACCGCTCCCTCTCCGACACTGTCTGCTCCGACGCGCTGCTCTCCCCCTACCCTGACATGGCCGCCTACATGGCCCACATGTCACTCGCCATCGCCAACCTCTCCTCCCTCGAAGCCTTCGTCAGACAGGTAAGCAAGCGAGCCTACTCTCTTTTGGCCTCTTGGGAGTTAGAGATGTTTCACTGAGTTTGTACCTGAATCAATGTGACATGAATTTAGCATGACATGTCCCGTTTGGTATGGCGATGCAGGCAGATGCGTTGAGGCTGCAGGTGCTGCACAGGCTGCCGCAGATCCTGACGGCGCAGCAGGCGGCGCGGTGCTTCCTCGCCATCGCCGACTACTCCCAGCGCCTCCGCGCGCTAAGCTCTCTCTGGCTCGCACGGCCGCGCCACCAGGACCAACCCACCCCGCCAGGCGCCGGTGGCCAGTTCCATCCATAAATTCCTACATCACCTAGCACGTATGCTAGATATACTGTAGAGGAGATCATCAATTAGATTCAGGTAGAGGTGCTCAGCTTCTTTACCATCATGTTGTACATATAAAGAGTAGATTTTAATAATACATAGCTGATAATTAGGCAGCATAATAATGACAACTGCAATGTAATGTAGCTGTTTGCTATGCTAGACTGACCCTGCTTCTCAGCATTCAGAAACAGAGGGAGTTGGTATTGTGAAGGATCTTATTGCCAGTTAAACAATCAACAAGTCACTGTATTGGTGTTACAGGTTACAAATGTGATCTCCAAAAATTCTCCCAACCTAAAGGAAACAAATTAATTTAAGTTACAACAAGTCATATGCCATTTCTTGGCTTTCTTTTAAGAAAACAAGAATAAGAGATGCATCTATCATGGCCTCGCGGAGTTCAATTGGTGTCATATCCCCGCGTACACAAGATTCACACAGAAACAAGGATGATCACCCTCCGCTGCTATAATCTGTCGAGGGCGTTGACAATGGCCTTGCGAAATGAGTCGTTGTGGAGTAAAAAGGAGGACACGTGGCCTCCTGTGACCCAACGGACTTCGGAGCCCGGCCATGCCTTCTGGAGCTCCATGATCGAGTGTCTGGGAATGTAACCGTCGTCCTGAAACAAGGAGAACATTGCTTCAGACCAGAACCAAGGTTCAATAGTAGACATTCTGAAATCTGATATTAGCAAAAGATTTCAACTTCGGAACACTACAGATTAGAGAAGCAAGCTACTGAACAAACAGAGGTTTGGATGATAACTGAATAGAACATAATCTATTTTCACTTTTCAAGTACAAACATACGGTCTGTTGTTGAAATGGTAGTAAAGCACGTACACTAGTAATGTAACCTGATGGTGAGTTACGCTGTAACAAATCTACCTAGTACACTGAAAGTAGAAGACCCCAGGTGGCTTGAATCATATTTGGATATTGCCCATATATATGTGCTAAATAACAGGTGGAGTAGCACTAACCGTTGCACCAACAAATATGACAGCCTGCGGATTCTTCGGTAGTGGAAATCGAGTGACGTCAGTCAGAGAGAGCACCGATCGTAACCTGTCCTTTACTTGCTCAATAGTGATTGCAGATTCCTGTGCCGCATCCTCTGTCAAAGAAGTTGCATCTCGAGCTAATGCTGCTGCATCTTCTCTCAATGCATCCCAAGCTGCGGCGTGCCTATAGAGCCCTTCACAGAAAGGCACCACAGCAGAATGTGGGGCAAGAAATGGAAGTGTGGCAATTGGTGTAGGATGCAAGGATCCAACCATTGCAGCATGTACACCACCTGTTATTAACAAATAATAAAGCTCATGAAAAAATGGTAAACAAAATTCAGGAATGCCTTCTAGAAGGTCTCTATTAATTTTTTGAAGTAAATAAACAGGATCCTCATTATCATATGCCTTTTTCCTAAATGGAACTAAGGCAAACAAGTGAAGACAATGAAAGAGATATGTATGAGAAAACTCATATTTGTTTATCACCACCACTTGCAATGAATAATTGTCGGTCAAGATAACAAACAAAGGAATCTTCAGAAATAATGGGATGATTTTGATGAATGGGCCACTGCAGGTCATTGGTTCTTTAGAGAGATAATACATACCCATGCTGAGCCCACATATGCCCATTTTGCCATAACCAGCCTCAGCCTGCAACCAGTACAAGAGGCTGCGAGCTTCATCAATGGTGGCTTTTCCTAAAAGTAGCAAGTCGCTGACACATTGAAGCTTTGACCCATGCTGCAGGCTTGGACGTCGTTGCCCATAATAGGGGCTGCATTCAGAAAAGATATCAGTTCCTACCAGTTATTCAGGAAGATTTGGAAACAAAGATAAATACAAGATAACCTGACCATACAAACCTCACCTCTCAAGAACCATAGTTGCAATGTTATCCTTCAAAAGTGGTCCGCCAAGTCGGAGCCTTCTTTCAAATGAGTGATCACCAGTGCCTAAATTATTGCCAAAAGTTTAACTCAGATCGCTAAATAAGTAAATGTGAGTGCCTGATCAGATCTCTTTGGAAGTAGGGATTATGAAAAGTATTAGGAAAAATCAGAGTGAAAAGCTCCAGGCAAAACCCAGATAATATGACCAGGCTTCTCGGTACAAAACTACTCCCTCCGTTCCAATTTAATTGACTTGCTATGCACCACATGTGGATGTATCTAGACTTGTTACATGTCTATATACATCCATATTTGGTGCATAGCAAGTCAATTAAATTGGAACGGAGGGAGTATCACATTGTGAAAACATGAACTCTAGAACCAGAAAGATCTCTCTATCATTTAACTCTGGTAATTAGAAGATGGAAAATTTGAAATTTCTACATTTAGGAGTATACTGATCCTGTTATGAATGAAGCGAGGGAGCTAAATGTCGTAGAACTATAGGTATCAAATTCCATTAATTAGCAATTCAATATAGTGTTCAACCTGCAATATCCAAATGTGAAATGCATATATAAATTACAACTTATTAGTCTAAGAAGATTTATCTAGCTACATGACAGTGGTACATTAAGATAGATTAGGATAAAGATTAAAAAATAAACCTGCCAGATGGACAACACATGCCATATTTTCTGGTGAGACGGACTTGGGTGTAAGGAAAGCAACTCTTGCGCTGTGACTCTCAGGAGGCAACGCATGAACTAGTCGCTCATCACATGTCGTCCTGAAAACACCCTCTCGCAGAACAGAGTTCTTTGTCTCCCAAACTGTTTTCCATTTGGGCTGCACAGCAGTTGGTGGCCAGTTCTGGTGAGGAGCTTCAGGAAATACCTGCTTCACCATCCTCTCTAACAACTCAAGTTTGGTACCCCCCCATCCTTTTGAGAAAAACGGTGTTCCAATTTTTGTGCGATGAAGGAGAGTGCCATATATGTGATCCAATACATTATGTACTAACCCAATATTCACCGTTACCATATTCAGTAAATTCCTTATTAATGTTGATTAGTCAATCTTTATTATCAATTGCAATCCAAATGCCTGCACCAAAAAGATTTAACAACAGTCCAAGTCAGCAAATTATAACAAATAAAATGTATCAAGAACATTAAACAATTAACCGCAAAAGAATGGGTTTCGGCCCATAACCTGAACTAACCAAGCACACTAGTATACGAACTTTTGGACAAAGCATAGAAAGAAGCATTGGACGGATACACAACATATAAAACTATAAAATGACAGGTCGAAAGTTTGGGCCACTGCCAAGGGCGTAGTCGATGTTTGGAGAAAACATTCAACTGGGTTAGAAGTAAATGCACTCAGCAATGTCCAAAGAAATACCATCCGATCGTTTTCAAGAGCCACTAGCATGGCAGCATAGAGTTTTAAAAAAACACCAGCAGAACTGAGAACTGTGAAAGAAGATTTTTGAATCACGAAACTGGCCTAACCGCCGCAAATTTAAGACGAGTTAAGGTCGACCTTTTCCTTTTAACAGAACAATCCAAAAAGGACAATAGAGCTAGAACTTCGAGGACATGAGAATTCTAGTGCTGACTTATGAGCTATGAGATGAGAATTCCCCAGAGCAATGCAGCATCGTGCCATCATATGTTCAGTCAGATTCAAGGAACACGGCAACAACAGCTAAAAACAGCATGTCCACGCACCTAATCGAGGCAGATCTGGAAGAGAATCGCTTGTGCTCTCTTGGACAGCCACCCTCTAGCCGACGCCAAATGCAGGTACACCGTACGCGGCTCTATCGCATCACGCCTAACTACGCAGACCTGGAATCCCCCTTGAAACACATCATCGACTCATCGAGCCAATCTCTTAAGGACCGCCTGCCTAATCCGCGGCGGACTGGAGCGCAAACGGACCCGCGGGCGGAATCCCTTCCGCCTGCGGCAGGAATCGGCACAATCCGGACCGGGATCCACGTACAGCGGGAGAGGGGAGCGGCGGAGACCGCGAGAGAAAAAAGAGCGGTCGGACGTGCGCAAGAGGAAGGGAAGAAAATGGAAGAGACCGGCGGCGACGATTGCGGCAAGAATTTTTACCTCGTTGAATCCGCGGCGCCGCGAGGAAGACGGCGGGCGGGCACGATTTGGCTGGAGATGAGAGGGGAGTTGTCGGGAGAGAGCCGGTGGGCGACGGACGCGGCGGTAGTTCTGTCCCGGGCGGGCCCTTGGCGCAGTGGCACGTGGTTTTGGATATGGACGCTTTGCGGCTAGCGGACGCGGACAGGTGGGGCCCGTGGCCCCGAGAGGGTGGATAAGATGGGGCCGTCAATTTCGATCCGGTCATAGAGTTCTACTAGGGGATTAAGCGCGGGCTCCGCCGCGCCCGTGGGGTAAAATTTTGAATTATTAAAATTGTAAAGTTGTTAAAATTCAATAAATGTCTAGGATGAGAAGTTGCTTAAATTTTTGAAATGGTCAAATTTAGAAGCTATTCATATTTGAATTGTTTTCACGTTTGTTAAATACTTAGATTTTGTAGTTATGATCTATCATCTAAATGGTTTTCAGATTTAAATTGAGTGGAAGTCGACAAAAAGTTTGTATTTGGGAACCGTTCGAATCTCAAACATTGGTGAAGTTGGAAATTTTTTCATATTTGAATCATGTTTACGTTTTCGTAAGTGTTCACATTTGAAAGACATTGGATTTTTCTGCGTTTATTACATGCTCGGATTTGTAATGCATTTAATATCTTGAAATGTGTGAATTTGAAATTTGATCATATGCCGTGAATAGGCAACTTTTATTTTTGTGGTCATGCTGAATTTGGAATTTGATCATATGCCGTGAATAGGCAACGTTTATTTTTGTGGTCATGGCGATAGAATTCTCATATTTTTCCCGCTCGTGTGGCAATATTTAATTTTGAAAACGTCAGGATTTTAAAATTGCGCAGGTTTGGAAATTGAAACAAATGTTATATCATCGGAAATCTTCTGCTTGCCTTCATTGTTGATGATCAAGTATTCCTCATTTCTTTGGTGTCGCCGAGTACCTTCTAGAACTCATATTTGTACTCTGGACGTATCATCGAGAACAACCAAAACACCCGAAAGAAATAGACAACAATTAATTCATGGCGGCAGACACATGAATGACATGCTATCTTAACTAATTTTGTTCAACTCTAGATGCATAGCCAAATTAAATGGGTTGTAAAACATACTCATGTTTTAAATTTAGGGTTTATTAGTGTTTGACTAATGGCATCAATGTAAATATTTCAAACATGTATGATTATGACATTAAAATAAAGATCTCATTTTTCTGAAATTTTTGATATATTGCACATGTTTTTCCGATTTATAATGAATAAGATATGATTTGTTAAAGTTTAAACAATTTTAATCCAATTAAGAGATAAAAAAAGAATTTAAGAAGGGCTGACGTCATAATGACGTCAGCAATGGAGCCGCCCTGCCGGCTGCCCACGGGCGCGCCGCCGCGAACGGGCGCGGCGCTCCGACGAGCGCGCGCAAGCGCCGGTGGGCGCATGAGATGCGCCCGGAGGCGGGCAACCTGTTGGTGGCGGCGCCGGCAAAGCTCGAAAGCGGCGGCGGACGCGGCCACGGCGGCGCAGATCCCGGCGGCGGCGCGGCGTTCCGGCAGCCGGCGCTCGAGCAGAACGAAGAGGCGGCGACGGCGGAGGTCGCCAGCAGGACGGATTTGACCGGGAAGGCGCGTAGGGGCGGCGCGGCGCCGCGCGGAGGAGAGGGGAGCTCTCTGGCTTTTTTGCGGATAAGCCCCTGGATTTGCCGAAAATTGCATTTGGGTCCTGCCGCAGAGAAAAATCGTGGATTGTATGCAAATATTCGTAAATTGGAGGGTTTTTTTACAAAATGGCGCGGCGACCGGGTGGGCGACCGGTTGGCCACCGGGACGACCGGCCCGTGACCGGGCGACGTGTCGCCTCCCCATTGGACAAAAATCGGGAGTACTGTAGCTGGGCCTGCGTGGACGGTTGCTGACCGTCGGATTGCGCGATCGGACGGCTGACGTTTTCGGGGCGACGTGGCTGCAGGAGAAGGCAGCGATTCTTCCCCCTTTTATATATAGTAGAATTTTTTTCAAAACGTACCTACGCGCATATACTCACCCCTATAACCATCTTCGAAAGACTGAGCCGACGAGTCATACCTTGAAATTAACAAAATTACCGCAGACGTCTTGCCATGAACATCGGCTCCCTAGAATATTCCGCCTTAAACCAGAAACAATAGTGTTAACTTGGGTTTAAACTCTGATGGACCGAGGTACAACCATGCTCCTAACAATTCAACTATAGATTGGTTCTTCATCTAACCACAGGTTGGTTCTCAATCAGAAAGTTCAATTAAACAAACCCAACTTATAACAGTTTAACCACATGACACATTTTTCTTTCAAAATAGGGAGCGAAGCCCCAGCTTCCACATCAATTGATGCAATTTTATTACATAGTTTTTAAAGAGAAACAGATTGGGGAAAAAATACAGCTCATGATCAGAAAGCGCGGCAACAAACACAAGCAAGCAAAATAAAAAATAATGACACACTTAGGCACCATCAATTTTATTACTATGCTGCCACCCAACCAACTTGTACAACGTCCGAGCAACCGTCTCTATCCAAGCACATCTAATATCCATAGACTCTCTCTGCTCAGGAGGATCCAGACTGCTCCTCGGTGGATGAGTTTAGGTTTCCCATCTTTCCCTAGATCAACAAGGTCCGGACAAGTGTCCATTGTCCATTGAACAGAAGATTGAATAGTTTGGAATCATCTATAAACCCATGTTCCAGTTGTCATGGTTTTATGCAAGCTTTAAAATAGAGCGAGAGAGTTAGAGCGAAGAGTGATGAAGAAGCTAATTAAAAGAGTCGGAGAGAAGGGTGATGAAGTAGCTAACGTGGAGTCCATGGTGGCAGTGAGGATCAAAACCATGACATGTCATAGACAAAAATGCTCTAGGTCGGGTCCAAGCTAAAGGTGTCGAATTTGAAAGAAAAAAAAGGAACGAAATGGCTACAATTTTTATTAAAAGACCAAAACCAAACCTCGCGGAAATTTGAGGAAACAAAAAACACATAGTAATCTCTTACAAATGATGAGCTATGTTAGGAAATTTGTGTGCGGAAATGAGGAATTTTGTCTCACAGTGCCCACACGCACGTCGTTGTGATGGTTGCGCACATCGGCGTCACGGTGACATGGAGGGTGTTGAGTGGATTGCGACATATCACGACCTTTACGATATGCTGAACATCCCTAGGATAGACCGACTGACTATCCATGGATGGCCTGGTTATATTTCTTCCCAAGCTTGATGGAAATCAACCTGTTCTCAATTCTCGTTGCATTCCCCTAAGAACTCCATGTTCCTGATTTGTTTTTCGTCAAATAAATATAAGTCAATATAGTTAATACAAATGTCTTTTCGCAAGGAAGTTTATTTGAAACTTAGTCTCACTAAAGATCACAATTTTCAGTTGGTACACCCATGTAGGTGGGTAGCCTTAAAGAAAAATAACTTGACCAGGTGCGTGTGACAGGTTGTAAAGAAATGTTGTTTTTATGATGAAATGAAGTGATCCAACATTCATTTCTATCATGTTCATTCTATCCATAACGAGTTTCATGATTAGTGAATCAACGTGAGAATAGATAAAACCCCGATCTATGTGGCCTTCAATCTTCCCCCCAACAAGTATAGCCAAATATATATGTTTGGAAAAAGGTTGGTTCGGGTTAATACATGACTTAAATCTCAAATCAAGAACGGGGTATGCGCTTTATGTTGGCCTATATGAAATTGTCGCAATGATTCTTGTTTTTAACAGAATTAGGTTTCCAACTTATTGCGGGTTATCCGCGAGGGTACGGAAAGATTTGTGTGTTGTGCTCACTTTAACATGTGAGAGAGGACCCGAGTTTCTGATGGTAGCACTTGTTATGTTCAACCAATATAGATGTTGGCCTAGCAACGTAGACAGTGATGTCTAGACTCGAGTGATGCTCATTATCTCTATTGTGTGTTGGTTATTATAGCTCAGAAGGACCATTTTTGTAACTTTTTGTATGAACTGAAGCTTTATAATAAAAAATAGTTACACGGATCACTCGATACACAGGTTGTCCTCCTTTTCAAAAGAAAACTCACGGATGTGTACTACACTACACCCATATATTTTATTCAGGGTGGTCCACTTTAACGAAAAAATGTTATACCCTGTAAAAAAAATCTATGGTATATGGACCAACAGAAATTTCGGGGTGGGCCACGACTCAAAACCCTATCCACCACACCCTCTAGTTCCATCGCTGCTATCCTGGCAAATACACAACTCTCTAGTTTGATATTCAGGTAAGGTGTCGATGTGGTTTTTTTCAGTAAACGTGGTTTATATATTATTAGATAAAGATAATATCATTTACAACCAGATAATGGGTAATTGAACCCACATACACCGAAAAAAGCCGTAAACAAAGATCGAATATCATAAACTTTAATTTTCTTAGCAAAGTCAGCCGAACTCGTTCCTTATTGCACCACCATAGCTCTCGTTGGAGATGGATAACATCAAAAAAAAAACACTCACTAATCGGTACAACAGTAGATCGAGAGCACCGCTCTGATATAAACAGGCGGCCATGTTAACCCGAGAACTTCTCTAGAAAAAGGGGAGACCACCAAGCTTTCTTCTCCTTTTTTTTGCCGAAGCAGGCAAGAGTACTGCCGAGTTTATTTATAGAGAGAAAGAGTATGACATAACATTCATAGGGCAATAGCTGGCCAAAGCCAGCCCGAAAAAATACACATGCAAAGTCCTCAGGGATGGTCAAAAGCTAGTTTCTTAAGGTCAATGGCCTCAAGGGTCAAAGCCGCAACGTCGGAGTCAAGTATCGATATGTCCTGGAAGACGCGAGGGTTCCTTTCTTTCAAATATTCCACATAATATATATGACATTTCCATTGAATTCTCGTCTCCAATCTTTTGGCACAAAATCTGTGGCCTTCTTCCACCAAACCGAAATGGACGAGGAAGCATCGGACTGAGGTATCGAGAAGATATCAAAACCCGGGGCGCCCAAGACGGTAGACCAAACTTCCCAAGCAAAGGTGCAATTAGACAAAGGTGTGCAGCAGTTTCATCTTGAGATGACAAAGCGGACAAAGGGGTTGGACACCCAAACCTTACTAGCCAAATTGCCCGAAGTGAGGATTTTACTTTGCACAAAAGTCCAAGCAAATAATTTGCACTTGTTTTCCACCTTTACTTTCCAAATAATCGATGCGTTGTGGGCATCAAAGGTGCCAAGGAACAGGACATGGTAAGCCGAGCGAGAGGAGTAGATACCATCCGTGGTAGCTTCCAAAGCAATGTTGGGATATCGCTTATCGGTAACTTAACGGTCGGCCCAACATAAGAGGCAAATCAGCCGGTTTATCGGCATATCGTCTGATTTATTGGCACATCGGCCTATTTATCGGTCGATTTATCTTATCGGTCCGATAGAGAGAAGCGATAAATCAGCTGATTTATCGAAATATCGGGAGGTTGTTCAAAAGACAAAATCTGAAATTTCGGGCTGAAGATGAACATTGGCAATCTGGCGCTGAACAGAACGAATCCAAAGGCCATTGGAAAGCTCTTCGAAAACCGATCTGTTCTATCGCCATACCAGCTATTTCGTCAAGATAAGGTCGCACATGCTCAAAGTGTTGTACATATTCTCGTCCAAAAGGGTAAACACCAGTGGAGTACACGCAGGCATGCTACCCTGAACGCAGTACATACGGTTTGGTCACCCTCAGTTCGGAAATCCGAGAACAGAATTAGCAGCGGATGCCCTCCAAGACGCCGTCGCGGTGTATCGTGTGCCGCGCTTCGCGGCCCTGACGTCGATGCGCCGGTCGGTGCCGTTGGCCGGCCATGACGTCATCATCAGATGGGCACCGTTCTCCAACGAAACGCTCCGACGTGCAAGCAAGCGGCGCTGCCGTCCTTGCGTCCATCAGTTGCAGGCTTGCAGCTCTTTCGGGGCAAGATTCCTTCTCGTCGCTCTCTTCTCTTGCCTCATTTGATGCGCATTTCTAGCGTCCACGCGCACGCCTCGCACTGACCGAAGCAAACAAAAAAATACTTTACTAGTTCATTTCTTGTTCTTCCCCGAGCAGAATCATCACTCACTCTGTAGCCACACTACTGGAGTAGTTGTCTCTGTCCCCGGGACCTCGGAGCGGGTCAGTGAGTGAGTGACCTGAGAGGGAAGGAGACAATCTGATTTTCTTTTCCTTGCTTTGATTCTCGATCTTGGGCTTGCTTCCCGTGCAATTCCGGCTAATCCTGGCAATCATGGCGATTAAGCCCCATCTCTGACGCGCTGTCGCCGTCGCTTGGTGATTAATCTTCACGCCGTGGTCCGGCCAAGATTAAAAGGTTTGGGGAATTCCTGTAAGCCTTTCCTTCCCCCATGCGGTGCGGTGGTAGCCGAGTGAGGACACAAGATTGACCGATTTCTTGACGAGAAGAGCGATGGCGGCTCGAGGCGTCGCGGTCGAGGTAGCCGCCTTGGGGCTCCTGGCGGTGCTCCTGGCCGCCGCCGTCCCTGGCGCGGCGGCCAAGGTCTGCACCAATACGTTCCCGACGTCGACGGCCCTGACGTCGCACACGGAGCGCGCGGCGGATCAACTGCGGTCCGCGCCGCCGGGGGCCGACGCGCTGCGGCTGCCCGGTGGCCTCGCGGACCATGCCCACGGGCACGGGCACGACCACGACCACGAGCAGCACCTCACCCCGACCGACGAGTCCGCCTGGATGGCACTCATGCCACGGAGGCTCCTCGGCGGCGGCGACGGCGGCGGCAGTGACCCGCCGCGCGAGGCGTTCGACTGGCTGATGCTCTACCGCAAGCTCCGCGGCGGCGGCACGGCCGCCGTGGACGGCCCAGCGGGGCCGTTCCTCTCGGAGGCGTCGCTACACGACGTGCGCCTGGAGCCGGGCACCGTGTACTGGCAGGCCCAGCAGACCAACCTGGAGTACCTGCTCCTCCTGGACGCCGACAGCCTCGTCTGGAGCTTCCGCAAGCAGGCCGGCCTGCAGGCCACCGGGACGGCCTACGGCGGTTGGGAGGGACCCTCCGTCGAGCTCCGGGGACACTTCGTCGGTGCGCCCCCGCGATCTTGCCTTGCTCATTTATATCTAGCAAATGCTCATCTCGACTGAATTTCTCTGGGCCTGACGCTGTTCTCTGCATTGCAGGGCACTACCTGAGCGCCACCGCCAAGATGTGGGCGAGCACGCACAATGACACCCTTGGTGCCAAGATGTCGGCTATCGTCGACGTGCTCTACGACTGCCAGAAGAAGATGGGCACAGGGTATCTGTCGGCCTTCCCGACGGAGTTCTTCGACCGCGCCGAAGCCCTCACGACTGTTTGGGCTCCTTACTACACTATCCACAAGGTATATATATACAAGATGTTCCAATCCAGTCTCTGCTTCTCCTTGATTGAGATGTAAATCATTGTGTTTAGAGTTGTGATCTGAATTCGTGTCCGGAATCCATTTCCCTGCATTTTGTTCCATTGCCCGTGCGATTTCCTAACGAAATGTCTTCCTGCTTGAGTGTGGTTTTTGGTTTGAAGATTATGCAAGGGCTTCTTGATCAGTATACAGTGGCTGGAAACTCCAAGGCCCTCGAGATGGTGGTTGGGATGGCTGATTACTTCAGTGGCCGTGTGAAGAATGTCATACAGAAATACAGCATTGAGAGGCACTGGGCGTCGCTCAATGAGGAGACTGGGGGGATGAATGATGTGCTCTACCAGCTCTACACAATAACGGTGATTCTCCGATTATGTGTAGCGTGCGGCTGTTTCAGAAGCATGTTTCAAATTGAGTTCATAATTGTTTATTTCTCTAACTTGGGCAGGATGATTTGAAGCATTTGACACTAGCTCACCTCTTTGACAAGCCATGCTTTCTGGGGTTGCTTGCGGTTCAGGTCTGCTAGTTTGCTCTCCTAGTTGTGTCTCTTCTGCTTATTCAGAATGTGTGTTAGTTCATTGAAAATTATTCAAATGAAACCGCATACCATTTTTTTTTAAACTAGTGTGTCCATTTTAAAGGATGTGTTTATCTTCAGTTTAATTTAATTTGTGTCTACATACAGAACTGATATAAGATATCACTAATGCAGTTAAGTGTGTACCGTAATATGTACAACATTGTAAAATCATGGCGTGTTCAATGCATATCGACTTGAAAATTGAACCTGGCAGGAATATAAGAATCATATTCATATTGTAGAAGCTTCTTGGTAGTGATTGCTTTGTGTGTTTGTATCTGTTTCAGGCTGACAGTATTTCAGGCTTTCATTCCAATACACACATTCCAGTTGTCGTTGGCGCACAAATGAGATATGAAATTACCGGTGATGTTCTTTACAAGGTAAAAGAATTCAAACCTTGATTTGTCGGAGTTCAACTACTCCATATTCATTGATGGAGATTTTTTTTGTCAGGGGATATCATAGTGACTACTCTTTCAAAAGGAAAACAATAGCCTTTTTCGCTTCTAGTGTGTGCATTTTTGTCGCAATAATGGCAAATATCCAATTGTGTCTTATATTGGGAGGGGCAGCTTAATCTGGTTTGATGAAGATATTTAATGCTAAACTGTGTGTTTCTTGGTATCATTTTTTGGGGTGGTACTGGTGGATGCTAAACTATGAATGTTGAATCTCTGGGAATTATGCTGCTTTCTTTACTTCTAGTCATTTTTTGGGGTGTTACTGGTGGATGCTAAGCTATGAATGTTGAATCTCTGGGAATTATGCTGCTTTCTTTACTTCTAGTCATTTTTTGTGACGGATTCACGGCCAATATTGTGGTGGCATTTTACTGAGGTTACCATTTGCTTTCTTGTTTTATCATTTTCTGCATCAAGTGAAGCTGCATGAAAGCTAACCATAATCCTATTCCTGAAACAGCAAATTTCGACATCCTTTATGGACATCATAAATTCTTCTCACAGCTATGCAACTGGAGGGACATCTGCTGGTGAATTCTGGTAATAGAACTAATCATGTAAATTGGATACACTATGTATATATTTGATACTAGACTGGCATTGTTATCTTTGGCATATGAGCTTATACCCTTATTCTCTTTTCAGGTCTGATCCAAAACGTTTAGCTGCAACTCTCAGTACCGAGAATGCGGAATCCTGCACTACCTACAACATGCTCAAGGTTTTACAGTTATCGACCAATTCTCCTGAGCATTTACTTTCTCTTTTCGAAATGTGTCATATGCATGTGATATGCAGGTTTCCCGCAACCTATTCAGATGGACAAAGGAAACAGCGTATGCGGACTATTATGAAAGGGCACTGATAAATGGTGTGCTAAGCATCCAGAGAGGGACGGATCCAGGTGTGATGATTTACATGCTACCGCAGGCCCCTGGACGGTCTAAAGCAGTGAGCTATCATGGTTGGGGAACAAAGTATGATTCGTTCTGGTGCTGTTATGGGACAGGTAACATAAAAAACTGCTGAGTACTGTTTACTATCTGGCGTTGCTGCCTTCGTGTCTAAATCAAGCAACTGCAGCACTTTCCTTATTTTCAGTACTATGTTATATCTCTTTTTGCTTTCTGTTAAGTCGTCTAATTTGCATTTCAAATTTACATGGTACTTGTGAATTTTCTGTTTTTGCACTTGCAGGGGTAGAATCCTTTTCGAAACTTGGCGACTCCATTTACTTTGAGGAGAAAGGAGGTACACCAGCACTCAGCATCATTCAGTACATACCTAGCACATTCCACTGGAAAACTGCTGGACTTACTGTTACTCAACAACTCGAACCCCTCGGCTCTTCTGACCTGAATCTACGAGTTTCTCTATCTGTTTCTGCGAAGGTAATTCTTCTCGAATTTTTTTTACCTGCAATTAATGTTCATGAGAATTTAGCTTCCTTCTCTTCTGTTTGTGCAGACGAATGGTCAGTCTGCCAAATTGAATGTGAGAATACCAACATGGTCATCTGCCAATGGTGCAAAAGCTACTTTAAATGACAAAGATTTGGGATTAGTAACTCCAGGTATAACCATCTGAACATGTGAATCTCTTAAGTACCATTTCGCCGGTCACTTTGAAAACAAGTGTTTTATTTGATCTTATTATGTGGGCAGGGTCTTTTCTCTCAGTCACCAGACAGTGGAACTCAGGCGATCACTTATCACTGCAATTCCCCATCGTCCTAAGGACCGAAGCGATAAAAGGTTGGAAATTTAGGAAATTTCAACTACTATGAAACTGAAATATATGCGTCGACATATTTAAGCTGGAAGTAGCAGCTAATTTATTTACTTCATAGTAAAGATGCAATAATTCGCCATGGCAACCGATATAAAAAATATTCCAGACTAACAGTTGTCATGAATTCTTGTTTGCTTCCTTTCCCTATTGAATCTACTGTGATTTATTTTAGCTAAAATATCTGACCAGTTACTAATTGCTAACTATGCCCTCAGATGATCGTCCGGAGTATGCATCTCTTCAAGCTATTCTATTTGGGCCATTCGTTCTTGCGGGTCTTTCCTCCGGTGATTGGGATGCGAAAGCCGGCAGTGCAATTTCAGAATGGATCACTGCAGTACCTTCATCATACAACTCACAACTGATGACCTTCACACAAGAATCCAGTGGGAAGGCATTCGTTCTGTCAAGCTCAAATGGATCTCTGACAATGCAAGAACGACCGGCAGTCGACGGCACAGACACCGCCATTCATGCGACGTTTCGGGTGCACCCTCATGACTCGAAAAGGCTGCACGACAGCCGAGCACAACCCTGAAAGGGACCTCTGTGCAGATCGAACCATTCGACTTGCCAGGAACGGTGATCACCACCAACCTTACCTTGTCTGCACAAAAGAGCACAGATTCCTTCTTCAACATAGTACCTGGGCTCGATGGAAAGCCAAACTCGGTTTCTCTCGAGCTCGGGACCAAACCAGGATGCTTCTTGGTCTCTGGAGCAGATTACTCTGCTGGGACAAAAATCCAGGTCAGCTGCAAGAGTTCTCTTCAGAGCATCGGCGGGATATTTGAGCAAGCAGCGAGCTTTGCGCAGGCTACTCCGCTGAGGCTGTACCATCCGATAAGCTTTGTCGCGAAGGGGGTGAGGAGGAACTTCCTCCTGGAGCCATTGTACAGCTTGAGGGACGAATTCTACACGGTTTACTTCAATCTCGGGGCCTAACACTGCAGGATTACTTCTCGTTAGTACAAACAGTCCAGAGAATAAGACATGCCCTCTTTCTTCTCATATATTGTAGTTTACAACAGGAGGAAAGAGTTGTTTTTGTGAAATCTTACGAAATTACGGCCAAATGCAACAATGCCATTTCTTCGGCTAGACAGTTATTTCTGATTGTGTGAAATATTATTGTTTGAAGGTGAAGGAATCATGAGCTGCAAATATGTTCTGATGTTTATCCTGGTAATGGATAAATAGTCAGAGAAATTAGCAACACCTAATCTTCCAAATTAAAATACTTCTCCAGCTGCTGGGAGGAGGGCAAAGTCTGTGACCCTATCCACTAGCATAAACAATGCAGAAGAATCTCAGCTGATCAGTCAGTGCCTGCATTGTTTAACACATCTCTGCTCAACATCCGGCAAAAGAGTTGATCAATGTGCACATCATGTCTAGAGGGGGGGCTAACCACAAATCAAGCAAAAGAAAATTCATCACCTGGAAAGAATATTATGGCGCTACTAATTGGCTTTCTTTCCAAGAGACAATCATGCAAAAACAGCTCCTACAGATTTCAAACCATGTGCTGCTGTAATTGTGTAAAGATACTAGGGGACAAGATTCACGATTCGACAAATGAATCTGTGAAGTGTCCCCTTGGATCAGAATGCGCAAGCAAAAATGAATTTCACTAAAATAGCAAATCATCGTGAACATTGAACGGCAGTACAGAATCGATCAGCATAACCCAGTAAAGAAGCCGATTCCTGATTCAAACAACAGCTTTCCCAATACAAATTTTCACAATTTGTGACAAGATTCTTAGTAGTACCGTTCATCCTAGCTTGGCATGTCAAACATTAAAAAGTCACTGACAAAAGGGGTACAGTGATGACATGAGAAACGTAACCTTATTACCCACTCTTCTCCGATTTGATGTCCAGTTGAGTAGAGAACTATCAAAGTAGAACTTTGCAAACTTCCCCAGGTGACAGAAACAACACAACTATACAACCATAAACGTGATCAAAGTATCAAACATACTCAAATTGAGTGTATTGTAAAAACGGAATCTTCAAAAGGAACTGGTACACAACATGACGAACCATTGCTGATTACTATTACTGATTGGAATTTAACACGCATGGGACAATAGTACATTACAGAGCTAGCTAAATGGGAAGCCACAATACTGACTGAGAAACCACCATGAATTAAGTTACACAACACGCAAACCATTCCGAATGACTGAGGATGAGTTCTTGCAGCTGCCACGATGCAGTGTGCATCACAATGCCGGACAATTTAAGAAATGTAGCAGCCAACAAGACAAGTACAAGGATGCAGCAGCAAAGAGGGATGATGAAACTTTGCAGGTTGCAACCATTTCTTCCCAGTAGGCGCCACTTAGATCTTGTCGAGCTTCTCTGCCTTCACCACTGGATTGGCCTTGGCGATGGCATCCCTGGCTGCAGTCCGATAGTCGAACTGGCAGTCATGCTTGTCGGAATAACGGTGCAGTGAACAGAACATGTTACCGCACCGGCAGTTGAATCCTGTCAGTCCAACCCTCTTCCTGCAAGTAGAGCACCGATTTGGGCCCTCCTTCCTCTTGGGGCTCACGGCAACAACCTCGCTGGTGCCTGCAACATCGGCAGGCTGCGCAACGAGCACCTTCGCCTCAACTTGAGCAACCGCCACCTCCACACTTGCAGCAACAGCAGCAACCACAGGTCCTTTCCCACCGTCGCCACCATTGACAATGCTATCGAATGAGGAGGCGGCCAGCTTGGCCTGCTCCTCCTTCATAACCATCTCCTTGTGGCACTTGGAGCACATGTTCATGGTCGCCGCGCTGCCAAAGAAGCCACAGTTATTGACACAGAGGATTGGACCCTCTGGCTGCTGGCAACCTGCCTCCTTGTGCTCCATCTGGGCTAACTATAAGCTGCACACATCACAAACAATGCAAAAATCAGCGCCGAAAAATGGATGAAACAACTGCAATCTTTCCATAGCAGGCACAAAACCAAATCGAGCCGCACAATAATCTAACAGGCGTCAGGTAGTTACAGTACCACCGTAAAACTATACTACGAATGGTAACTTTCAGAAATCGACAATCGTCGCGTTGCGGGAGCTCACCACTTGATGAAACAAGATCCTGATTTCCAGGAAATCACTATGCCAAAAGCGACCTCTTCCTAACAGCTGCTACCAATCATACCCACTTACTATTTTCATTTCGACGACAGCCTGTACGAAGAACAGGTGGGCACCGAATTCAAATCTCGAGAACTCGCAGAATTTGTCGCGAGATGGTAAATCGAACACAGGACGCACCTTATCCGCCCCGTGATTCGACTAATCCCAGCAATTACAATTTGAAAAAAGAGTAAATCTAATCATTTCACCCAGAAGAACGAAGGGAAAAGCAACACGCAAAGACTTCTACGCGACGCGGACCAACCACCAAACCCAGCCAGGAGCACCACGAAATACGCCGCCCTCCTGTCGATCCCTGCGCAGGGAGAAAGAGCCGCCGGACGGACCGCCGGAAACTCCCTTCCCAAGAACAAAACCCAGGCGGATCGACGAATCGAGCCCCGAACCAAACAGATCAAACCAGCTAAGGGAAGAGGAACGGAGGAAGCCTAACCCTGTAGCGCGGCGGCGGCGGCGGGGCAGGCGGAGGCGTGCGAGGATTGGGAATCGCGAGGAGCTCGGCTCGATTGGAGGCGTCACCAGGTCGAGAGGACCGGGAGGTGGGGGAGAGAGAGATAAAAGAGGAGGTGCTGACGTGAAAGTACCAGTTTGCCCCTCCAAGTTGCGTGGACCCTGTCTGCGTGGCGTCATCTGAGCCGTCGGATCTGGGTGGGGCTGGCAGGTGGGCGGCTGGGATCGCGGTGGGTGCGGTTTTCGCGTATGGGTCCCTGGGAGATGGGCGGCTTCTAAAGGTGGGCTTTTCTTTCTTTGTTGGGGAAGAAGAAGGATCGTGTCGCTTTCTCATCTTTATGGTGTGAATGAATGGATACTTGCTCTAGTTCATCGCCGTGCTGTCGTTCGTTGCGTCTCCTTCTTTTTGAGTTGTGGAATCTATTTTTGTTATTGCCTTTTAGCAAGTGTGAGGAAAGAAAATCCTGTTGTGGGCAAGAGTTTTTTTCGATAAGATGTGCACATCAAACACCGAGTGGATGAGTAGACAACTTACGATCCTACCATAAGTAGTTAATTTAGGTCATCGAACAGAATCACATCGTGTTTTTCAATTGCGGGTGGTGGTGAAAGTGGTTTTTTTTTTGGTCGGAGACTGTTATCTTCTTCATCTTCTCCATCATCAAAAACATTATCTTCTTATTTGACTTATCATTATAATATTATTATTCGTCGTCTTCTCTCATGCTCTCCCCTCACTCACATACCCGTCCTTTTTCAACGGTGGCTTAGGGTTAAGAACTGGTCACACACCTTGTTAGCCATTAATGTGACGAATCGACACACACTCAAGTCGAGACCACGCAAGAAACATACTCAACTCCGACGAAAGAGGCTAAACAACAGTTGGCGACGAACTTTGCCGCAACAGAAAAGTTGAACCAAAACTCTGCCACGACATAATAGATATGTAAGATCCCTACTGCGGCATCCACAAGACATCACGTGCAATCAAGCCTAACGTGCGCTACACTTTAGATAGTTGAACACTTGGCCTCGAGTTCTGCGAGTGGTGGGGGCAACAACGGACCCACCTGTAAGGGGTGTGTGTGGGATTCATTTAAATAGGAGGGTGTGCATAGTTATATAAGTTGCTTCGCGGACATGGGCATAGAAGGAGTTGTTGTATGACAAATATTTAATTTGCAAAAACATTACCTGAAGCAGTTGCCAAACCTAATGGATTTCCATTCTTGAAGGGATTATGGGAGTTAAAACTTATTTTGTTTTGGTGTTGGAGGTTATACCAAAATATATATAGAGCGGTAAAACCTTTCTACTTATGGATTTATCCTCCTTTGTTTCAATTTGGTGTTTCTCTACATGCGGAGAGATTGTTGTTAGCTTCAAAATAGGCCCAAGTTTATCACAAACGGAGTTTGCATGCAACATGTATCGTCGTTTTCATGAGGTGTTGTTCCGTTGGTTGGAGTTTTGGTTGTTTTTGGTATCGTACACTAGTTTTCGGAACCATCATTTTTGTTGATTTCAGGTTCCAGATCGGGTTGACCAGTATGATACCGATTCCATAACGATTGGATTTCAGGATTATATATAAAAGAGGATATTATGCACCATTGTTTTGTGGCTTTTCTTGACTCTCTCTCCCACATCCATTGTTTCTCATGAGAAAGTTTGCTCCTTCCACTTTCACTCCCATGAATGTTGCATTTATTTGAGGGAAAAGAGAGATGATCTAGATCTATATCCACCAATTTTATTCCTTCTCTAAGTGAGGGGGAACCCTTTGGCTTTGTATCTTGTAGCCATTTGTTGCATTGTTTGGAGCTCTCCATGTTGATCTGTTCAAGTGAGACCCCGGGTGATTGTTACTTTTGGAGGGTGTTTCTCCTAAAGGTCTGGTGGTTGTGACTACAGTGATCTCTTCATGAAAGATTTTGAAGATCGCTAGGTTTCTCCTCCGTGGGGTCTGTGAAGTGGTTAATGGAGTGGATGAAAACTAGCCATAAGGAAAATATACCTAACGGGATTAGAACATAAGTTGAGTTTTCTGTAGGGTTCATAGTCCTTCTTGGTAACCTGCACCCTCCAACGGTGATCAGATTTCTTCGCAGAAGTGAACAACATGATACATCTTTTTTTAGTGTGTCTTGGCTGTCTTTATACTCTAGTTTATTTTCTTGTGATATATATATATGAAAGGATCGTATGACACCTAGAGGGGTGAATAGGTGCTACTCCAATTTTAATTCTTTTTCAAATTAGGCTTGACATGAAAGGTAAATTCTCTAGATATGCAACTACGGTGAATCTTTACTATTAAAGCAGAATCCGTGGTATGGTGTCACACGTCCCATAAATTACAAGAGAAATGCCACTCCACCCCTTGTCTCAACAGAAAAAACAGGACGACCCTAAAAAATATGCACATATCTCTCCACTTATCTCTCTCCTCACCGAAAACAAACACCCATTTATCTCAACAAAAACCACGCGCATGCCCCGTACGCCCGCCCGTTCTCGCCGCCGCCACCCATCTGCCCATCCACCATCGGCGACCTACAGCCCGAAAGAGCCGCCGCGAAGGAAGATATCGCCCCGCCGCCGAGCCAGATCTCCTGCGCATCCCGCACCCGTCATCAATCCATTTCCTCCGGCGAGAGCCCCTCCCCACACCGATGGCTCGCTTCCCCGGAGCGTCCCGCGTTCCCATTTTCCCCGGAGCGTCCCGCGTTTCATCTTCTCCGTTGACATCCGGCGAGGCCTCACCAGCACCACTCCGCCTCCCTCCGTCCTCCTCTTCCCAACTCGATTTCTCATGGGTCTGGTGCTCCAATTTGTCAGCGAGGATCAGCGTCGCCGTTGCTGCCGGCGACCACTTGCAGCTCCCCTCCACAAGGTTAGGTTCCACCCCGACAGAGGAGAAGCTTGTTATCAGTGTACAGACGGCGCTATTTTTTGACAGCACAAGAAGTGGTTCATAGTTGAACTTCTGGATACTATATGTTCTGCAGCAGATTAGTGGCTCTGTGACGTTGTACACATGGTGTGGGCTGCTCTATATCCTCATCGCGGCTCCTAATCCCGGTCATGTATTATGATATGAATAAGATCCTTCCCTTCTTTGTATATTCTAATCGCGACTCAGAGCTTGAGGTGGACAAAAGCGCAGGGAGGGAGGCAAATCAGGCAATGAATGGGCGACCTGCGCCCAGGGCAGCATCGAAGACTGTAACTCATGTGCTGCGGGTAGTTTTTACAACAGCCAAGATGGGGCGGCAGAGAATGGATGGGGTCTCTGAATCAGAAGAAAGCTAATGAGGGCGTCAATCCCCACAAGAACTTGTCGCTCTTTTTCCGGACCCAGTCATTGTATTGAATAGCAAGCTATGAGAAAACAGGGATTTTCACTTAGTATGAGGTATGGTCGATTCCTTCATATTGGGGACTTCTCATGATCTGAATCATTGGATAGCTTGTAACAATTTTTACTTATGGCCAGTTAGCTAAACTTCAAAGTTGGTTCTATAACCTTTAGGAGCAGCACATGATTCATGATAACTAGGATCAGTTTTGTGTATAATCACGGTATATGGTATTCGGAGGATGTTTTTTCTTGTATTGTGAATCATTTCTCATGGGTTGTGGTTATCATCTGTTGGCATTGTGCAGGACGAGTTTCAGTTGGCAGATTCAGTTGGCGATCTTCAAGACGAGCAAGAACGAGAGCTTGTTCACTGATCGTGTAAGTCTGCAGTTGATATTGTTGGTTTGTTGCACATCTGGTATTACCATGCTTCTATTATTAAGGAATGGTTAAAAATCGATGAGAATCAGGGGTTCTCGATGGTTTTGCTGTATGGACTGAATACTTATGGATTCAATATGCCAATAGATGACATAATTTACTCCTAATTATTTCTTCCAATTGTTATGAGTTATCCATAATTATATGGCCTCCACTTCCAGCATTGGTGCATCTTCGTGTTAGTGGTCAGCGGTCTGATAATTTGATAAGCAGTGCAGAACAAAGTGTGGAAGCAGAGCTGGATAAGAAGACCATGTCCAAGATTCAGATACGGTCCATCTGATAGCTTAGCTTCAACTATCAACTTGACAGAGTACATTGTACTGAGAATTAACGACAACAATTTTTTTGAACAAAGACAGTAGCATCAAGCATCAAGAGTTCAACAAGAGAGAGTATTGTTTCCGAAATCTTATCTGTGTACCTACCCGAAGCACATAACCTGTAGCTGTATTGGAGGCGCACATGGTCAGAAAAACTGAGACCAGGAACACCTCAAAAAGCAGGTTTCTTATTCTCTTTTTATATGTAATAATCAATGGTAAAAATACCATCCCTCGAACTTTGCTGGCCTGGTATCGCACACTGGAAAAAGGATACATTGTCTATGTATCTCAAGTAGCTCTTTCTTTGTTTTATTGCATTCATTAATTTTCTACCTTTAATCAGTTTGTAGAAACCGCGTATATGATGAGTTGAACAATAAGAATATCTGCTGATGCTCTACTCGTAACATTGATTTAGGCCCTGTATTTTTTTTTACTCTTTTTCCAAGTTTTCTCCTTTTTTTTATGAAAGAGGGTCTCTCTTCGATTTCCATTATCTGAAACCAAGTAGTTTTTGTTTCTAAATTTTCACCTAAGTCTGAATCATGTGTTTGTGTAGTTCCATTCTTAAGTCGCCAGCGATTAAGATGTAACAGGCTGGTGGGTCTAGGCTCCTCTACGACAGCAATTAAGATCTAACTGGCTACTTGAGATACTTGCAACATTGATTTAGGCCCTGTATTTTTTACTCTTTTTCTAAGTTTTCTCCTTTTTTTATGAAAGAGGGTCCCCTTCCGATTTCCATTATCAGAAACCAAGTAGTCTTTTGTTTCTAAGTTTTCACGTAAGTCTGAATCATGTGTTTGTGTAGCTTCCATTCTTAAGTCGACAGCGATTATGATGTAACAGGCTGGTGGGTCTGGGCTCCTCTACGGCGGCGTTTGCGGATGCTCTTCTGATGTTGGTGGATCAGAGATGACGAGATCCTTCTAGGGAGGAAGACTTCACATGCACAAGGCATGATTCGTGGTCGATGAGGCCGATAAGTGAATAACAAGCGTCGAGCAGACTGCTAGGAGGGAGGCCACTATGGCCAGCGTCTTCATTCTCGATTGCTGTTCCTCTTTCATCTCAGCAAGCGCCTCCTCAGTATGTTGCCAACCTTTCTGCTGTCATTCCATAATTTCCATTTAATGCCCTTCTTAGTTCCTTGGATGATTTGTAGCAGGTGAGCATAACCTTGTGGAATTGAGTTCTCGGGCTCTATCTGAAATTTGATCAATCCATCGGTTGTCTGACATCACCAAACTATTTGGTTGGCTTGAGATGTGTACCCACATATCTGCTAGAATTTTCCGTTTTTATAAGATTCTTGGTGTAATATCATGCTGCAGTTGATGTTGTGCCTTGGGGTTCTTTCTCCCAGCAGGACGAGGCAGGGACAGGAACTGGGTGCATTCGTCGCCACTGCCACTGTAGTTGAGCAACATCAATTGTATTTGGTTCGTATTTTTATGTCCGCGATTTTTCCCACACCTCTATTATCTTACAACCTTCTAGGTCTTTTGGTTAGTGCACTTAGAGCACAAGATTCTGCTCCAACCATTGCATATATTATTTTCGGGACACTGCACCAATCTTTCCCACTTATGCATCCATAGTACTGCTAAATATGTTAATGCTTCCATAGCTCTTTAGAATCTGCTATAACGACCTATTCTTAATTTGTAAATCCAATTGAATGATGCATATATTGTATAGTATATTTTGATTGGTATGATTCACTCATATGGGGATTTGGCAGTGCTTCATCACGATTGAGCCAATGTCCTGAAAGCCGAGAATAGTCGTTGTCAGGGATTTTTTAAAAGAGCTAATGAGTTATCTGAATCACTTTTACAAAGTTATGAAAGATAACGAAGTGCAATTAACTTGAGATCATGGTGTGTTGCATTGTTATGGGTTACGGTTTTATAGTGATGCAGGTTCCTGGCTGCAACCAATCTATTGGTCCCTCTCTAAGAAAAAACAACTAATCTATCACATGAGATTGGCGTGCTGGAGTTGTCCATGTATGTTGTAAAAGATTTCCCATTGTTGTGCTATGTAAATATTGGAATATCTGTTGGATTAGTTTATCAAAAAATTAAGCTATGGTGCACTTATGTATACATACTCTAGCTCTTCTCTTTTAATTAAGTTTAATCTGGACATATTGTCAACAAAAAATATTGGTATGCATGTGATATTTCTGGTATCTCATTTCTTACAATAGTGCTGTTCATTTTATCATTTACTGAAAATAGTGCTTCTAATAGCATCGTAGTGTGAATTCCTGACAACGTATATATTTTCTGACAATTTTGTGTCACTTTGCCTGCATAATGATGTTATTGATAATTTGAGTTCCTCTTTACCTGCGGAATGAGGAAGGAGCTGGTAGTCAGGGGGTACCAAGACTGTTCAGAACCTGACTTTTTATTTTTATTGTTAGCAATATCGTTTGTCCTTGTAATATCTACAATGCTGATTCAAAATTGTTTTCCTATGTCTCGTGTTTCCGTAGTGAAGTTCTCCATGGCCTAAAAGATATTCAATAAATATCAACCCGTAGCAAATGACAGAAATATTTGTGTATGTTGTCCCCTTTCCACCTCCCCATTTTTAGATATTGCCTAAAAGATATTTAATAAAATTGTTTCCATCACGTTCATCGATCAGAGAATCATCGAAACTAACAAGCTAATGAAACACAAGGAGAGAAGGACGGAAGGAGGAATATTCAGATGCACGAGAGGTATGAGATATACGATCATGTTTTTATGATCTAGCCAAAAATGATGAGCACGCCTTGCTCAAAAAATACGTTATGAAATAGTATTATGAATTCTATTTTTTTGACAATGATACTTGATTGCACAAAATCTAAAATTACATGCTTGACATGGTTATCATAGCCTCATTAAAAAATTTATACCCCCGTTGCAACGCACGGGCGATTTACTAGTTTACCTATATGACAAACTAGCAACTAAACAAGATACACAAGGTAAAGACGGTAAACTAGGATAGAGGTAACCGAAGTGAAAGCACGCGGAGACACGGATGTATTCCCGAGTTCCTCCTTTTTAGGGGAGTACGTCTCGTTGGAGAGGTGTGTGTTGGGAATCGTAGGCAGAAAACAAAAATTTCCTAGCGACGATAACCGTAAACTAGCCAAGATCTATTCTATGCAGATATACTATACGGAAGGAGACAGAATACATACCCTTGCAGACCGGAAGCGGGATTACGTTCCCGCACAAACGTTGTCGATGGAGACGACGAAGCCGACCTCAGGGTCGTGTAGAGGAAGTAGACAGCTCCCAGCGCCAAACGATGGCGCCTCGTGGTTCCACACACGTACGGTGTGGATGACGACCTCCGGGCTCCAGATCCAGCAGAGCAGCGGAAGTGGAAGAGTGGATCTAGCAGCACGGCGGTGTGCAAACTATAGAGAGACTTCTCTCCTCGTACGAAGCTCCAGAATCGGAACCCCGTTCAAGGTAGGAGAGAAGAAGAAAGGAGATGGGCAATTTTCAAGGCATGGGGCACTCCTATATAAAGGAGAGGGAGGGAGGCCAACCTCCTTGGCTCCCCCATGTGGGACTATTCCCACATGGGGGGTGCGCCGGCCATGGGGGGGTGCGGCTGCCCTAGTGGGCCCCATGTGGCCCACTAGGGTGGCAGCCCCCCTTTTTCCTTTTTCCCTTTTATTTTCTTTTTCCCCGAATGGGCCTCTAAGGCCCATTTAACTTTTAATGCCTTTTAAATTCGAAATTAATTAAATAAAAATGTATTTAATCATTAATAACACTTATTAATATTAGATACATATTATTTAATTCATTCGGACCCCGAAACATATTTCGTGGCCTCCGATCAATCATCGGACAATTACCGGAACACTTCCGGAGCTCCAGAACACTTCCGGAGTTCCTGTTTCTCATTCTCTCTAAATCCAATCTAATCGTCACCCACCCTTAAGTGTGTTACCCCACGGTTCGGGATCACTCCAGACATGATCGAGACTCTCTCTCCGATCAATCGACTAACAGCGGAATCTGGATATCCATGATAGCCCCTGTGTGTCCACGAATGTCTCTTTATTCGTTTGAACCTGTAGACGTCCAGTTTCAATCTCTTGCCTGGTGATACTTAGATTGTCGAGTGTCGTTCTCCGGTATCACATTTTACCGAGCTTGACCTCATCCTTGACAATCTATCTTTCTCGTCTGTGATGTTACATCCCCGTGACCTAGTCACATGCTTGCAAGCTCATTAGATGTAATCTCACCGAGTGGGCCCAGAGTATCTATCCTGCTATGCGGATTGGCAATTCCCGCTATTGATTACTCGCCCCGACTACTTCCTTCCAATACCCGAAGGTGTCACCCTTATTGTCGTGCGTATGAGACATGACGTTAGGTGCGATCAGCCGTATCTTTCAGAAGCAGCGACTTGATATAATCTCACGGTCCAAGATCTGAAACTACGTTTCTATATATTTGGGTATGTCCATCAAATCATTCACCCAATGATATGACTCCGTTGTTAACCGGTTAATGCCCATGATCAGGAAACCTTGATCATCTGTTACACAACGAACTAGTCAAGTAGAGGCTACTAGGGACCTGGTTGTTTCTATACCACACGTGTATTATGTTTCCGAGTAATACAGTTATAGCATGGTATTAAAACGTATTATGAACAATAAGAGATATGACAATAAAATCACTTTATTAATTGCCTCTAGGGCATATCTCCAACAGTCTCCCACTTGCACTAGAGTACAAATTAATCTAGTTTACAACTTGGTAAAAGCTTGACACCAATAGCATTACGGTGTTCTTCATGCTTGTCTCGTGGAAGAGGTTTCGTCAACGGATCTGCAACATTCAGGTCCGTGTGTATTTTGCAAATCTTCACATCGCCTCCCTTGACGTACTGCCGTATGACATGGAAGCGTCGGAGAATATGTTTGGCGGTGGAGTGAGACCTTGGTTCCTTCACGTTGGCAATGACCCCTGTGTTGTCGCAGAAGATAATCACAGGGTCTCGCGCACTGGGGAACACTCCAAGTTCGATGATGAACTTCCTGAGCCAAACAGCTTCATTTGCAGCATCCGTTGCAGCAATATACTCCGATTCCATTGTAGATTGGGCGACTATGGGTTGCTTCCCACTTCTCCAGCTCACAGCGCCTCCGTTCACCTTAAACACATAGCCTGTTTGCGATTTCGAGTCATCGGGATCTGTGCAGAAACTTGCATCAACGTAACCTGTTACGCCAAGTTCCTCTTCACAGCCTCCATAAACAAGAAACATGTCCTTGGTATACTTAAGATACTTCAGTATGTTCTTAACAGCTATCCAATGATCCTTGCCAGGATTACTCTGGAATCGACTCGTCAGACTAAGAGCCAATGCCACATCGGGTCGAGTACTTAACATGGCATACATGATCGATCCTATAGCCGAAGCATATCGAGTGCCATCCACCTCAGCTTTTTCAAGAGCCGTCCGTGGACACTGAGCCATGCTCAATGTTTTTCCCTTGACAACTGGCACAAGACCTTCTTTGCCAAATGCATATTGAACTTCTTCAATATCTTGTCAAGGTAAGTACTTTGACATAACGCTAGTAGGCGCCTGGGTCTATCACGATAGATCTTAATGCCTAATACGTATGCAGCTTCTCCTAAGTCCTTCATTGAAAATTTACTGTTTAAATATTCCTTCACGCTTTTCAGAAGTTCCACATCATTCCCAATTAGTAATATATCATCCACATATAGAACTAGGAATGCAACTGAGCTCCCACTCATTTTCTTATAAATGCAGGTCTCTTCCATTTTGGACAAATCCAAAACCTTTGATCACCTCATCAAAGCGAAGATTCCAGCTCCGAGATGCCTGCTTCAGTCCATAAATGGAACGCTGAAGTTTGCATACCTTGCCAACATTTCCTGGACTGACAAAACCTTCAGGTTGTACCATATACAACTCTTCCTCAATGTTGCCATTTAGGAACGCTGTTTTGACATCCATCTGCCATATCTCATAATCATGATATGCAGCTGTTGCTAGCAAAACCCGAATAGACTTTAGCATCGCTACCGGTGAAAACGTTTCATCGTAGTCAATTCCATGAACTTGTCGGAAACCTTTTGCGACAAGCCGAGCCTTATAGACGGTCACATTACCGTCAGCATCAGTCTTCTTCTTAAAGATCCATTTATTCTCGACAGCCTTGCGCCCTTCGGGAATCTCCACCAAAGTCCATACTTTGTTGTCATACATGGATTCTATTTCGGATTTCATGGCCTCAAGCCATTTCTCGGACTCGGGTCCTTCCATCGCCTCTTTGTAATTTGTAGGTTCGTCTTGTTCAATTAACATGACGGTGCAAACAAGATTACCGTACCACTCAGGAGAAGTACGGGTTCTTCCAGACCTACGAGGTACAATAGCCTCCTCGACATTTTCTCCCACTTCATCTGTTATGAAGGACGGTTCAGGAACTGTTTCCGTTGCGCCACTCGGTATTTCGAGTTCAGGATCAACTATCTCGTCGAGGTCTATTTTCCTCCCACTTACTCCTTTAGCGAGAAACTCCTTCTCGAGAAAGGTGCCGTTTCTAGCGACAAACGTTTTGCCCTCGGCTTGGTGGTAGAAGGTGTACCTATGGTTTCCCGTGGATACCCTACAAAGACGACCTTTTCCGATTTTGGTTCTAGTTTGTCAGGCTGCAATTTCTTGACATAAGCCTCACAACCCCAAACTTTCAGGAACGACAGCTTAGGTTTCGCACCATGCCATACCTCATACGGTGTCGTTTCCACGGATTTAGATGGAGCCCTATTTAAAATGAATGCGGCTGTTTCTAACGCATATCCCCAAAACGATACGGGCAAATCGGTAAGAGACATCATAGACCGTACGCTATCTAATAAAGTACGATTACGTCGCTCGGACACGCCGTTGCGTTGTGGTGTTCCGGCAGGCGTAAGCTGTGGCACAATTCCACAGGCCTTCAGATGTGTGCCAAACTCAAAACTCAAATATTCGCCACCACGATCGGATCGGAGGTGCTTTATTTTCTTGTTAAGTTGATTTTCAACCTCACTTTGAAATTCTTTGAACTTTTCAAAAGTTTCTGACTTGTGTTTCATTAAGTAGATATACCCGTATCTACTCAAGTCATCAGTGAAGGTTACAAAGTAACGATAACCATTGCGCGTTGATACGCTCATTGGGCCGCACACATCTGTATGTATAACTCCCAATAATTCCGACGCACGTTCAACGAAACCATTGAACGGTGACCTAGTCATCTTGCCCATGAGGCATGGTTCGCAAGTGTCAAGAGATCCAAAATCTAATGACTCCAAAAGTCCAGCTGAGTGGAGTTTCTTCATGCGCTTTACACCAATATGACCAAGTCGGCAATGCCACATATACATGGCGGTATCATCACTAAGTCTAATCCTTTTGGCATCTATGTTATGGATATGTGTACTACGATCGAGATTCAACAAGAATAAACCATTATTCACAGGAGCATCAACATAAAAGATATCATTCATCGAAATAGCACAACCATTTGATACTGAATTGAATGAATATCCGTCTTGCAACAAGCAAGAACCACTTATAATGTTTACACTCAGAGATGGCACAAAATAACACTTATTTAAAACCAAAACTAATCCCGAAGGTAGATGTAGAGGGAGCGTGCCGACGGCCACACGTCAACTCTTGATCCATTGCCGACGCGCATCGTCACCTCGTCCTTTGCCAGGCGCCGACTATTCCGCAACTCCACCTGTGAGTTACAAATATGAGCAACAGAGCCGGTATCAAATACCCAGGTATTACTACGGGCGCATGTAAGGTACACATCAATAACATGTATATCAAATATACCTTTATCTCTCCCGACAATCTTGCCGGCCTTCTTGTCTTCCAGGTACTTGGGGCAGTTGCGCTTCCAGTGACCATCTCCCTTGCAGTAGAAGCATTCCACGCCAGGTTTGGGACCAGGTTTGTTAGCCTTGGATTTGGCAACGTGTTTGCCATCCTTCTAGACTTCCAGTTCTTCCTTCCCTTGCCGCCAGATTTCTTAAAATCGACGGTCTTGTTGACCATCAACAGCGTGTGCTCCTTCTTGATTTCCACCTCAGCAGTCTTGAGCATCACGAACACCTCAGACAGGGACTTAGCCATGCCCTGCATGTTATAGTTCATGACGAAGCCTTTGTAGCTAGGAGGCAACGATTGCAGCACCCTATCAATCGCCAGCTCATCAGGAATCTTGCATTCCAGAGCGTTCAGGCGTTGAACGTAGCCAGACATTTTGACCACGTGCTCGCTCACACTGCTATGCTCTTCCATCTTGGCTGAGAAGAAAAGCTCAGAAGCTTCATACCTCTCAGCCTTAGCCTGCGGCGCAAAGACAGCCTTGAGATCAGAAATTATCTCAAAAGCACTCATCTTCTCAAAGCGCTTTTGCAGGTCGGCTTCCATGGCGTAGAGCATGCCACTCTGGACGAAGGAGGAATCCTCCGACTTGGTCTGATAGACCTTCTTCTCGTCATCGGAGGCGTCGTCTGCAGGAGGGTCACCTAGGGCGGCTTCAATGACGTAAGCCACCTTGTGGGGAGTGAGGAGGATCCTCAGGTTGCGGAACCAGGACATGAAGTTCGACCCATTGGTCTTAAGCTTTTCTTTCTCAAGGAACAGGCCAAGGTTAAAGGTGGGGCGAGACATCTACAATGGAATTTGCAAAACATAAGACGTTTGTTCATAATAAAATATGGGTTCAAGTTTTAGTAAAATTAAAACTACCAGAACTCCCACTCAAGACGAGTATCCCTCTCATCGTCTTAGTGATTACACAATCCCCATCCATTACGCTACCCCCATCGATCAGGCGAATAGCATAACTTCAAAGGTAGACATCGTATATCAATCACATCACCGTATGTGACTCGTGCTTAACCTTTCGGTACTTGTGTTCCGAGGCCATATACTGTATATGCTAGGCTCGCCATAACACCCTTTGCGTATTGCGTGTGCAACGTGGCTTACACCCACTGTATGCGAACGAAGAGACGAGTGTAACCGCAAGCGGCGTACCCCGTAACGTAGAACTTTATTGGTGGTGCACGACAGAGGGAGAACACTATTATCGGAATTTTGGGAGGGATCATCTTATATTACTACCGCCGTGTAACTAATATATAACATATATAATACACATATAAGATGCACACAACCTACATAACATCTAAATGAAATGTAATGCGACATGATATGGTCTTCTCCGCGCCGATGGTCTCCTTCGCGCCAACAGTTTATAAACAATTTAATAAACCTACCTTGACCATATCACATTGCCCCTGCAAAATAAAGTTAGACGCTTCTACTTTATCTTTTGCATATTTTACGTGGCTGCTAGGGCTTCCGCACAAGAACCGTTTCTTACCTACGAAAACAACCACAACAGCGATAAGACAATTGTCTCTATTACACCCCTTTCGGGGCCCTCCATTGTAAATGCGATATCAACTATTGTAGGAGATACAGACACCCGCCAGCCACATATACGGTACAAGCCATATGTCAGGTGTGGAACCAGTCTCGCGTAAGAGTACGCGTAAAGTCGGTCCGGGCCGCTTCATCCCACAATGCCGCGATATAAACAAGTACACGCGAGAGGGTAACAAATGTAGAATCGATGCCCACATTCAACATGTGTTCTAACCGTAGAATATCTACGCATAGATCGGCTCTGATACCACTGTTGGGAATCGTAGGCAGAAAACAAAAATTTCCTAGCAACGATAACCGTAAACTAGCCAAGATCTATTCTATGCAGATATACTATACGGAAGGAGATCAGAATACATACCCTTGTAGACCGAAGCGGGATTACGTTCCCGCACAAACGTTGTCGATGGAGACGACGAAGCCGACCTCAGGGTCGTGTAGAGGAAGTAGACAGCTCCCAGCGCCAAACGATGGCGCCTCGCGGTTCCACACACGTACGGTGTGGATGACGACCTCCGGGCTCCAGATCCAGCAGAGCAGCGGAAGTGGAAGAGTGGATCTAGCAGCACGGCGGTGTGCAAACTATAGAGAGACTTCTCTCCTCGTACGAAGCTCCAGAATCGGAACCCCGTTCAAGGTAGGAGAGAAGAAGAAAGGAGATGGGCAATTTTCAAGGCATGGGGCACTCCTATATAAAGGAGAGGGAGGGAGGCCAACCTCCTTGGCTCCCCCATGTGGGACTATTCCCACATGGGGGGTGCGCCGGCCATGGGGGGGTGCGGCTGCCCTAGTGGGCCCCATGTGGCCCACTAGGGTGGCAGCCCCCCTTTTTCCTTTTTCCCTTTTATTTTCTTTTTCCCCGAATGGGCCTCTAAGGCCCATTTAACTTTTAATGCCTTTTAAATTCGAAATTAATTAAATAAAAATGTATTTAATCATTAATAACACTTATTAATATTAGATACATATTATTTAATTCATTCGGACCCCGAAACATATTTCGTGGCCTCCGATCAATCATCGGACAATTACCGGAACACTTCCGGAGCTCCAGAACACTTCCGGAGTTCCTGTTTCTATTCTCTCTAAATCCAATCTAATCGTCACCCACCCTTAAGTGTGTTACCCCACGGTTCGGGATCACTCCAGACATGATCGAGACTCTCTCTCCGATCAATCGACTAACAGCGGAATCTGGATATCCATGATAGCCCCTGTGTGTCCACGAATGTCTCTTTATTCGTTTGAACCTGTAGACGTCCAGTTTCAATCTCTTGCCTGGTGATACTTAGATTGTCGAGCGTCGTTCTCCGGTATCACATTTTACCGAGCTTGACCTCATCCTTGACAATCTATCTTTCTCGTCTGTGATGTTACATCCCCGTGACCTAGTCACATGCTTGCAAGCTCATTAGATGTAATCTCACCGAGTGGGCCCAGAGTATCTATCCTGCTATGCGGATTGGCAATTCCCGCTATTGATTACTCGCCCCGACTACTTCCTTCCAATACCCGAAGGTGTCACCCTTATTGTCGTGCGTATGAGACATGACGTTAGGTGCGATCAGCCGTATCTTTCAGAAGCAGCGACTTGATATAATCTCACGGTCCAAGATCTGAAACTACGTTTCTATATTTTGGGTATGTCCATCAAATCATTCACCCAATGATATGACTCCGTTGTTAACCGGTTAATGCCCATGATCAGGAAACCTTGATCATCTGTTACACAACGAACTAGTCAAGTAGAGGCTACTAGGGACCTGGTTGTTTCTATACCACACGTGTATTATGTTTCCGAGTAATACAGTTATAGCATGGTATTAAAACGTATTATGAACAATAAGAGACATGACAATAAAATCACTTTATTAATTGCCTCTAGGGCATATCTCCAACAGTGTGAGCCAACACAATGGCTCAACAGCCACAAAGGTTTCACCTTCTTCTCCGATGAACCGCACCACAAAGGTTTGGTTCACCTTCAACTATCGAAAACCTTCAAGGCGGAGTCTGGAGCCTTTACAACAACAATCTGGGGCACAACCCACAACTGGATTGGGGGCTCCCGAACGGCTACAATCTGTCAGAAGAACAACAAGTGAGTACAACAAGGGGCCAGGTTTTCCCAATGGAAACCCTAGCAAATGGTCCCTCAAGTGAATGCGAGGGAAATGTAAATCGGCTTTTTGAAGATGTAGATCCGGGATTTCTCCTTCAATCCTCCAAAGATCAACAAGTTTGGGTGGAGGGATTGGGAGATCTAGTGATTCTTGAGCTTGCAATAATGGTGTTCTTCAATGTTGGGCGAGCTGCTTGTCCAAAGGTAGGTGGAGGGGCTTTTATACCCCCTCCAAAATATCTGCCCGTTTGAAGAGGTACGGGAGGCAGGCCTGGAGGCCGGCCCCTTCCCGGAAGCTTTGACGTTCAGAGAGGCCGGCCTGGAGGCCGGCCACCCACCCGAGCTGCCCGGCCTTGGACCCGGCCTAGGCCGGCTTGGAGGCCGGCAGGGGACCCGAGGCGCCCGGCCTTGAGGGGGACGCCAGCCCGGCCTGGCCGGCCTCCACTCACTGGGTTTCACAAAACCTCTTTTCCATCACTACACTTTTTCTTTTTGTATAGAGATAGATAAAGTTTATCCCTTTAACATAAAACCTAAGATTTCCTGTAAGCACTTAGCGGATGGTTAAACACTCCAAGTGTTGTGATCAAACACCAAAACAAGATTAGTGGACTATGTCCTTTCAATATATATATCTTGTTTATCACTTATGAGATATCTCTTCTCCTCATCTTGTTCAGCATAACTTGTTGGTACATTTAGTTGAGCCTAACATATTTAGGTCTATGCTTGAAAATTAAATTAATAGTTTAGTTTTCAAACCAAATCCGCAATATATTCTGTGACGCCTATAAACACCCTCTAGGCAACGCCTTAATTTTATAACTATCCATATCCCAAAGACTCAATTCGTGCAATAGACGAGACCCACAGTAGAGTTAGAGATGTTATTCACGAGGAGAAGAAGTGAGGTACATGGGAAAAATAGGCACAATAACCCATAATATGATGACAATATGTGATTTCGATATTCATTTCACTTATGATTCAGTTAGAAACCTTTATTTTATGCATGTCACAATTTTTTTTGTATCATCAAATATTCAAATGGATAAGGACAATGCCACTTTCCTCATCCTTCAAAGGGTCTCCCGGTTTCTACGGTGTTGTGTTCTGACAGCAAACTTGGTTTGAGTGTTCAATTCGGTAAGTTTTGTGAGTGCAAATTGAATGGATACTATTTTAAAATCAATCCACCATTGATGCCATTAAATTTATAATGAACGTACTTTTGCTTCATATGCTGCACAGAACATATATGCACAAGCAAACACTTACAACCGAAACTCCTTGTTTTAGAATTTTACGAAAAAAAACTTACGGGTTATCATCTAGACCGAGTCAACATGCCCATGAAAAAATCGGTCGAGTGCCGGTTTGTGACCAAACAACTCATAAATGAGATTTCAATTACTGGTTTTCACAGTTTGATACATCAGTGACCAATCTAATTACCTTGAAATAGTTCAATGCGTTAACTTAATAAAATCTGAAAATTTCCGCGTAGGCGGAAACAAAATTTTGTTTCCTTCACCGAAAAATTGACGTTACACTTTATTTCCTTTAAATACAAAAAACCGTTGTAATTTCTATTCCACGAAATTCCATTTCCATTTTTCGTATTTTATTTCTGCTTTTTTTTTTGCACGGAACTGACGGAAAGATTCCGTACCTTTTTCACCGGCGGTGAAGCAGATTCCATCCGTATGCCCACAACCCAACATTTGGGCCGTTTCTTTCCTCCATGGTGTTTGGGTTTGATTTTGTTTGAGAGGGGAGGATACCTTCTTGTTGGGGAAGGGGGAGTCCGCCAATTTCTGGCGCGCGGGAAAATTTCCCGCACTCGCGCCTCAGACCTCTCTATAAGAATCCCGTCGCCACGGTCGCTTGGTCCAGTTCCCCACTTCCACCGTCTCCCACCAAATGGGCCGCAAGAGGAGGTCTAGGGTTTCCGACGACGGCGACGGCGCTGAGGAGAATGGGGAAGACGCCTCCGCCGGTTCAGCCGCTGCGGAGAGCAAGAACCTCTACGAGGTAAATATTCCATCCAAACCCTAGGGCTACGGATTTCCGCTGGTAGGTTTTGATCGAATGGTCTCGGATTCGTCTTGAGCATGAATCACGCTTGTTTGATGCGGCAGCTTCGTCTTAGACCATCTGTTGCTCTGTCTGGTCCTTAGGATTTTTTTTGAATCCCCACGCGAATCACTCAAGTGTTAGTATTTGGGGATTGTGATTAAACTTGCGCAACCTGGTTGTTAGCCCCGAGTGAATTTGCAGGGATAAGCCTCCCTAAAATATGGAGTCTGCTGATCTGGTCGCTTGTCTGTATAACCTGCACACACCTCTCTGCTGCGCTGTTATACCATTTTATCATGCAAAACACTGGAATGGTAAAGATATATAGCTAGTGAACCCAAATTACTTGCATATCAAGACATATATTTGCGCATTTGGGATCTGAAATATGCAGAGAAAGGATTAAACTGTAACATCTGCGGTGTTGTGTTGCTACTGCCAGATTAATGGCGTGGCCTAGTTGTCTTTTGTATCCTGCTCTATGTTTTCATGCTCTCTATGTTTTCATGAAAGATATGCCGACCCAGTTGATGATTAACTTTTAGTCCTGTCCTGTTTTGGTTTACATAATAATTATTGCCCTGTTTGAGTCAAACAAGTGTGTGGGTGCGTGTCAAAGAGAAGATGTTTGCTTGTGAGTTACTTAACTAGGGCATGTTGGGCTATATGTATGTTGATACAGGAGCATATTTTAGTTCTATTTAAGGTGTCTCTGTCCTGAAAATCATATGCGACAAATAGGAAAAAATTGCTTTTTTTGTGGTGGACGGATGGATCAAACATCCCATACCTCTGAGTAGAGTGTTCAGGAGGTACACAGAGTTTGTGGTTGGTGGTTCATGTCCATAATCAAGATCTATCCTTTTATTACAGGAACAATACCTGTGCCTTACTTGATCCGCTGTTTTTCAATGCCCTCAAACCATCTATGCTAGTCTTATTTGTGTATCTTCATTGTTGCTGCGGTAGCTATAGTCAGTTGATGCATGCAATCTGATTGTGCTTAGTGTGGTAGAAATCCCTAGTTTGCATAGCAAGGTGAAAATGTTCCAAACAGTCCGAGCTGAGAACCTTAAAATGAGACTAAGTCTAAAGTTCTATAAGAGTACATGCAGGAACACTTTTTATGCTCCACGTCATCCCCATTTCAGAGGACAAATACCTGATAGGCTATGCAATTGTTTTCTTCATTATTCAGATCTTAGGGGTTGAGAGGACGGCTTCACAGCAGGAAATAAAAAAGGCATATCACAAGTTGGCCTTGCGTCTTCACCCAGATAAGAACCCTGGAGATGAGGTATGGCCTCAACTTAACCTTTATTGTGGAGTAAATGAGTACCAGTTATCACAATTGGAGTCTTATGCGATGTCAGGAAGCCAAGGAAAAATTTCAGCAGCTGCAGAAGGTGATTTCTATTCTTGGAGACGAGGAGAAAAGGTCATTGTATGATGAGACTGGCATTACTGACGATGATGTGAGCACCTAATCCTAGTCGCTTCCCTTCTTTCAGTTTCTGTGAAATATTCTGAAATCATGTCTTTTCTCTAAGGCACTGGTAGGAGAAGCTGCAGACAACCTCCAAGCGTACTTCAGAACTGTGTACAAAAAAGTATGTGTTTGCTCCATGATATGTATGATAATGTTGTGACAAGTGTTCGAACAAGTGATGGCGACGCTGATGACTTTCCAATTAAAATAGGACTGCACCAGGGGTCAGCTTTGAGCCCTTATCTCTTTACTTTGGTGATGGATGAGGTCACAGGGGATATACAAGGAGATATCCCATGGTGTATGCTCTTTGCGGATGATGTGGTGCTAATTGACGATAGTCGGGCGGGGTTAATAGAAAGTTAGAGCTGTGGAGGCGGACTCTAGAATCGAAAGGTTTTAGGCTTAGTAGAACCAAAACTGAGTACATGAGGTGCAGTTTCAGTACTACTAGGCACGAGGAGGAAGAGGTTAGGCTTGATGGACAGGTGGTACCTGAGAAAGACACCTTCCGATATTTGGGGTCTATGCTCCAGAAGGATGGTGATATCGATGAAGATGTGAGTCATCGAATCAAAGCTGGTTGGATGAAGTGGCGCCAAGCTTCTGGCGTCCTCTGTGATAGGAAAGTGCCACAAAAGCTAAAAGGCAAGTTCTATAGGACGGCGATTCGACCTGCGATGTTGTATGGCGCAGAATGTTGGCCGACCAAGAGACGACATATCCAACAGTTAGGTGTAGCGGAGATGCGCATGTTGAGATGGATATGTGGCCACACAAAAAAGGACCGGGTTAGGAATGATGATATACGTGAGAGAGTTGGGGTAGCACCAATTGAAGAGAAGGTTGTCCAACACCGTCTAAGATGGTTTGGTCATATAGAACGTAGGCCTCCGGAAGCGCCATTGCATACCGGACGGATAAAGCGGGATGAGAATGTTAAGAGGGGTCGTGGTAGGCCAAACTTGACATGGGAGGAGTCTGTTAAGAGAGATCTGAAGGATTGGAATATCACCAAAGAACTAGCCATGGATAGGGCTGCGTGGAAGTTAGCTATCCATGTGCCAGAACCATGACCTAGTTTCGAGATCTTATGGGTTTCAACTCTAGCCTACCCCAATTTGTTTGGGAAAAAAGGCTTTGTTGTTGTTGTTGTTGTTGTCGTTGTTGTTGTTGTTGCTCCATGCCAATCAGAAACTTATGGTTGTCCATTTGCTTGTACAATGCGTGATGATGGTTTTGCTCTGTCTAAATTAATCTCAGGTTACCGAGGCTGATATTGAAGATTTTGAAGCAAAGTACAGAGGGTCAGATTCTGAGAAAAAGGATTTGAAGGACCTCTATACACAATTTAAGGGCAAGATGAACAGGTGACTTTTGTAAATTAATTGTGCTTTTGTTCCAACACTTGACACACTGCGCTTGAACAACTGGAATTAATTATTTAACTTGCTCCCCTTTTGTGCAGACTTTTCTGTTCAATGATTTGCTCAGATGCCAAGCTTGATTCCCACCGCTTTAAAGATATAATTGATCAGGCCATTGCTGAAGGTAAAAATCATATGCTGCTGTCATCACAATTATACCATAATTGATTGCTTGTTCTGTTTTCTTCCTACAATGAGGTGCTGGCAAAGTGCTTAGTTTATGCATGTTTGAGTCAACCTGCTCCTTGAAACTTCTGTATGTGCAATAATCTTACCATCTCCTTACTTTTGCAGGTGAGCTGAAGTCCACCAAAGCCTATGAAAAATGGGCTAAAAAGATCTCTGAGATTGAGCCACCCACAAATCCATTAGAGAGGAGAGTAAAGTAAGCTCCCACCTTTGCCCCCTATTACACTTAACTCCATTTGATCATCTGAAGATGTTTTCTCCCATCACTTGCTTACTAGTCACTACTGTTGTTTCTCCTGAACCACCACAGGAAAAAGAAAAGCCAGGAAAGTGATCTCATCCTGGCGATCTCACAGCGCAGGGAGCAGAGGAAGGAGCGGTTCGATTCTGTGCTCTCATCCATAATGTCCAAGTGTGAGTCCAAGCCGAGCAGCTCGGAGCCCACGGAGGAAGAGTTTGAGCGTGCTCGGCAGAGGCTTGAGAAGAAGCACACCAAAGGGCGCAAATGATACGGCTGTTGACAGGGAGGTCGGGCTCTCTTCTTCGTCTGGGCGATGTGAAGGTTACAAGCCTGTAGTCGAGGTCTTGAGGGGTTTGTGTTGCAACTCTGGTAGCTTTGTTCGAAAGAACTGGGCGTGTGTATAAGTACTGAATGGAAGTAGGTGTTCTCGGATGTGATCTATATCAGTGTGCTGTTCTGATCAACGATTGTTTATGCTGTGTTTATTGCCGTATGAATCGCTGATGCATGTGAAGGCAAGTTTTACTTGTTGGGTTTTCTTGTTTTGACGAAGCCTGTGGACTCGCTGATGCATGTGACTTTTTTTTTGACTGATGCATGTGAATTCATCTTGGTATCAGTCTCCGTTAGTCTGGGTGGGGTGGGTGTGCATAGGTTGGCGAAAGGCGATGCCATGAGAGGCCGTGACTCATGCCCACTGCGTGTTTAGGGTGATTGCCAGGGATAGGCAGCAAAGGAGTTTGTGAGGTAATGATGCTTGATTAGGGTGATAAGGGTAGTTTTGAACTTATTTTATGCAGATCATACAAGAACTGATAACGCAACAACAAGACATTGGGAAACAGTTCAAACTAACCAGTTTTAACAAGTTGCGAATCAGTGTACCATTATGTTAAGACATGAGATGAAAATGTAAGGACAACCGGTGAATAACCCAATTTGGAGGACGATTTAGCTCGGACGCCAGTACATCAGGTTCTGGATCATCACCACCATAATCATCAAATGTATTACTGTTAGAGTTTATGTTTTTGGACCATAGGGGGACACCGTGTTTTGAGTCGCAGGTCTATATGCACCTGGTATGTAAAATGTTTTTAAATACATTTTAAAATGTCAAAAAATTCTAAACAAAAATTTCGGATGAACATCCATATAAGTACACAAAATTTCTCGAAAAAAGACATTGTTTGGTGGCCTATGTAAAAAAGGCAAAGAAATGTCTTGTGTAAAGTTATTTTGAAACATTGGAATTTGTCTTTTTTACACATGGTACAAAAGTTGTCTTTTTCTGGCGAAATACGAACATAGAATGTACAGATATATATACCTGAATTTTTTGTTTTGAATTTTTTGACACTTTTTTAGGGAGTATATACTCCTACGACCCAAAGACATTTCCGGACCATGGTATGTTGCATGTTTTTCCTCGCTACAATTTGCAAGCCAATGTAGTACCGTTGTTGCAAAACGACCAGAAAATCTCTTGGCTGGGAATTGCTTCACCAAAAATCTCTTTGGGTCGACATTGGCATTTAAGCTGAAGTCCACCAAAAATCTCTAACTATCTTCATATAATCTTCACAAAATTGTGTCAACATTTTGAACACCCTATCACATAACTGGGAATTGCTTGTGCGACACTTTTGATCAACGTATCAACTTTTAGGGTCGATTGTCGGAGTTTAATTAGTATTTGAATGTGTTGCGAGCATGTAATGTATATTATGTCCGTGTTTCCGCATTAAAACTATTTTGAACACAATATTTGCTTCATATTTGCTACATTTGTCCGAGAAATTTTTTAGTTACACTGTGGCGCGCCCAGGCTTCGGCAAATTCCTGGGTCTGCCACTGGTTTCACCCAATTTATCATACAGTATCAAACTTTAATCTGATTTACCAACACAATTACATAGTTGGCGTTCAGCCCAGCCGAAGAATATCATCAAGAACCAGGAGGCAGCCACAATGATGGCCGACCATCAGTTCCAGCGAAGCCTAATCATGGCCGCGCGCTGCTGACCAACCGGCCAAACACAGCTAATTTCGGCGAGCTCCAACGAACCAATGGCCAGCCGTGCTCCTCTCACGGCCGCCCGCGCGCACTACAAATCGCCACACTCTCCAGCTCCTCACCACAAGCTATCGAGAGACCTCCCAGCCCCCTTCCCGCTCCGATCCACCAGAATAAACCGCGCCTCGCCGATCGATCTCCTCCCCGATCCCCTCCTCCTCCTCCCCTCGAGCGAGTATCAGCTGTGCAGGCTCGTCGACCGTCGAAGAAGAACGATCGGAGGAGAGAGCTAACTAGCTAAGAAGAAGAGATGGAGATGAAGAAGATCGCCTGCGCCGCGCTCGTCGCCGTGGCGGCCTCTGCTTCCCCAGTCGCGGCCTCCGAGGCCCCCGCGGCCGCGCCCGGCCCGGCCACCAGCGGCGCCTTCGCTGCTGCGCCCGCTGCCGGCGCGCTCATCTCTCCCTCTTCGCCTACTACTTCCACTGAGACGGGCCGGAGGGACGGAGCACCGTAGTGCTGCACTGCACACCCTGCATCATATCCGACGCGGGCCCGACGTGATGAAGATTCGTTGGTTAATTTTATTATTAATAATTAATTTAAGATGATATGGGTATGTAATGTAATTTTGCTTGATTTTTTCTTCTTTCTGATGAGATTCGTTCGGTATATTTTATTTCACATTTGTAAGTTGTAGCCGTGTGTAATGGCGATACATTGCTATTTGATTTGAATTGGCATTTGCTGTAATAATTTCTCGCGGTTCGTGCTGATTCGTGAAGTTGGTATAGTTTTTCACTTCTCCATATTCAGTCTAGAATTGGGCGATTTTCTAATTATTCTTCGCTTGTATGAGCGCTCGCACAGATTAGGACAACAAAATGATAAAGACCGCCGAAGAGGAGGAAGACTACGCAGTCACCGCCGTCCACCCCTCCCGTGGCTGGTGCCGCCGCGCCGCCCCGCTCTATCTCGAGCTCCTCCTTCAAGATAAGTTCCAGGATTGCCTCCGGCGCGGCTAGTCGTGACTGCGGTGGCTCCGACTCGCTCAGCCGTCGTCAACTCGGGCTCTGTCACGCAAGGAAGGAGGATACGTGTCGCGCGTAGAAGAGCGTTTTCGTCTCGAATTTATACATCTTATAAAGCAAAACCCAACTAACATGCATTAATTATTTTTTATCTCAACATGTAAGCTATCCAAATCATGCGTTCTCTTAGCCAACCAAATGTCCCATTTGCCCATGATTATGGATTTTATGATTCCGAACCTTCTTGTATGCAACATGTTCACATCATCTACTTTTCATCCATCTAATTGTTCATGTCACCAATTTTTAATCATCAACCACAAAAAAATCACGTCAGTTAACTTCCATATTTATATAAACAATTTTATATTTCATGAGTCTTAAGCCTTTACTTACACAATAAGTTTTCAAAATGGATTTTCGCTGCAACCGCGCGGCGGGTTAGTATCCTAGTTCTATATACGATCGTGGGAGAAGGTCCACAATGTGCATCATGATTCATGCCGCCGGTCGTGTGCGTGACGACTCAAAAGTACGCTGATGCTTGCAGCACTGCAAGGGTTGGTTTGACTTTGACGGCGCCACGAAATCGAAATGCTCTGGGACGTGGCCTGTCCATCTCGAAATAAAGAAATTAAAATAAGAATGAAGATAATTTTTGATTGACCGTTTCCCTGATTCGATTCCTCCCTCGCCTCCGCTCTCCTTTCCCTCCCCACTCCCACTCCGCTGCCCCAAACCCTAGCGCGAGAGGGCTAGCTGCCGCGGCGGAATGGAGTCGCACGTGCTGGTGGCGCTCGCCCTATCCTTCGTCGGCGGCCTCAGCACCTCCCTCGGTACGCGCCCCAACCAACTCCCTCGATTACCTGCTGGCTTGGCTGGATTGCCCGCCTCCATGCGGTGCGGAGTCTAGGGATTCGTCTTGCTGCTTCCATTTCTGCTCCTTAGCCCGCCTCAAATTAACTTTAGTGTTATCTAGCTGTCTTTTATTTTTTGCATAATTCTAGCTTGTTCTTGTTCAATTGTTAGTCGATGGAACCGCCTAGGCCCCTAAGCAGGAGAATTGTACGATCTCCGCAACCGAAGATCATCAGAATGCAGAGAAGAAGATGAATTCTAATAAAAAAAGCGTAGAAGAAGCTACTCTAGGGAACTATCATACTAATAATTTTCAAGGTTGACCTGAGTGGCACAGTTAGTTCCACAGGTTTAGGGACCGGGCATGGTTGACGATGCTTAAGTGATAAAGATCAGTCTTGCTTGTTCGCCTAATATAATTTAGTTAATGCGTTTCCACGTTGGACCTGCCTAGTATTGGTTAACAAATTTCAACTGTGAAATGATTTGAGATGTTGCGTAACTCTTTTTCAAGCTGGTCTTGAAGGGTGCTTGTATTTGAGATCCTACAAGGTCTCGAAATAGGCTTTCGCCCCGCTTTATAGATAAAGCAATGACCATACAACTCCAACATACAACTCACACCACGACACACACCCAAGGCAAGAAACAAAGGTGCTAAAGAAAAGCTATGACACCCGAGGAGACGAAGCCATGGTCGACAAAAGGTGGACTCCAAAACGGTGCCTTCAAGAAGGGAATGACACCGGAGTGCCGCCACCGCCTGATCCAAAGGATCGGGGTTTTCACCCGGAGCAATACGAAGATCAGAGGATAACCACGACGATGCCTTTAGGAAGGAGACGATGCCCACGGACGCCGCCGTCGCCGGCCTGAATAGAACCAGACAGGGTTTTGCACCCCGGCAACACATCCTCCACCTCCGAAATGGTGCGGCCACGCTGCAATTCTGGTTTTATAATCACTTCAACTAAGCTCCAATTCTGCATTTTCAGGGGCGCTGTTTGTGATCTTGAATCCTACCCCTGACCTTAAGAGGCTCGGCCTCCTCCAGGTCATCAAATTTTCTTTTATGATACTGGGTAACTTCACTGTCTTAGACTAGGTAAGTGATAATTGTCTAACTATTTGCTTGTGCTCTATATACTTCTTATACTGCATACAGGGATTTGCTGCTGGACTTATGTTGAGCATTTCGTTTCTAGACTTGGCACACAATGCACTCAATTCTATAGGCTTCTTGAAAGCCAACCTTTGGGTGAGTCGCATTTGCTTGAAATTCTATAATCTATGTCATGAAATTTTGGTAGATCTCAGATAACAAATTGCACTCTGTTTTGTAGTTTTTTGCAGGAGTTCTTTTCTTTGGTTTGGTTGTCAAGTTTATTCCGGAGCCAACCTTTGTGCCAACAACTGATGCAAGCAAGAAAAAGGTTGAAATCAACATTCCTCGGGGATAATTAGTTAATTACAGCATCATATGAATCTGTTTTCTTAGTAAAAATAGGACAGCTGAGTAGAATTTAATTCTCTTTTGTGGAAAGTAGGCTGATGATGATGGGTCGGGTAAAGATATGATGAAAAAGCATCGCCGCCAAGTCTTATTCAGTGGTATCATCACTGCTGTTGGTAAGAAACTAAGAATGTGTCATTAAGCTCCCTTGTTTTATCAGCCTGCACTCGTCAAACTTTCTTTCGGGTGACATGATTAATTGAACTATTTCATGCCACACACAAATTCTGTGAAGTTTTGCTTCCTTGAACCTTGAAGCTACAATATTTTGACTTTATACTTGTTCTGAGCTGCAGGAATCAGCTTGCACAATTTTCCTGAGGGAATGGCGGTATTTCTTGGATCTGTCAAGGTAATTCCTTTGTGTATTCATGTTAATATAGTGGTATAAATTGATTTGCTAAAGAGGGGTTAGGACTTAGGACTGCACCTTGCATTTGTTCTAACAGAGAAGTTACTCGGGCCTAGCTTGGCTGTTTTGGTTTTCCAAGAGCTAATTTATCATGTCTGATTATTTAGCATGCGCTGATTATATTTTTATAATGAAAAAATGCAGGGCCTTCGTGGGAATTAACTTGGCTTTTGCTATTGCTTTACATAACATACCCGAGGTATGGAAATCAACCTATCGTTCTTTGGTTAAGTAGCCTAATTTTTTTATTTGAAGTAGTATGTTGCATCCTTGCCACTTTGGATAGCCCTTGCATGTTTTTTGCAATAAGATTCAACTGCCATTATTATTTTTCTATTATTAGTTTAATTTGAAAACCCGATAAGGCAAAATGGTCACGATGATTCTTTACTTCTGTGCAGTGCTTATATGCCATTAAATTTCGAGCATCTTGATACTTGCTAGGTCTCCACACAATCCAAATTATATCGCTGCAAACGCTTTTAGGTCGTCCCAGTATAATGTCTTTAAAATATATTCATTTTGATCCTTCTATTTCAGTTTGATGCTGAGTGAATGTAATAGACTTAGGTGGCATCAAACATATTAGTACATACAAGGGAGAAATTTGCAAATTGTGTCAGCGAGATCTATTATTTTGAACAAAATTTACTGTAGAAATAATTAAACAAATTCAGTTTATGGATAGAAGATTTAGGGTAGCTATGGTTCTACAAACGTATATCCGAGACTAGTGATAGTCTGACATAAATATTGATGATTTTGTGCAGTTTACTATCCTAGCTTGTTCTTGTATCCGCTATCCTAACTAGTTGACACTTCGTTACCTTCTCAGGGGGTTGCTGTAGCTCTGCCACTCTATTTTGCTACCAAAAGGTACATGTTTTCCCCATGTAGACATGAATAATGAATGAACTTTATAGTTCACACCGGCCTTCAGAAAATGAGTCCCTAACGTAAATTCTATGGATTCTCTGATTTTCTATAGCCAAAAGTTATAAATAGGTTACAAAAATATAAGTCATGCTTGTTAAGATATATTATTTTGGCATAGGATTTGAAAACTTTTCATAGATGGTGAACCACTCTTATCTTGTCTATGTGACCTCCACCTGTTTTTGTCCAGTCTTAAAAGGCTGAGAACAATGATTGACATTCCAAAGTGTTACAGAGAACACAAAAATGCTTGACGGCGAAATAACATTTCCTATTTTAATTGTTGTACCTATTCTTTTTGGTAGTGGATAATATCTATCTGTTTGCTCCCTTCCTTTTGCATATCAAAGCAAATGGCAAGCATTTAAATATGCAACACTCTCTGGTTTGGCTGAGCCACTTGGAGTGGTTTTTGTAGGTATGCTATTCTTTATGAGCTTTTTCTTGCAAGTTTATTCATTTAATACGTATATGTTTATTGAGTACTCATGTAGACGTGGTTACTGCAGCTGCCTTTTTTCCAAGCAACTTAAATCCTGAAATTCTTGAAGGCCTGCTAGCATCAGGTTTGTCTGTTAGTAGAGCTAAAAGTGATATTCATACAAAGACTTTGCTGACTTCCTGCTTGTCTTTAAACAGTTGGTGGTGTTATGGCTTTCCTCACTTTGCATGAATTGTTGCCTCTAGCATTTGACTATGCTGGTCAGAAGCAAGCTGTTAAAGCAGTGTTCGTTGGCATGGCTGTCATGTCTGCAAGGTTTGTTGATGTTTCAAATTAAATAAATACTCCCTCCAGTCCGAAAAAAGTGACGCGACTTGTACTTCCAACTTGCACGTAGACAGTTCTTTTTCTCCGACACTAATATCGGATCGGAGGTAGTATATGCTTCCCCGGTGACAAACATAGATTTGTCTTTCAGTAGAAGACTCGTGCATATAGTTTTGAAGCACCTTTACGCTGCGAATTGGGAAAAATAAATAATATTATGTACATTGGGTGGTAATTGAGATCTCATAATCTACTTGGTATGATTTAGGATAGTATCATAGCAAATTTTATATGTTGGTGTCTAAGATCGTAAGATAGAATATATGTTGTTGTCAGTTAAGATTGTAAGATCTCATAATCTATAGGGAAAATTTAGGCATGCAGGTTGCAATATTTGTGTGACGACAGTAGGCTTGAACATATTGACCCCTTCACCTCATGCAAAAATATCGACCTGAGTATTCAGTCAGCGCAATATGCATCAATGTGATCATCAATATTCAATTATCAAATGCACCAGTGTCATATCAATAGCGACATAACTCAAATGCATGCATAACCTGTCATATGCCTTCACAATACATACCAATTTCGACACAAAACCGCTGTCCAATATTGCGCTGTTACACAGCTCCACGCCTTGAAAGTGGCACACATTATTCTTTACTCTACATACCTAACTTCTGATTCCGCATTGGCAGCTTGTATTTCCTGGAGATCAGCCTACCGAAGGAGATCAGCCTGTAGCAAATTACTGCACAACTGTAACCATATCAGCTTTTAGGCAGTACCCTCTGAAGCCTGAGAACTTTGCTGCAGATCTTCCTTTTCTTGTGCTCTGCAAGGCAGGGGGTGTGGGATGGAGCGCTAGTAGTTCAGAAACAAGAATTATGGCTAGATTGTTGGACTGGCCAGGCCATGTATTGGCTATTTCTCCTGGTCATTGTGTCAGGCCATTTACAGTGTACAAACAACTGTAAGGCTGGTTGCAAAACAACACCCAGAATCAGAAGGTAACCGCCAGATTTGTGGTCAGTATACAGATGGAACTGATCGAGACAAATTTGCACCGTTTACTGGTTGCCACCGGTAGACACAGTTGTTAAAAACTTGCCCACAAGTGTGACTGCAGTGGTCTCCTTCGCCACTGATTTTGTAACAACATTATACAACTTTAATTTCTTTTGATTAATGATCTTGCCGAAATGATGTTGCATTTGCCATGGACGGGCCAATAGCTATAAAACACTAGACTAATTCTATTTGAACGAAAAGATCTAAAATTTATCTAAGAATAGGTTGTGCGCTAAGGAGTGTAAAACAAGAACAGGGGCCATGCCCATATAATTCTTCAGCGCTAGATTGTTTTTCTCTCTTTTTTTGTTAAGTAACCGATTGTTTTGTTACTTATGTCATCTCAACAGTCACATAGTGTTTTGAACGATTGCGTGCTACTCCTTTTGACAAAGGTCGTTTGATCAACATGATTATAAACGTTTGACACTGAGTGAAGATTTTTGGCTCCCGAGCTCCAGTGTTCCCTCCTATTCAAAAAAATTTAAATCATATTTATAAGTTTCAAAAAAATGTGAAAAAAAATCCGGAGGCAGCCAATGATATATCCTATGAACGTGCAAACTATACGTTGTGTTTTGAGCTATACAAAAATGACAAAAGTGTAGATCTGAGTATGCATATTTTTAAATCTCTAAGTTTTATCAGATTTTTTATTTTTTTGTAGTCCAAAATATAAAATATTTCTAATTGAAAATTTGCATGTTCGTGATATATATCATTGTTTACATCCCTGTTTAGAAACTCACAAATATGATTTTTGAATTGTTTAAATAAGAGGAAGCACTGATGTCCGAGACTATAACATTTTCCGTTTGACATTTGTACGAAAAAAATAATATTTGCACTATATTTAGGACGAAAGACCACACCTAGGACTACAGATATCACAGCACAATAATGGAAGTCTGAAACTACAAGGAGGCACAGGGTGGTAGGCAAAAGAATTAATGGCGAGTAGTCAATACGGTGGGCCCACCCTTCTTCTTCCCAACTCTTTTCCCCATCCATCCCATTCCAGTGAGAACGGAACAGAGCAGAAAGAAACGCCACTAGTGAGAAAACGAGACCTCTAGACCAGAGCGGACCAGAGCAAAGCAAGGGAGGGCGGCGGCCATGGCCCTCGCCCTCGCCATGATCTCCCCCCTCGCCTCCTTGCTCCTCTCCGTCGCCGCCGGGCCCGCGCTGGCCCAAGCCAGTGAGTATCTTCCTGCTCTGCTTTGCTTGCTTGCTTGTTCCCCTTGCCAGGATATTTTCTCTCGCCTGTAAGGTCCGATTGATACCGGCACACTATTTCTGCAAAGGGCGTCAAGGGAATAACAGAATAATTTCTGTCTTCCCGTGTTGACAAAAAAAATCATGTGATTTTTTCGATTCACCACGTAGCGCAAGAACAACAAAACTCTTGACGATTTGTTCCTGGCCCTCTTTGATATGCTGGTCGTGCTGTAGCTAGCGGTCGACCAACTATCAAGTGTCGCTGTGCTCTCATTTTGCTGCACCTGCACACCCAGAGACAGCACTACATCAGTATAATGTTTCCTAATGGTTTCATGTTAGTGCTGCATCTGGCACAAAGACTGCACTCAAGATTCTAGACATGTCAAACCAGCCACAACCCCAGCATGGCAAGCTTGGAAAGAAGAGAGATTTGTTAATAGGATATCAGGCCTCTATGCACACACATATAACTGTTATAAGTGGCTCTAGATGCCAATCCAAATATCCAGTGATGGTAGGTTGCTAACATCAATTGTTTCCATTTCTTGCAGCGCCATGCCCCGACGGCTGGCAAACCACTCCGGACCATACCAAATGCTTCATGCACATCTCGACATCCCTCTCCTGGGACGGGTCCGAAGCCCTCTGCCGCAACTTCAGTGCTCACCTGGCCGCACTGTCATCAGCTCAGGATCTGAAATTCACAAAGGCGCTCTGCGGAGCTTCCTCCTCGGGGTGCTGGGTTGGAGGGCGTCGCTACAACACAAGCAGTGTCGCGGGCTGGAAATGGTCCGACGGTTCGTCTTCTTGGAACGAGACTGCATTTCCTGCTGAGCCGTCACGTGCCAACTGCAGCGGTGCTCGGTGCAGTCTGCCCACCGGAGACGATATGTGCACCTTGGTGACCAGTAAGCATGCGGCACTTACTGGGAAGAAGTGTGGCGAGTCCCATGGGCTGATCTGCATGATCAATCACGGTAAGCCTTCTTTTGGCTGTATTGGACTCTACGTCTCTACATTGTTTTACAAATATAGTTCACTAACAGTCTGACACCCAATGTTTTGTATCAGAGGATAGATGCTATCACGATCATTGCCACAAGGAGTATTTCATAGTCCTCATTGTTGTTAGCGGCTTGATTCTCTCGACCACTCTAGCTGTTGTGGTTTGGCTACTTGTCTACAGGCGGAGCAAGAAAAGAAAAAGATCGCGTGAAGCTTCCGGTTCTTCAGCTACCGCATTAGTGCCACCGCTTTGGAAAGTGTTCACCAGTGATGAACTCCGATCAATCACAAAGAACTTCAGTGAGGGAAACCGACTTCCTGGAAATGCAAAGACAGGTGGAACCTATAGCGGAATCCTGCCAGATGGATCCAAAGTAGCAATCAAGAGGTTAAAGAGATCCAGCCTACAAAGGAAAAAGGATTTCTACTCTGAGATTAGTAGAGTCGCAAAGCTTTATCACCCTAATCTAGTGGCTGTTAAAGGATGTTCCTATGACCATGGCGATCGCTTTATTGTCTATGAATTTGTCGCGCATGGGCCATTGGATGTGTGGCTGCATCATATTCCCAGAGGAGGGCGGAGCCTTGATTGGGTAACGAGAATGAGAGTTGCCACAACTCTTGCACAGGGGATTGCGTAAGTCATCCTTGCCTGATGTAGACATAATTAGTTTTTAATCTGTTCCACTCTGGGAAACGTTAGTTTGACTGAATTGTTTTGGAAGTAATAATTGATAAAAGCATCAAGCTCATATGGTCTAAGCTGTGACTATATTTTTTATAAAAAAAACAGTTCCTTCTTTCATAATACTGATACCTGTTTGGTGTGTGCCTACCCAATTGTGGTTGCTCGTTAAGTGGCACTTGTCGTCTACAAATGTTTAAGAGCTATTATGCATGGGAAACTAGTGGACATGCTTATGCTTTTGTTAGGTTATAAATTACGATAATTGCATAAGTCAGAACTGGTTTCACTGTTTTGTTCTTGCAACTTCTCTTACATATTTATTAATTCCCGACTAGATAGAATACTTGCTGCGGCCTTGTATGACTTGCAAGCAATATTGCTGGTTAACATCATTTCCAATTATAGACATTTGGTTGTATTGCCATTGCCCCCAGAGTCTTATATTTAATTACCACCATAGTATCATTAATGATCACATACTAACTGGTGCTCTTTTCAATTCAGATTTTTGCATGACAAGGTGAAGCCCCAGGTAGTCCACCGTGATATCCGTGCAAGCAATGTTCTTCTTGATGAGGAATTTGGTTCCCATCTGATGGGTGTTGGCCTGTCCAAGTTTGTGCCGTGGGAAGTAATGCACGAGAGGACTGTCAAGGCTGCAACATATGGATACCTTGCTCCTGAGTTCATTTACAGGAATGAGCTGACAACAAAGAGCGACGTCTACAGCTTTGGTGTGCTGCTTCTAGAAATCATCAGCGGCCGCCGGCCAGCACAGTCTGTTGAATCTGTTGGATGGCAGACCATATTTGAATGGGCAACGCCTCTAGCCCAATCACAGCGGCATCTAGAGCTGCTAGACCCGCTCATCAATGACTTACCGGAGATAGGGGTGATCCAGAAGGTCGTGGACCTCGTCTATGCCTGCACCCAGCATGTCCCCTCGGTGCGTCCAAGGATGTCTCACATCGTCCATCAACTACAGCAGCTTGAGCTGAAGTCAGCAGCGTCGGAGCTACTCCGAAGCGGGACCAGCACCAGTGCGACATCGCCAATGCTACCGTTGGAGGTCCGGACACCTCGCTGAAACCATCCACCATCGGAATTCGATAACAGCTGCTGTTGTTTTCATCGCCAGCGTATGTGGCACATTCTTGAAGTGTGGAGTCAGACCCATAGCCTCCTGTAACTGTAAGCACGGTGACTTTCTTATGCGCAAGTACTTAGGTAGGGGAGTATGGTTTAAAAAACCTAAACTTTGTAGTGTCGTTATAGGTTCTTGACATCGTCACCAATAGCCATTTGTGCCCCAGCTGATCTCTACTTTGGATCTCAGTATGTCTGAGTTGAGTGAGCAACGTCAATCGTTATCTGTACTCTTTAGAAGCTGCTTATCGGTGTAATATTTGAGTGTTGATTTCAGTACCTTGTGATATCTCGTGTCTCTACATTTACCATGAGCTTCATACATACAAAGGCTACCTGAGATGTATTGTAAAATATGGAGTAGAAGGTCCTTGAGCTGCAGGCCACGATTAACTGGAGCTAAGCAGCGGCTTTCGCCTTTGCCTGTTAGGTAGGTTTCACTGGTTGGCTCGCGCTGGGTTCAGATGGCAGCAGGCTTCATGACCTGTGTGCTACTGTGCAGGCACCACGGCTGGAGGCTGACGCTGTCATAGTGCCGGTGCTGCGCGGCTTGCTAGGCCTCTGCTTAGACTAATCGTACCTAATCTGTGGCCATGTTATTCTTCAGCACTAGATTGTTGTAAAGTTACCGATTCTTTTGTTGGTGTTATTAGGTTATCTCAACAAATTTTCCTAGTGCTTTGCAGTCCCGCATCGCAAACAACAAAATCATAGAGCGACCCTAATTTCCAGACCGGCCCCCCCCGATCATGAGCTGAAAAGCACACCGTTAGTTTTGTGGCTTTGTCTGCCTTCTCAGCTTCTACTCGAAGCATACGACCTCATCATGCATTATCTCAGGGAAATGACGTTCTTCCAGGATCTTGATTAGTGTAGTCAACTTGTTCAAACAACTAAAAAAAGGACGGATTGAAGAAGCCAGATGGATTACATGCAGCATGGTTTCCTGCACTGAAGCCAGATGCTGCTACTGAGATATCGCTACCGCGACTCCTAACTTTTAATTTCTCAGCTAAAATTTCACACCCACAAAAGTCGCTATGATTTTACCTACTGGAGGCTCTTTTTCTCTCTCTGGTTCATAACTTCCAGAAATGTTCACAGCAGAAAAAGAAGAAAATCTGTATGCTACAATATGGCAACATGGGTAAGACAAAACTTGCTTCGCAAAAACTTGAATTAACACTGCAAAGACATGGGAAGAAATGGCACTTTTCATACCAACGCATATGCTCAGTAAATCAGATGGAAGAGCCGTTTTACGGGTTAATTTCTGTGGCCAACACCAAAGTGAAATCGTCCTGCTTGTTGATCGTTCAAAGCGTATTCGACTCTGAAAGGTCCCAGTGGTGAGTTCACAAGGATGCCAACACCGTACCCATAACCACTTCCTGGCTTCCCACGGGCTCCTGCCGGGTCACCTTAATTAAGAAGAAACCGTGAGAGTTTATCGGAAAGCTGGGAACTAACTAGAATAGGGGGCAAAAGCTAATAGTACAATAGAGTAGTTTTCTTCATTCTGAATCTGGATTGGATATTTTTCTTCAAACCCGAAACAAGGTCTAGAGAATTTGAGTACATGTACAGAACTAGCCCGCTTTTGGACCAAAGACCGCAAATATGGACTACAAATATCACAGCAACACACGAGACAACATTACTTACCAGGAACCTTTGGACCAGAGCCAAGATCACTGCCATAGTCAGCAAAGACGACTCCTTCGAACGGACCAAACTGCAGAGAGAATGACAACTGTGAGTAATCAAAACAACGGTTTATAAGGCTGATTTTTTCATGTTATTGCAAGCACGATGTGTGTCAGAGTAGCACAGGAACTAGTCATTGATTCATGTCATTGCAGGTAGCAAATCATCAATAGTACTTGATTGTAATACTAATTTTTCAGGCATGAAAAACCGTGCATGACAAGTAGCAAAATCACTCAATCATCAACACAAGTTGCGGTAAGGCATTTTACCCCCACTCCGACGTCTAATTGGTGCCTAAGCGCCTAAAGTGGGCAAAATTCCAGCGCTCAGGCATTGTGTTAATACTTGCACAGTAACTTATGGGTCGCAAAGTGAATAATACTAAGAACTGAAAATCAGGCGCCTTTAGGGGGTTTAGGGAATAATTTTTGGGCAGCAACTTGTGGGTGGCAAAGTAAACAATACTAAGAAAGAAGAACTGAAAACCAGGCATCTTTATTTGGGGTTATGGAATAATTTCCCTTTGGTTAATTCTTCAAAGACCCTTCTACGTCTGGCTAAGAAAGGCCATGCACGCATAGGCACCAGGTTGCACACAGATATGATGCAATAAACCTGTATCCAGCATGGTCTGGAGTTGTTACACAGGATTGGCATGCATAATTTAGAGTTTCAGATGAACCGAACTATGTGTCGGGTTGTTTGTCTTAAACAAATAATTGATTCACTAATACAACTCCAACATATTTCACTGACATTGCATACAACAAAGATATCGTAACAATTTCATAACATGTCCATTGGCTTGTTTCCTTCGCCTGTCTAACTATATTCTTAGATACATGCAATCCATCAAAACTTCATACTAAAAATTGCAAACTAAATTCAAATACTACAATTTTATTTTCTCTTCTGTGTATATTGATGTTGCCGAGTGCTGACCAGGTATTTATGAGTAAATAGCATATGTCTGTGTCTGTATTTTATCTACATGTATTCTATGTCAATGTTCATTTAATAAATACAAAGTTTTTTTTACCTGAATAAATACAAAGTTAACAATGCAGAAAAGAAGAGGCAATGCCTACCAAGCGACAGGAAACTTCTCCACTACCAACTGCATATGAACGGCCAGAACCAATAGCCCCTTCTTCATATCCTCTTGCACTGTTTGTCCCACCAATTGCAAATGCTTCATGAGGCGAAAAGTTTCCCTCCACATGTCCGCCAGAAGCACTAGATCACGGAATAAATGATACAGAAAGCAACATAACAACAACCATAAGTCCACTGCTATGCAAAACCTCCAGGTTACACATGTTTTCATTCTAATCCTCATCGATGGCACAATATGCACTAAAATATATCTTAAAAGAAGTCGGGCAGGACCAAATTCATGAATCTGCCGCAACTGCGCTGTCACTCTGTTGAAACTAAGCCACTCTGGAAGAATGGGCAGACCTTGCTCGACGTTAAAAACAAACTGGAAGCAGTAATAAGGTAGGATATAAACAACTGTCGCAATAACTTTTTTTCAAAAGCAGTATAATGGTGTAGGATAAATACTAACCATTGTAGAGCTATGATCTCCAGAGTCTCTGTAGACACATCCAAGCTTAGCAAGTAATGTGTCATCACAAGGATTTCCGCTGCATTGTCATGACAGACAGGATTATCAGATTTCAATAGTAACTTAATCTGAAAATTATATTCAGGGCGTACCCAGTTACGTATATATTTGATACTTCTGGTGCAAACTAAAGTTGAACGAGACATCAAGATTTGAGACCTGACAGTTAACTGGTTGTTATTGAAATCTCTGATCACAGGGTTGCCCTTTTCATCACGAGCACCAGCATGCTGCATAGAACAACTTTGCGTCAATAAAACACATTAGGCAAAGGGTTAGTAAGCAAAGGATACAGTAATGTATGTTTATCTGTTTCAATCAACAAGGTAGTCTAAGAAAATCACATGAGTACATGGCCATGTCTACTTTGGACTATTGCTGTCAGGGAGAAAAAGGCGAAGTGCTTAATACAAAATATGACTCATATGTTTACCTGAAATATCAATCCAAGTGTACCACTCCAGTTAGGACTGAACGGTCGACTATATTCAATGCCAGCAGCTACCCGTCCTATTGTAATAGGCACATGGTCAGGATGGTCCCCACCATGGTTAAGTGTTCCAGGAGTCCTAGAGTTCTGGTAAAGAAAATAATTATAAGAGCATTCACATGATTCTCAAATGATGGGAATGATGGAACTGTGAAGATGATATCATGTTGAAGTTAAATACCTGAAACATGACTGTTCTGGAGGTCCTCTTTTTGTCACCGTCAATCCAAGGGTCGGTGTAGTTTAAGCAATATAGAGAATCTATTTGGCCCCTACTTACTGAGAGATCCAACTTCTTGTTCTTCCCAAAAACATTACGATGAGAATATGAAAATCTGTATAAAAATTCCTCTGTGAGAAAAAATGGTAAATGTAGAATTTGTGCTGATACAGGCAGGTAAGATGAATTACAAGTTAAAATCAAATGTCTAAAAGTGCCAATTCATAAAGGCCTGTTTGCGCTTTGAAGGTCATCTTAACTTAGGGGCTCCTATACGATGGTGGAGCATGATCCCTTTCTAACTGATACATTTTAAACCCATACTTAATTCACCATAGCTTATAGCTCAGGTTGCTTCTTGGAATTGTTAATTCAGAAAAGCTCAAAACCAAACTGGACCTTAAGTAACGTGATCCCCAAAATATTACTATGACAATGTCACATAACGAAACAAGCTACTACATTCTAGATAACACTGACTGAATGAACCTACTGACCTGCCAAGAAATCGAGAAAGAGGCCCATTTGTTATCCTGCAGAAAAACAGAATGTCATTATGGTAACAACTAAAATAAAAATTCAAATATAATTCGCATATAGGCTACACATTATTCCAAATCCAGTACGTAATAATCCACCTCAGACCTTACAGGCTAACAAACACATTTTATGAAATCATACAATTCACTCAGTTGGTTCAATAGCCAAGCAGTACTACTTGACTATTTGTACTAACCTACTCGAAATGCCAACGTTAGGAAGGAACTCATCATCAGCGCGTTCAACAAGATTCATTACAAGATCAACTTTAGAATCTGCACAAGATCATAAATAACACTGTACTTGAGAAAGAAAGGTCTGCTTACAAAAAAAAAGAGGATCTAGATAAATTATCTTCACCTCCGACAGGCTGCGGAATTATAGTAACATCCTCCATAATTCCCATAGAGAGTATTGTTTCAACATCCCTTTTCACTTGTGCTTTATTGTAAGCCTATTTTCATCATTAAAAGTTAAGACAGATAAGATGTCCATCAAGGCTACATGACAGTGGTTTTATATTGACATCAAACCAAGTTTCATACATGAAAAATTATACAAGCATGATCCAAACACACTTGTAGACATCAGCGGGAACAATAGTACTTGTGGTTTTGGTTATAGCATTTGCATCACAACTTCCATACAACTAAATCAATGCTTTACTGCACATTATTGCCAAGTGTGAAATAAGAATGGTTCATAAAACCATGTACCGCAAAATCGTGCACTCGAGGACATAATCTAAACAGACATTTATAAATACCATCAATAATGCGTCCAAAGTAGATTAAACACAGATACAGCAATGGAACTTCTAAAAATGCTCTAACCTGACCCTTCTTGGTGGAAAACTGCCGTAGTATGGTATCTAGTTGTGTCTTTCCGACAGTTGGTTCACCACTAGTTAACAGAGAGATGGAAATACAACAAAGATACAAATGATCAGAATAATAAAAGGCTATAGACAGTAATCAGTGAAGAGAGTCTCACTAAGTCAAGCTATGGTTCTCACGTTCTTCTATCCAGAAAGCGAATATTTATATCATTAACCTCGCCTTCAGAAACTTGTAACCTCAGAATTCCTCCAGAAAGGATCTCAGCATACGAAACCTGAAGCCAAATCAAGCTCCATTATTGATTTGTCATTAGAAATAAAATATCTTTAACTAGTTATAAAGCTGTAAACATTGTTGCTTTTGACCTTTTAGGTTAGCTCCTAAACTTTGGGTAAACTCAACTAAAACGTTAGCAACTATCACACATTTACATTTTTCTCATCGCTACTTATGGGAGTGTGCTCAAAGGATACAAACAGGGATTCACAAACAAAAAGGGTAGCTTGTAGTCACCTTTTTCCGTCGCATAAAAGAAAACCTTTACACAAGGGCAATAGAGGGTTGGATACATACCATGTTTCTAGTTCTGTTATGATTAAGAACATGTAGAACTAAAGGCAATGAAGCATAACTTGGGAATGAAGTTGTAGATACATACCAGGAACCAGGAAGTAACAAACAACATGGTAAAATAGAATACTATGTTGTATGTCCTACCAATTTGATACTGGTGAGATGTAAACAATGGCAAGTGCATTACAAAAAACAGAAGATTAACAACTCAAGTCCTGTGATAGTAGGCCTCTAGAAGCCAAGAAGATACACCACATGTTTACTTGCACCTTCAGACAAGGCAGCAGATGCTTATTCTCCAGCAATGTTCACAAACAAATTACAGTATACCACGAAATAGCAGAAATCATTACATTCTGCACAATGTTAGGAACATGAATTACGTTAGTTATTTTCCCAACCTACCATGCCAGCAAGACCGCGCTTCTGATACCATCCATTAACAGACTTGATCACTTGATCTAAATGTCTTATGTTGATTATTTTTCCTGCATAATGTAACACCAACCAGTAAATTAGGTTCTAAGGTAGAAGCTAATAAAAGCACACCAAGATTACAAGAGGAAATGACTTCTACATAATTTGTCTTTCTTTTAGAGAAACGAAAAATTGAAGGGACATGCAGGAGGAACGAAATGTTTTGTTCTACATCATTCCTTGATAAAGAAAGTATACCAAGGGATTATGTCATATGAGATGGACCTGTGTTACCATAATTTCTGTGGAGTGTGGAAAATATTCTTGTTTTCAAGATCAAAACCAAACCAACAACAAGCACAACGCGAGACAACATAAAAGGTGTGCTTTATTTGCTGCGTTACCTTTCATTGTAATTTCTCATGATTATACTGCATAGTTTTATCCAGCGATATCATAATATGAAAAAAGGCTAAAAAAGTGATAGTGGTCAGCGTGTGCCTCATTCTAGACCAATGTTACATCAGATCAGATATCCGGGGTAGTGGTAATTGTCTTACGCACTCTCAACGACCCTTTGCCAGATAAATTCATATGCTTAAATGTCCTAAAGCTAAGCTAGCATGCAGTAATAATGAAACAATCCATGTATCGTTGTGCAAAAGTAAATCAACCAAATGTAACATACCCTCAGACTCTCAGTTAAGCAAATTTATAATGTTGCTAAACCTCTTTTAACACACCAGACTCTTCTAACATAATATACTCTTAAACATGAGAACAACAACAAAAAACCTACCATGGCAGTCACGAAATGAGTCGGTTAAGAACTTGGAAGGCAGCATGTTGGCACCCTCACAGACCAGCCCGTGGAGTTCCTGGTTCGGCTCCACCTGAACCACACACACAAAAAAACCAAAATTTGCAACCTTCAGCCCCAAAAATAAGCCATGGAGCAAACGGAGCTTGGCTCTGATGGTTGGGTTCCCTGTGGTGGAACCAGCCCACCCAGGTTCAAGTCCTAGACTTGGCATGGGCGTTTGCATTTACCTGGATTTATTCCAGGATTATCCGGCGCTATTCTTTCAGTGGTAGGTGACGTGCCCGTCAACAGCGAGGCGCCTGTGGTGACTTCGTCAACCTCAAGATCTGCCGGCTCAGTCCTTCAGAGGTGCTCATAGGGGTAGGGTGTGCGTGCGTGCGTTCATAGGGGTGAGTGTATGTGCGTATTTGTGAGCGTCTGTGTTGTACTGTGTTCTCAAAAAAAAAAAAAAATAAGCCATGGAAAGGGGATTGGGAACAGACAGGGGATTTGACAATTTGCCACACTTTATTTTGCAAAAACGTGACCTTGAAGACAAGGCGAATGCCGTCGCCGGTGTCGACAGCGACGGGCATGCAGGAGCGGAAGAGACCGCTCTCCACGACGCGGTGCACATCCTCCTGCACCTCCCGCGGCGTGAGCGCCGCGTTGGGGCGGCACGCGCGCAGCGCCGCCGCAGCAGCCTCCTCCAGCTCGGCCCGTTCCAGGGGCTCCCCGTCCTTCCCGCGCACGGCCACCTCGCTGATCAGCAAGGGCGCGGCGCCTCCCCAAACGCCCTGCTTCCGTTGCAAGCGCGCGGCTGCCGTCTGCGCCCACGCGACTGGGAGGCGGGCGAAGGACGAGGCGACGCGGCGGGCCGCGGCGTCGATGTCCCGGCCGATGTGGGCGAAGGGGAGCGCGGCGGGGAGCATGGCGTGCGCCGGGGCAGGGGCAGGGGCCGGGGAGGCGCGCGGGAGCTTGACGCCGGAGGAGACGAAGCGGACTTCTCGACGGGACCCCATGGCGGCGGAATTGGCTTGTCCATAGACCATCCGAAAAGAAAGCTGCTGATTTCCTCTTAAAACCTTGCTGAAGCTCAAATTTTGAACGTCTCACGTGCCAACCAGCCATGCGGGATGCAAAATTCTGGTGTTTACGAGAAATTGGGTCAAATTCTCATGGAACTTTTTTTAGGGACAAATTATCATGGAACTTAAATTACATCTTAATCAGGCTCCCCGTATCGACCGTTTTGACCCATCCAGACTCACAGGGTGCAGAGAGGTACTCCGCAACCATGGAGATGTGGAAGTTCGGGCGATGCACGCGGGAGAAATTGGGTTACCGTCCGCACAAACTCGCACCATATTTACCCCTCCCACTCTCTCCGCCATTTACTCTCCGAGCTCTCTTTTACTCAGAGTTGCAACCTCTTCCCCGGACGGCGGTAGTCATCGTCGGCTCCTATCTGTGTTGTTTTTGTGCATCCTACTCCCAATTCTTCGATGGCTGTAGTAACCTTAAATCCTTAACTTGTAGTACTTAGCTTACATCTATTATGGTAGTTGTTGAGTGTGCATGTCTAGAGTTGATAATGTTCTATTGAGATGCAGCAGATAAAATGATAGGTTGTGCATATGTTTTATGTTAGAGTGAAAGGCACCGGAGGTCACGAAGTTGCGCGAAAATTAAGGATTGGTCACCAAGTTGAAAAACCTCAAAACGAGGTCACGAAGTTGTGGAGTAGTCAATTTTTGGTCATTCCGTCACGGTGGGCGTCAAGTTGCTGACGTGGCAGTGTGTTTTTTTACAAAAAACACCTTGAACTTTATATATTCTAATTGTTAGGTCCTTCTCCATATTTATTTTCGTGAAACGCACCAGAGGTCACGAAGTTGCGCAAAAATTAAGTATTGGTCACCAACTTGAAAAAGCTCAAAACCGGGCACGAAGTTGTGAGTTAGCCAATCTTTGGTCACTCCGTCACGACGGACGTTAAGTCGCTGACGTGGCGGACTGTTTTTTTACAAATATCCCTTAGAATTTTGTTTCTTCCAATTATTAGGTCCTTTTTCGTTTTTTTTTCTTCTTACAAATACTCCAAATAAACTGGTGCGGCGCGTGGAGCAGTTCATCTCTTCTGTGCATTACATCCGGCGTCCGGCAGCGGCGTCCGGCGTCGGCGTCCACGCACGGCTCGCCGAGCAGCACGGGAACGACGCCGCAGTCGTAGCCTGCAGCGCGGCGAGGTTGGGGGCAGCCGACCGCCTCCACGACGGCTCTCTGTCCTGCGCCCGTGCGCCCTTCCTGTCCTGCGCCCGTGCGCCACTATGCTGAGGGCCTTGCCCCGCGCGAACGACGCCACTGCACCGTGCTCGGCGGCTAGAGGGAGCCGGAGGGCGGGAAGGAGACGACGGGCGCAGAGGGCGCGAGCGGGCAGCCATCGGAGGTTAGGTAGGAGGAGGGAGGGAGAGGAGGAGGTCGGAGACCGGGAGATTGGACGCGACGGTGAGGTGACGACGGCGAGCAAAAATAAAATTTGAGACCAAACTGTGCCCAGATTTATCGAGAAGGACCTAGCTATTAGAAGAAACAAATTCTAAGGGGATATTTGTAAAAAAAACAGTCCGCCACGTCAGCGACTTAACGTCCATCGTGACGGAGTGACCAAAGATTGGCTAACTCACAACTTCGTGACCCAGTTTTGAGCTTTTTCAAGTTGGTGACCAATCCTTAATTTTTGCGCAACTTCGTGACCTCTGGTGCGTTTCACTCGAAAATAAATATGGAGAAGGACCTAACAATTAGAATATATAAAAGTTCAAGGTGTTTTTTGTAAAAAAACACACTGCCACGTCAGCAACTTGACGCCCACCGTGACGGAATGACCAAAAATTGACTACTCCACAACTTCGTGACCTCGTTTTGAGGTTTTTCAACTTGGTGACCAATCCTTACTTTTCGCGCAACTTCGTGACCTCTGGTGCCTTTCACTCTTTATGTTATTGTCTATGTGATCATATTCATATATGTTCTCGATGTGCTAGATCTTATGTGGTAGATCTAATTGTGTTAATATGCTATATCTTTACTATTAAATGGCAGTTCGTCGTAAGTACGTCATCAAAAATGGTCTGCCAGGCTTCTTTCCTCCACCGCCCGTCGCTATCGCTACACATGGGCCAAGGCCCAATAAAACCGAAGCAGTCCCCGAGTCAATCCCCACCGTCTCACCCCAACGAAACCCACCCACACCTCGACCTGCGGATCGACCCCTCTCCCATCCGACCCACCCACGCCGCCGGCCCTTCCCTGCCCCGCTCTCCGCCGCCATAAGTGCTCAGCAGCTGACGAAGCTCGCCATTACCCGCCGCACCGAGATGGTCGACTGGGCATCGGATGTGGTGCATCGTAGGTGCACTGCGGACCTGGGTACGCGACGGAGCAGCAACTCCCCGGCAGGGACCAGGGTTACACGGTGCTGGTTGACGCAAGGGACAAGGATGGTGGCCGGCGATCTGTGGGACATCATGGCGCGTGGGCGGAAAAGAGCGAATTCATGTCAGCCTGCCGCAATCACGACTATCGCCATTCCCTCCCTATCGCCTCCATGGAGTCGTCACTACCATGCACGGCAGGTGTTTGCTTATTTGCCCATTGAATTCTGAATTGGTTGTGGCTTTCTACTCTTGGCCCCTTTGATTGAGGCGGACACTGCGCAGCCCATGGAAGGTATCGGATGTGCACCTTAGCTCTATCTCCGTCGCTACTTTGCTTGAACCTAATTCCTAATGTGATTTGGGAATGTGTGGTGCTAGGTTTGTCCATTTGGATGGTTCCTAATGCGGGGGCGTCTTGTGTCTGACGTAGCAGTGGTGGCACAGACGGAACTCGGAAGCAGCAAGCACGGCCGGGAGCCAGCCACCAGAGGACCGCATATCACGGTTTACTTGGACAATCGCGAATTTCATCAGGCTCAGTCGGAAAAAGCACTACTCTGATGTGTTTGTTGTTGGTTGGTACAAATGACGAGCCCTTGGTCTCTTCACTTATTACCCTAGCTGCAGCTGCAGAATGGTTTGAGAATGTTTTATCTTGGTAACATCGATCGGTGGCTTTGATGCAGACATGTTCTTATCATCCCAGGGGGAATAAAGTGGAGCACTTGTCTATATACTTGGATGTTGCCGACTCGGCCAACCTCCCATATGATTGGAGCCGCTGCTTTAGTTTAGCTTGGCTATTGTAAACCAGATTGGTCAAAAGTATACAGCACAAAAAGGTATATTCCTTTTACATGACATCCATGGCTCTGCATTATGTGAATTTGCACTTACATGTGAAAGCAACAAAATTAGCTTGAGAGTAAGGGTGTTAGCATTATTCTATTCTCCACTAAACTGCCTCACTGTTAAAAGTGCAGTAAAAAACTACCAGTGCTTACAAATGCCATGCCACATTTTTTCTTTGTTCATCTTCATAGCTAATCCATCAATATATCTTCAGTTATCAGGATTCGTCTTGAAAATCATAACTATTCCTGGAATACAGTCCAAGTGCAGTAAAAAAAAAGAGAACTGTAATTAATTGTATTTTATTTTATCTCAGTTTTCGCTCTCGTGTGTATCAGAGATGAATAATCCAGTCCAACATGTGCTTCTAAAATATTTAGTTTATTTTGCCTCCTCACTGGTTGGTAGCTATTGTAAAGAAATAATTTTATCTAAGAAAGTAGAAAGAAACGTTCAAGTGTGCATCTAAACTAAGCAGCCTACTAATTATTTTGTAAGCTACGGTTTCATTATAGTCTTCTAGGCTTCTTCAGGAATACTCCCAAATGGTCATTCAGATAACACTTTGGTTGTGTGAACATGCAGAACAATGGGATTTCAGGCGTCTTGTCACCTGTATGTAATCATGGTTCTCCTGATGCTGGGCATGAACGTGAAAGTCATAGAAGGCAGCTCAACAGAGACAAAGAGAAGTAGCAGCAGTCTTTCAAGGGGTGAGCGGCGGTATGAGGACAACTTATTCTTAATGGTGCTGGTGTTGTTGAGAGGGTTATTTCAAATGTTGTTTTAGAACCTCTGAATTATACATGAAGGATGTAGAAATGCCAAACAATTCTATATCGAGTATATTTTAGGGAGGCCATTGCTAGCTCATAGTTGATGTAGATATAAGCACATGTAGTAGCATTGCAGGAGGCACTACAAACTGATTGGACTTAATGGTGAAGATATTACATAGGTCTTAGCAGGTGTTGTTAGAGATATTTGTTGCTATAACAGCTGGACCGGTCTTCCAGATGTTATAAAGAGAAGTATAAGCATTGCTTGCTCCAACTGTTTTAGTTGACATTTTTCTGAATTTGAAATGTCGCAATCTCTTATCCCCAAAGCGTTCTACCAATATTTGATTGTGATTGTAAAATTTGGCGACCGAAGATCTTTTATTTGCATTATCTGCTTGAAGTTTCAAATGGCATCTAATAAATGTAGTTGGGTAGGTTGTGATGTATGCCTTCATTTGCGACATACAGATTGTGACACATGACTGATGAGACACACTTTCATTGCATGCATGTGGCCATCCATCGAAGATATAGTCTTTCGAACATGTGCAAGGGCCATCCTAATGAGGCTCTTATCAGAGAGGTTCAGTGTATCGAAAGAATCTTTCTCCGCGAGTGATGATCCAAGGATCAAGATAGTCAAAAACTTTATCAAGCATTAAATTAGAAAACAAGACTTATTATTAAACTTGAGACATATATGTCACACAAAACCAGAATAGTAACACAACTGATTCCTTTGTAGCCGCTGTTGTTTTTCTTAATTAATATCAGAATAATAACACAAGCATGTGGAAACCCTGCTTGTCTTTGTGTGTATTTTCTCAACATGCTTATAAGAAATGTAGCACCGATTCTATTCATGTTAGTTTCCACATGCCCCGTGGCAACGCACGGGCACTCAACTAGTCAGTTGTAGTATGCTAGATTTTCATTTTTGTGCAGTCCATGTATCAGCGTGATCATTGGTACGACGATAGATGCTACACATGAAGATTACTATTTTGTTCATATTGATGCATGCTTAACATTGTTGTCATGATGCATGATTAAGTTGATGATATGTTGTAGGACATGGGTGTGGAGGTGGACAGTTAGACCCTAATGTTGTTGAAGTCCCCAATTTGGGCTTACATTGATGAACTCTCAGTCACTACCTAAGAATGTAGTGGTGGCAGAGGTGCATGAGATTCTTGTAGTGGTGTTGGAGGCGTATGTGAATTTTGAGGTGAAAGAGATAGCTAGAAAAGTGTTTTTTAAGGATGCAATGGTATCCTTTCTTGTTCACCTTAGTCTTGAATAAGATGTCTGGCATCAACGCTAGTAGGGTCAAGATTGAGAAGGGGTTCAAAGAGGTGCACCTTGAATGGTGTTAGCAATTGTGTATTTGAGTTATGTGGCAAAGAGGTCTTCCAACTCAGTTCTGCAAACACCCGATGAAGTGGAGAGGCAGGTGAATCAAGATGTCAAAGCTTAAAGACCTTAATTAGCATATCTCAATAGTGTGAGGTCATCTCCTTTGTACTTGTCGATGTCATGGGGCTCGCGTCTCCCACGAAGAACAAACGAGGCCCAACCAACATAGGTCGGCATAGCTCGATGAGTCGGCATAGCCCAAAGACCAGGTTCCTCATTGTCATGGAGTACAAAACAAGTCAATATACTTGCTCCAGAATCCCTGGGATATAACTGTTACCGACTCAAATCGGATCAAGATTTACCTTTCTAGAAATGAAAAGTAATATTCTGGTGTTAATTAAAAATGAATAGCTTAACTTAACAATCACAAGATATTTTCTAATATAAGATTCCACAAGAAAGATCATGAAACAATGCTACAACAATGTTCTAGACCTATTCTTCAAACATATTGGGACTGCCAGTTAAAACAGATCTAAGAATTTTTAAAGACAAGTTTTGATGATCTTTTGCAAGCTACACTCAGATTGAAATCGCAAAATATATCTTATAAAATCTTTTCTGACGCATAGACCCATTTCCATCAAAATCTAAACCATTATGGTTCAATTTTCGAGCATCACTACCGGATAATTGTTTTTTCTACCACTTTTGCTTCAACTGCACACTATGTACTCTCCCACAGACTCACTTCTCTATGACCACGTGACCAGTCAGACTCGAGTCCTTGATGAGGGGTGAAGCTGGAGAACTTTACCCCGTGCACCATGCACAACTACGACACCAAGCCAACAGTATATGTAGCTAGAATATATGATTAGTAACGTGTTTCAAAATTCTTAGCGTATATAATTTTCCGTATTGAAGGGCAATGTACAAAGAAAGACATGGTCAATTATTTACCAACATTGTCAGACATTAGCAAACCACTTGCAGAAGACAATGGACATTAGCAAATACATTGTCAGACCTTGAATCCTCTGTAAACTATAACACTAACAATTTAACTTAAAATTATCGGCAAAGTAAAATTAGTAAGATTGGTATGTATCAATATCTACAATGTCTTGTTTGGAATTAATATGCGAGTGCTGATAATTCTTTCCTTTGAGCCGACACCTTGGGCAGGGTTGTTTTAAGATTTGCAACTCAGTGGATTGTTTGAATCTGAGCATCAAAATTTCCAAATTCTGACTTTTGAAAAGAAAAAATACAAAGATTATAACATCATGTCGCATAGAGAATTTTCTTCTTTGGCACTCAGTTGCATTGCACTGTTAAGCGGTAGAACTTTTCAGTCGCTGTGCAATATTTTCTCTTATCTCCGGTGGCTAGTTAGGTGACGATGAAGGAAAAAAAAAAGAATGACCAAGTTCAGACATGCTCACTTCACCTGATGATTCAGGTGGAGGTGTGACGACCCAAGTTGTCACAGAGCGATTCATCACTACAAGGTTTTGGGGTGAGAGAGAATCGAACTCACGACCTCAGAATGAATCACGTTTCAGCTGAGAGATTGTGCATTGCCGCTACACTAGAAGACTATGGGACCTAGTAAGAGATTGGCTTGGCCTTCACACCTTGGCCACGGCGGGTTGGATAAGCCTCAACTTCAACGAATGGTGGATTTTGATGACGAGCTCCCCTCCCAACCGCAAAGCCGTTGCCTCCCTCACCCTCCTCATCACTTGGGAAGTTTGGAACGAGCGCAACGCAAGAGTCTTCCGCAACAAGAGCTCGCCCACTTTTGTTCTTTTAGATAAAATTAAGAAAGAGGCACGCCTTTGGGTTTTGGCGGGTGCCAAAAGTTTGGGCAATTTGATGCCGCGAGAGTAATTGTGTTGTAATATTCGGGTGACAAAATTATCTCAAACTTGCATTCTTGCAATCTTCTCCTTAATTAATATAAGGGGCAAAGCTTTTGCCCCACCGTTTCAAAAAAAAAAAAAAAAAAAACGTTTCAGCTGAGAGACATACGCGCTAGCCAACTGCACCACCATCCCATTTTGCTAATAAAAGGAAATATTACTTTTTGTTACGATTTTCCGAGTCTCTGAAGATGGCGAGTAGAGTAGTAAGTAGTAACTGCCACACGAGTGGGTATATTATTTCTTTCCCATTTAGTCAGCCGGATTAGAGGTTTAACACAACTATGGAAAAATAATTAGATGTGCTATTTTCGGACCTTAATTACAACGTGGGTTTGTAATGGCTGGACTAGCTAGACTAACATAACTGGGAACAAGATCCGCGTTAAACAATGGGAACTGCAATAAAAAATGCAATACCACAACTAGGAGAATACCCACCTACTATTCACACCTTTCATTTCATCAAGATTTGTGCAACAAATTTATCAACGAATATTCAAATGTCAATGCATTGTCAATAATTGATGGATTTGTGTAATTTAAATTTTAGATTCATGTCTAACATGAATTTTCTGTGCATGCCTTGACAAAAAAAAATTAAAACCGTGTATTAACATATTTTTTTTTTAGTTTTTTAACACATAAAATAGTTGAAATAATATGGTTCGTTGGATACAAAATCAATGGTCATGATAGCAGGTGGGTATCCTCCTAGTTGTGGAAAAACCGCGTTGAAACTGCAATACTTGAACACTGACACAGCAAAGTGCTGGCTGCTGCCATTGTTGCTCTTGGTGATGGTCCTGCAAGCATCGACTCTGATGGGTTAAATCTCCTGCCAGAGCACGGGCTCTTCTAGGCAACAAGCTACCTTCTTCAGCCCTGTCACATCGTTTCAGTGGCCGAAGTTTTTTTTTTTGACGGGTTCAGTGGCCGAAGTTTATAGAACTGAGAACTGCCTAGGCCGACAAAAAGGAAGGAAACACACTACCACGACCCTGAAAAGACTGAAATACTACGAGTTCCTGAAGAAAAAACAGAAACTGCCACGAGCCTGGCGACCTACTACTGTCTGTTTCAATTCACTCTAATCTCCTGGCACGGTGAGACGCCCTCTGCTGGCCATGCTCCAAATTTTTTTGCTTCTTTGATCTCCCTGAAAAGCTGCTGCAAGGGTTTGAAGACCTTGTAAAAATGCTACCATTCCTTTCTTTCTAAAGTTTCCACATAGTTAACATGACAACTAAATTGAGCCTCTTGAGATTGGGTGGCTGTCACGGCAGCCTGCCACCATGCGCACAGAGTTTGGTTAGTGGTAGGGATGATTTGCGAAAACCCAGCCCAGGTCAGCACTGATCCCCAAACAATGTTGCCTACAACACAACCAAAAAGGAGGTGTTGATGGTCTTCCTCAGCAACATTGCAGAAGACACATCTATCATTATGTGTGAGGCCTCGTTTAGCAAATCTGTCGGCTGTCCATGCCCTTCCATGAACAAATAACCAGCATGCTATCTTGCAGCTAGGTGGTGCCCAAGAGCTCCAAATATTCTTGGCCGAGGCACAAGTGGTTGAAGTTGCAAAGTGTGTGTGGTACACCGACCTGGTAGAATTTTTTTGCAGTAGAATGCATGGGGTTCTGTCGGCCTGCGAGATCATGTAGGGCGTCAGAGATCCAATCAACAATGGCAAGGAAAGGAAAAGAATCGAAGAAATCTGTTGAGCTTGTGACGCTTAATTATTTACTGTGATGGCGTCGATCTCAGCCATTGTCGCCGCACCGTCGGCGGGCATGCCAGAGACAGAGGAGGGGCTGCTATGCTGAGGTCTAGCTTGAACTACAGGCGAATTATTCGCCCCAATGTTCATCGACTTGCTCGCGTTGAAGATAGGAGCAGTCAATTCTTCTCTTGGATGTTCTCTCATCCATTGTACAATTGCAGGAATCATTGCTTTGTTTGTCACATTCTTCTCTGGCCGCAAATATGGCCTTTTTTCAACTTCTTTTATCTTCTTCTCGATATTGGAGTTATTGGTTCTCCTTTCTTTCGCGTCTCTTCGTCCTCATCGAATAAAAAAAACATTTGGCACCGACTCCTCTGGTGAGAACACAGCCAGTTGTCGGCTTCCTCGACTTCGGCTTTCCCTGGGGCTTGTTCACCGCCTGGTTAAAAGGATTGTCCCACGGGGCCGACGACTGAGATGAGTCGCTTAAGGAACGTAAACCATTTAGAAATGTGACTACTAGAATGTAATTGAATTGATTAACGCTAATCCACAATCACTCGAACTATTTAGACGGTTGAATTCATAATTAATGGTTGAGATTTTAATAGATAAATCTATACTCACAAGAATAACCCCACTAACTGTAGTTATGATAATTTATTCCTTCATGCATGAAACATCAATCGTGTATATTTATAAACTTTGACGATATATAATTGGTTAAATACACAACAATTTTTCGTTGATTAAATATAGTTTCATGAGTATTACGGTCAATTAAATCTTACATATTAATGTATGACAAAATTCATGTTAAATGATTCTTACATCAACATTGTGGGGGGGGGGGGGGGGGGGGGGGGGGGGGGGGGGGGGGGGGGGGGG
>CAMZMU010000099.1:9634949-9839705 GCA_947311845.1 Poa pratensis | reverse complement strand
GGCTGCGTGGGACCCCTCCTTTTGGCCTCGAGCTCCGCTGCCGTCGATCTTTCCTCCACCGACTCCGTTTTGACCTAAAAAGCCTAATAGTCCCCCGACTTCTCTGGAAGGAGCGCCGCAGAAACACAGAAACACCGAAACAGAGACCTGGAGTTGCAGATTGGAGGGGGGAAACTCCGGCGGGGCGCTGCCGGCGTGGTCTCCATCTTCTCCAACGACTTCTCCACCGTCTCCATGATGAAGAGGGAGTAGTCCACGTCTGGACTATGGGTTTGTGGAAATAACTTATGTATCTCTCTCTCTCTCGAGCTTCACTAATTAGTACCATATAAGCTGCTGAACATGATTACGGTCATCTATGTAATACCTTTGTGGTGGATCTTTTATGAGTTAATATATGTTTGAGATTGCAATGGTTTTGTTTCAGTTATGAAAGTAGATGCATATTATGTACCCGTTCTTATTTACTTGTTATGATCAAGCATGTTTATGAGAGCGTGTGAGGGGGAACGTGTGCATTAGTTGGAGTAACGGGGGGGGGGGGGGGGGGTGGCTAGTGCAGTGAACGTGAGAGAAAGTTCTGCGATCCACTTGGGTGTTTTACCTTACTTTGTTGCCTCACTAGGGATAAAAAGAAATACCATGCTACCGGAGATGTGGGTGTGATCATTGCCACTTCCTCCATGACTAGATCTAGCATGTTCTTATTTTAACTTCATGTCATGATACTTATTGCTATACTCTGAGTTATCTTAATTACTGATGTGTTATGATTTAGTTCGCATCTTGGTGGAGTATAAGAGAGACTAATAACCAAAAGGTCTCTATGTTAGGACGTGATGCCCATATAATTATAACTTGTCATTAAACTGTTGTGTTGCAATCTCATATGTCAACTCTAGTGTTCCATTGTCTACCACTTTATTAAAGAGAGAGTGCATTTGTGAAACCATGAACCCCGGTCCATTTTTAATCATAAGAAACACCTTTCCAACCACTTTTACCACTTTTCCATTTTCTGCCATTTAAAAATCCGAAAATACAAAAACACTTTTACATCTTGCATTCATCATATAAAACCCAAAAATATCATTTATCATTACTACCACCATCCTTGCATATTTATTTACCACCATTGCATATTTATTTCTTGTTTGCATTGCATATTATTTTGATATCATTCTCATACCTTGTGCTTGACAACCACTAGGTGAGGTTGAGGACCAAAACATTTACTTTGTTTTGTAGGTAACCAAAAGAAGGATATGAAAGATAAATCTTCACTACTGATTCCCCGAGAGTTCGATATTAAACCCTCGAGTCACCCTCGTGGGGAAAACACGTCTTCCACTTACTACACACTCTGCACTTGGAGTCTCAACCTAACCCATTTACTTTTCACGCAGGTAACTACGTGAAGGGCCATCAATTCCTGATCCTACCATTTCGATAGAACACACTGATAATCCTGTGGAGGATGACAATGAAGTTCCTGTTAGAAGCAAGAGACAGAGGACTGCAAAGTCCTTTGGTGATGACTTCATTGTGTATCTTGTGGATGACACACCCAGTACCATTTCAGAAGCTTGTGCATCTCTTGATGTGACTACTGGAAGGAAGCTGTCCGTAGCGAGATGGATTCCATCGTGGCTAACGGAACCTGGGAAGTCACTGATCGTCCTTATGGGTGTAAACCTGTAGGATGTAAGTGGGTGTTCAAGAAAAAGCTTAGGCCTGATGGTACTATTGAGAAGTACGCGTGGCTTGTGGCCAAGGGTTATACCCAGAAAGAAGGTGAAGACTTCTTTGATACTTACTCACCTGTGCTAGACTGACCACGATCCGTGTGCTACTTTCGTTGGCTGCCTCACATGGTCTTCTCGTTCATCAAATGGGCGTTAAGACAACTTTCCTAAACGGAGAGTTAGACGAGGAAATTTACATGGATCAGCCCGATGGTTTTTGTAGTACCTGGTCAGGAAGCAAAGGTGTGCAAGTTGTTTAAGTCTTTATATGGCCTGAAGCAAGCTCCTAAGCAATGGCACGAAAAGTTTGAAAGAACTTTAACTGTTGTAGGTTTCGTTGTCAACGAATCTGACAAGTGTGTGTACTATCGCCATGGTGGGGGTGAGGAGTTATTCTCTGTCTGTATGTAGATGACATACTGATCTTTGGAACCAACCTTGATTTAATCAATGAGGTTAAGGATTTCTTATCTCGTTGTTTTGAGATGAAGGATCTAGGAGTAGCTGATGTTATCTTGAACATCAAGCTACTGAGAGATGGTAATGGCGGGATTACACTGCTTCAATCTCACTATGTGGAAAAGGTCTTGAGTCGCTTCAGGTATGACAACTGCAAGCCTTCTCCGACACCATATGATCCTAGTGTGTTGCTTCGAAAGAATCAACAGAATGCTATAGATCAGCTGAGATATTCTCAGATTATTGGCTCGCTTATGTATTTGGCTTGTGCCACGAGGCATGACATCTCTTTTGCTGTAAGCAAGCTGAGCTGGTTTGTTTCTAATCCGGGAGATGATCATTGGCATGCTCTTGAGAGAGTTATGCGTTATTTAAAAGGCACTGCAAGCTATGGAATTCACAGAGTGGCTTCGTGAGCTTTTGATGGACTTACCTGTGGTTGAAAAACCAATACCCGCTATCCTTATGAACTGTGATAGTCAAGATTAAAAGTTCTAAGGATAATTTAAAGTCATCAAGACATGTGAAGAGGAGATTGAAATCTGTCAGAAAATTGAGAAACTCCGGAGTTATTGCGTTGGATTATATCCAAACATCTAAGAATTTGGCAGATCCCTTCACAAAGGGTTTATCACGTAATGTGACAGATAGTGCATCGAGGTAGATGGGTTTGAGACCCACGGTATGAGTTGTCCACAGTGGTAAACCACTCTATGTGATCGGAGATCCGTGAAGTAGAAGTGGGTGACAAGCTGTTGGACAGCTGAGAGGAGAGTATCCTTATATTTTACTATCCCACTCCGTGAAGATGCAGTACTCTCCTGATCTGCATGCAGGTTGATATTTATCTTAATGTGTTCCAAGCGGCTTACTTTTAAAGCGGAGATGTTGTCCTGCAGAGCATCTCTTGAGGAATACACCTATATGAGTCTGACTGTTAAACGTCGCAGTCTGTGAGAGTTGGGTGCTCTTTAATAAACTCATGAAAGGTCTTGGAGTATGACGCATAAGCTCCACCCGCGGGGAAGCCTTGCGGCAGCCCAGTAGCGGTCAAGAGCTTGTGTGAAACTAGATCGCAGCAAACTTGTAGTTCAAGGCATAGTCCACTATTCAATTTTGGTCTAGTGTAGCATAAGTTTCTAGTGAAAGTTCAACTTAACAGTCTCCACTAAGCACCGGTATATAAAACAATGTTTTGGAATAAATTGATGAGATGTGCCAATGCGACTTTGTGGGGGATTGTTGGAATTTGTGGGCTTTTTCCCATGGCCCAACTAAATTCTGAAATTCTCATGGCCATTTGTGTGGCTGTTTGGGACTAAAATTTAGTCCCATACTGCTAGTTGGAGAGAGCTGCACCACTTTATATAGTGGAGTGTTGTGCTACTTGGTAAGCTTGTGAGAACACAAGGCTCTCTCGTGCGCACTCCTCCTCCTCCTCCGCCGCCGCTCGCTCGTCTCGTCACGACACGCCGCGGGTTGCGGGAATGAGCCGAGCCGATGCCTATATTTTTGCAGTCCGGGAAAATTTATTGAGTCATTGATTAATAATTAACGGACACGTTAATTGTTTTGCCATTTTCGATTCTTTTGGATCGTGGAGACGTTACCGACTCGATCGTGGGCTGCGCCCACGACCTACCCGACCCGCACTATATATGCAGAGAAAAACCCTACCCGCCATACGTACAACACATGGTCTCTCGCCGTTCCAGTTCCAGAACCTTGCGCCGCCGTCTTCCAAGTCTTCTCCATCCCGTCTTCCGGCGTGCACCGGCAGAAGGACAGTAGGCCTCCGGAACCTCGCCTCTTGTGATCCTGTACGGGAGAGGGGCGATCAAATTTTTGGGGAGCGCACTCGCGCGACTACTGGCATCGAGTTCTTCCCCAACGACGACTTCTTCCCGGACATCGGCAGCCTCTTCATCGACGACATGGGTGACAACATCAACGCCAATGCTTCTGCTGCTGCCGCACTGTATGCATTTTTAATCTTCCTGTTTCATACTTTGCTGGAGTTTCTGCTTGTACTAGTTGCTCTAGATTCGATCTGTTTATCTACTGTTTTGGTAGATCGCATGATTAGTTTAATTCTGGTTATTCTAGTCATAATTTGTTTACTGTTTTCGCGAATTAAATCAATTGCTAAATTGCTTATATTTTCAACATTTACGTGGGGATGACACAAACATTATCCGGTGTTAATTTGGTATGACAAATTTGGTTGCCTGCAAACCAAAAAATTAGGGAAAGATGTTGGAGTCTTGGAGCAAAAGATCCGGGATCAGATCTTATCGTATCGTTGATATATGTGAGTTGCATTACCGTCGTTGTAGCATCTCATTGCGCTCATCTTCTAGGTTTTCTCGATCAGCCAACCATTTCGCTGCATGACCATGTCCGCCGTCAGCCTCGTCGGTCGTCTGTCGCGTTCGGCCTCGAAGATCGTGGCCAAGGCGGCGAACGGGTTCCACCTGTTCCGCATCGACGGGTACTCGCAGACCAAGACGATCCTCCCCGGTGAGAGGCTCTCCTCCCAGAAGTTCACCGTCGGCGGCCACTCCTGGCGCATCGACTACTACCCCAACGGCCGCGTCGACACCCCCGGCGAAATCCAACGCCGTCTCCGTCTACCTCCAGTTCGCCGATCACACCCAGCGTCCCCTGCAGGCGCGGTACAAATTCAGCCTCCTGGATCACACCGGCAACGCCGCGTACGAGCTCCCAGCCGAGACAGCCTCCTTCACCAGCGTCCACAAGGTGGTCGACGTCCACCCTCACTTGGACGCCTACCCTCGCTTCGGTATTCTGCCGCCGCAGCAGCCGTGGGGCAGACCCTTCGCCGCCGCCGTGGAGGAGCCAGGCCAGGATGCGGCCACGAGGAGTTCATCGCGAGGGAAGAGCTGGAGCGCCGCTGCGAGGATCTGATCCACGACGACCGCATCGTGCTCCGGTGCGACGTGGGCGTCACGCAGATTGACAGCTCGTGCCTGGTGCAAGACGAACTCAGCGACGAGGAGGAGGAGGAGGAAGACCAGGGCCAGGGGTATTTCCAATACCAGACTCGCCGGCGTCGGCGCCAGCGTCCTCGTACCGATGACGACGAGTACGTCAAGTGGTGTTTGACCCAAGAACCCCGTGAATCACAGGGCCGTCCTCAGGGAGGAGCACGCGCAATTGGTACTGATGAGACAGTATGAATTACATTAGAGAATAATGATACCCCTTGATTCCATTTTAGTTACTTCCCTGTGTTGCATGATCGTATTATCCTATGGGCTATGGTTGTTATCTGAGACTTCGTTAGTGGAATTACTTTTTTTTTTTAGGAAGGATCCAATTCATAAAAAGGATGCACAGCACTTTACAAACAGGTCCCCAAAGAAACAGAAAACAACAAGGAAACCCAGGAAAGTGCAAGAAGCACCCTGTGTCGCAGCAGTGGAACACGGGGTTCCCCTAGTGCTGCCAAAGTGGATCCACCCCATGTGGGCCCAAGATGAAGATGGACAAGACCAAGACTCAAGTCAAGCTAGCGGGTTCACCGTCAGGACACGCAAGGCCTACATCGACAAAGGGCTCCGGTCCTGGGGGCCTGCCGGGTCCCCGAACCAAGCAAGAAGGCAAGGAAGGACCCGAGAGCCCGAGTTCCCGGAAGGAGGCCAGGCTCCCTCTCGGGTACTTCCCCACGTCACTGTGGATAAGCTCTCCACCTCACGCTGGAAGACCTCAGAAGACTTGGGAAGCAAGGCGAAGGCAGTGCGGGCGGGAAGCATAGCCCGTGGTGGTGTCAGCTCCTATCCACCCCAAGGCGGACGCTCCCACCTAACCCAAAGGAGGCGCTAGGCTGAGGAGAGGCCACGTCTCCCCTAAACTAGATGAGGAGGGTCCTTCACCCCGAAGGTCCCTCGTGCCCCTCACGTGACCCTGTGGCAACCCCTTAGCCTATAAAAGGAGGACCAAGGCACGGAGGAAGGGAGGTCGAACCAAGGCACAAGTCCAACTAGAGCAAGACTAGACTAGGGCTGCGAAGGTAAAGGGGAAGGTGATCTCCTCCGGGTCAGGATCTGTCCTTCTTCTACCTCCAGCCAAAACCCTTCCGGGTACCCCATCCGGTAGGTTCCATTGTAAGCCACACTATGAAGAACCCATCAATCCAGACATGTAGGAGTAGGGCTTTTAGCCTCCGGGCGGCCTGAACCTGGGTAGCTCCTTATGTCCCTTTGGTTGCATGCTTTGATCGTGGAGAGGAGAGCTTGATCTAGACTCCGCCCGAGAAGACGATTCTCAGCCTCCTTCGCGCTCGTGCCGAACCTAAAAGGGGGTATCCTATACTCCCGTTGTCCGTGCATCGAGACACGACATCTGGCGCGCCAGGTAGGGGGCGCAAGCGCTGGTTTCATCTTCATCAAGTTCATCGGCAAGTTCTTCGTCAAGCATGCCGCCGAAGAAGAAGGGAGACCCTGCGGCGTCCAAGCCGGTTTCTCCCTCACGCACTCAAGCTTCAGCTGAACGCCGTGCTGCTGGCGCGCGGCGGAGCGTCTCTCCGTCCCCGCCTCCCATGGAGAGGGTGGCGCCGGACGAAGTGGACGGTCGCGACAAGGACAACGGCCCTGGCGGAGCGGCGGCTCCAAAGGGCACCACCATGCCTCCTCCTCGCTCGGGGGAGAAGAGCGTCTGCAACAGCGCTGGCAAGGAGCCCACCGCTGGAGGAGGGAACCACGGCGTTCGCCCCAGCGGGATCCACGAGCATCCAAGAGCAAGACCTCCGCGCACTCGCCTTCGGACGCGCAAGCTCTCCATGATGCTCTAGTCGCTACCAAGGCCCTGATGCAGTTCCCTCCAAGCAACGGCGATCCCAAGGTCTACCAAGAATGGAGGACTCGCGTCGAGAGGCTCCTCGACTTCGCCGATGGTGGTCCATGGGTCGAGCCCACTCAAGCTCCCACCGTCGACGATCCCGGAGCAGCACAAGACAAGACACGTGATCCGCGAGCCCAGCCTCGTGGTGAACGTCAAGCTAAGACGGCGCCTCCTCGCACCGCGCCATCGATGGCTGATCGGCTAAACCGCGATCGCGGCGAGGCCATCTCCATCGGGTCGTCACCTCGCGCAACCCAGATCTTCGTGACGAGCTCAACAGCCGTCAGAACGAGGATATGCGCACCCGCATTGAGCGTCGCCGAGAACGTCACTCCCGGGAAGATCGGGGCATCGACCTCGCCGAAGGCTGCCTCGCCCTCGCCCCGAGTTCCGCCACTTCAACTGGCCCAAGAAATTCAAGATCGACGTTCTCCGCTACGACGGCACCATGAACCCCCGGGACTTTCTGCAGATCTACTCTCTTGCTGCAATGGTTGCCGGGGCTGACGAGGTCATGATGGCCAACTGGTTCCCGTTGGCCCTGAAGGGAGATGCCCAGACTTGGCTTCTCAACCTTCCCAAGTGCTCCATCCGTTCCTGGCGGGCACTGAAGGAGCAGTTTCTGGGGACTTTCCAAGGCGGGTACGAGCGCCCGGGGGCTCCCAGTGATCTCTACGACTTCAAGCAGCTGCCGGGTGAAACTCTCCGCAAGTTCATCCAGCGCTTCACCCAGAAAATGAACACCATCCCGTGCATCAAGGAGGAGTTGTGATCCAGTCCTTCCACGCCAACGTCCGCAACCCCAAGATGCGCGAGAAGCTGAGCATCCATCGCGTCGAGTCTGCTCGTAAGCTCTGGGAGCTTGCAGATCGGTGCGCTCGAGCTGAAGAAGGAGTCAAGTTCCCCGGGGAGGATGAACCCGAGGACAAGGCCACTCCAGCCAAGAACAAGAAGCGGGACCCTGGACCCGACAAGCGGATCTTCGTCACCGAGCCTCTTCCGAAGAAGACCAAGCCCGCGCCGACTTCCGAGGAAGAAGGTGAAGGTGATCCCTGGTGCCACATCATCCAGAAGGCAACCACTTGCTCAAGGACTGCCGCATGCTCAAGAACCTCGCCGTCCGAGAGCAGCGTCGAGTTGACGGGGTCAGTCAAGACTGTCCCACGGGTCGCCAAGGCGGAGGCGGCCGTGGATGGAACCGAGGCGGTGGCCGCGGGGGCCGTGGAGGAGGACGCGGCGGTCAAGGTGGTCGCGGGTACAACACTCCGAGGCCGCCCACGGCGGCAACGGGGAAGCTCCGGCTCCCCAAGGAGGCAACGGCGGCAAGTATCAAGAAGTCACTGGAGTTGTCGGGTGCATCCACGGAGGGTCTTCTCTGCCTCCCTCCAACGGCGCCTGCAAGAGACTTGTCCGGGAGCTGAACGCGGTTGCTTCTGCTCCGTCCAAGCCCCTGGACTGGTCTAGTCAAGTCATCACCTTCGACCCAGAAGACCACCCTGCAACACTGCCGGGGTCGGGACCCTGCCGCTGATCGTGTCGCCCGTCATCCACAACTACAAGGTCACCAAGATGCTGGTCGACGGAGGCTCCAGCCTCAACTTGCTGACGGCGAAGGTCCTGGCTATCCTTCAAATTCCCCTGTCTCGCCTGCAAGACACCGGGTGTTCCAAGGCGTGAACGGAAGTGTTACTCGACCCCTCGGGAAGATCACCCTTCCGGTCACCTTCGGCGACTCCAAGAACTTCCGCACCGAGGAAATCGTCTTCGACATCGCCGACACTCCGCTACCGTACAACGGCATACTTGGCAGACCTGCTCTGGCCAAGTTCATGGCCGTCTCCCACTTCGCCTACAACATGCTGAAGATTCCGGCGCCGTGGGGCGTGATCAAGGTCAAGGCCGACATCGACGATGCTATCTACTGCGTTCACCAGCTGAACCAGACGGTGGCAATCATGGCGGATGTCCCTCAAGGTGTACAGGAGGATGATGATGGGGCTCTCCCCGGGGGCGAAGGGCACCCTGGGGGCTCCACATCTACTCCCCCAAGAAGGCGCCATTCCATGGCGATCCGCAGCTGACCAAGAAGGTGGCGCTAACCAGCGACGGAGTTCGCTCCATCACCATCGGCGCCCGCCTCACCGACAAATAGGAAAGCGCGCTCGTCGCCTTCCTTCGGGAAAACTCTGACGTCTTCGCGTGGGAGGCGTCAGGTTTACCCGGCGTTCCAAGGGAGGTGATCGAGCACAAACTGGCGGTCAATCCGGGGGCTCGCCCCGTGAAGCAGGTTCTCCGGAACCAAAGCAAGGAAAAGCTGGAATTCATCATCGCCGAGGTGGACAAGTTGATAGAAGCTGGTGTCATCCGGTCGGTTCCCCACCCAAGCTGGGTGGCCAACCCCGTGGTGGTACCGAAACCCATGACCTTCAAGTGGAGACTCTGCATCGACTTCACAGACCTGAATAAGGCCTGTCCCAAGGACCCTTTCCCCCTGCCGCGGATCGACATGATCGTGGATTCCACGGCCGGGTGCGAGCTGCTGTGTTTCTTGGACGCCTTCTCCGGGTACCACCAGATCATGATGTCACTCGAGGACCAAGAGAAGACGGCCTTCATCACTCCCAAGGGCTGCTACTGCTACACCCGGATGCCTTTTGGCCTCCGGAACGCCGGCGCTACCTTCCAGCGCGCAATGCAAGCATGCCTTGGGTCACAGCTGGGCCGCAACGTTGAAGCGTACATCGACGACATCGTGGTCAAGACCCGGTACAAGGACTCCCTCATCCAAGACCTGCACGAGACCTTCGAGAACCTCCGCCGGGTCAACTTCAAGCTCAACCCCGACAAGTGCGTGTTCGGGGTCCCCTCCGGCAAGCTGCTGGGTTTCCTGGTCTCTCACCGAGGGATCGAGGCGAATCCGGACAAAATCAAGGCAATCGAGCGCATGGAGGCGCCCCGGCGGGTCAAGGACGTACAGCGCCTCAACGGGTGCATCACTGCACTCGGGCGCTTCATCTCAAGGCTTGGGGAGCGGGCCTTACCGTTCTTCAGGCTGCTCAAGAAGTCAGGCCCCGTGGAGTGGACCTCCGAGGCCGAGGAAGCCCTGCAGTCCCTTAAGCGCTACCTCGCCTCGCCACCAATCCTCGTGGCACCAGAAGAAAGGAGCCCCTACTACTGTACATTGCTGCCACCAACCAGGTGATCAGCGCTGTGCTTGTGGTAGAGCGTGACGCTCCTCCGAAGAAGTCAAGCAAGATCAAGGGCAAGCGACCCGGGAACTCTCTCCGGGACAACCGTGCAAGAAAAGGCTGCCGGGTGACCAGGGGTCTCGATCCTGACGTCACTGCAACCTTACCAGACGGCGGAGCCCGTCGGGAATGGAGAATCTCCCTCCGACGAGACTTCGCCGGGGGCTACCTCGTCCCCACCCCAAGACGTCGACGTGGAGGAAGCCGAGCCCTCTCAGGACTCGGCGACCCGCAAGGTGCAGCACCCGGTCTACTTCGTCAGCGCAGTGCTGCGCGACGCCCGGGAGCGGTACCCCATGATGCAGAAGCTGCTGCTGGCAATCCTCATTGCCTCCCGCAAGATGAGGCCGTACTTCCAAAGCCATCCCATCACGGTGGTGTCCAAGTACAACCTAAGAAGCCCCCTGGAGAACCCACTTGCCACTGGTCGCATATCATGGTGGGCCATGGAGCTTCAAGGTTTCGGTCTCAAGTTCGAGCACACGGACAACATCAAGAGTCAGGCGCTGGCGGATTTCACGGCCGAGTGGACCGAGACGGCGTTCGACGACCCGGAAGAGGAAACCTGCCTCCCCGGGAAGGAAGATCCTAGCGCCTGGACCATGCACTTCGACGGCTCCTACACCAAGGGGAAAGGAGGTGCTGGGGTTGTCCTAACCTCACCAACCGGGGACTGAAGTACGTCGTCCAGATGCACTACCAAGGGAACATCTCCAACAACACGGCGGAGTACGAGGGCCTGCTCGCAGGACTTCGTGCTGCCATCGGCCTCGGCATCAACAAGATCGTCGTCAAGGGTGACTCTCAGTTAGTCATCAAACAAGTGAACAAGGAGTACGCGTGCCCTCAGATGGCACCATACGTTGAAGAGGTCTGGAAGCTGCAGCGGCGCTTCGACAACTTCCGGGCTGTGTACGTCCCACGGGGAGAAAACACGGCCGCGGATGAGCTATCGCAGGTGGCGTCCAAGCAAGAACCAGTGCCTCCCGGGATCTACATCGAGGTCCTCAGGCGACCTTCGATCCACCCGAGAGGCTCGCGACAAGATCTGCGCCGGGGGCTGGCGACCCTTCTACCTCGACAACACGGGTAGCCAGCCCAGAAGCTCAAGACCCGGCAGCCCCTCTGCGGAGGAAGCTATGCTTTCTTTCCGTCGGATGGTGCTACCGGTGGAAGGAACCCACCCACCCTGGGCCCGGGACATCGTCAAGTACATCATGGAGCACGCCCTCCCGGAGGATGATCACGACGCCGAGCGGGTGGCTCGTCAAGCCAAGCTCTACGTCATGATCGACGGCGAGCTCTACCGGCGACGGGACAACGGAGTCAAGCTCCGCTGCATCCCTCAAGAACAAGGCCAAGTACTGCTACGGGACATCCACGAGGGCACATGTTCAAGTCATGTGGCATCAAGATCACTGGCGGGTAAAGTTTTCGTCACGGGTTCTACTGGCCAACAGTCCTCAGTGATGCGAGCAGCTAGTCAAGACCTGTGAAGCCTGCCAGTACTATGCGAAGAACATACATCAGCCGGCGCAAGCTCTGCAGCCAATTCCAATCTCCTGGCCGTTCGCGGTCTGGGGGCTGGACATCGTGGGAAGATACCGAAGTCTGTCGGGGGCCATGAATACCTTTTCGTGGCCATCGACAAGTTCACAAAGTGGGTGGAAGTGATGCCAGTACCAAGACAGACAGCTCAAGCAGCCATCAAGTTCATTGAAGGGATCGTGTACCGCTTCGGAGTACCCAACAGAATCATAACGGACAATGGCTCTCAGTTCACAAGCCGATCCTTCCTCAACTTCTGTGAAGAGCTGGGAATCAAGGTGTGTTTTGCCTCGGTGTCCTACCCAAGGTGCAATGGGCAAGTGGAGCGAGCCAATGCGGAGGTCCTAAAGGGTTTGAAGACCAAGGCCTTTGACAAGTTAGAAGACAAGGGCAAGAACTGGATTGAGCATCTACCAAGTGTCTTGTGGTCCCTCAGAACCACACCAAGCAGAGCCACTCAAGAAACACCATTCTTCCTTGTCTATGGAGCAGAAGCCGTCTTGCCAACAGAGCTCAGGCATGGATCCCCCCGGGTACTTGCCTATGATGAAGACGCACAAGCTGAGAGGAGGATTGATGACATCAACTTCCTGGAAGAGGTGCGGTGTCGAGCTTCTTACGATCTGCTCGATACCAGCAAGGGCTCCGCCGCTATCATGATCGCCATATCCGTTCACGGGTACTGGAACCCGGAGACCTGGTTCTCCGCAAGAAGCAGAAGCTTGATAACATGAACAAGCTGTCGTCCAAGTGGGAAGGACCTTATCGGGTGACGCATACCCTGAGCTGTTTATCTGGAGGACGAGAAAGGCAGGCCGGAGGGCAACGCCTGGAACATCGAGAATCTCCGGAAATTCTACCCCTGAATACGAACATGAATCGCAGATAGTTCGAGTCAACTAAGCACGCCCAAGGGGCTAGTGTTCTGTATAAGGGTGTAAGAATCGTCGCCAAGGAATAAAAGATAAGTTTTTCAATTCCGTGAGCCTCTCTTGTTGTCGTGAAGTGTGTTATCCGTAACAACCCCCAAGCAGGGGGCTGACATGGTGCCGGTGGCTGACAGGTCGAGCGCGAGTAGCCTATCAGTAGGCGCTGCCACCTGATCGTGCCGTACTGCCGCGGTAAGAAGTGGAACGGGCAGTGCTGTGTTTTAAAGAACCTAAACACAGAAATGCACATTCAACTTTGCTTGCGGGTTGCTCGGATGAAACACTTTCACGACATGTAAGGGAGGGTCCATTCTTTTCCTACTGAAAGTGTGTTATGTGTAGCGCCTCTCCCGGGACAGGAATGGATGCTGAAGAGCGGCTCAGGAGCTGGATACCCGGGAAGGACAGAGCAGATCAAGGCACGGCAAAAACCAGCTAAGTCTTTGCATGTGCATCTTGCATTCTAGGCATAATATCTCGCTCGGAGTCAATATACCACCAACCTGCGCATGCTTGACAGTTGATGAGAACCTTTGCGGGGGTAATGCGTCCTCCCCGGCGAACGGTCAGATTTCCCTTCTGGCCTAGTACCCGTGGCTGTGGAGTGGACTCCCGGAAGGCATAGTGCTCTTAGGGGTGCTGCTACCGGTACAGGCGGTTAGAGTACTTGTCACCTAAGAGATCTCCTCAGAAAACTTGACGGCGCGTTAGTGCAAGGGGAGGTTTGGGAAATGACCCCGGGAGTTGAGCCCTAGGATTGCATTCATCTGAACTTACATTCTGAATTTACAATTCTGAATTACATTCAGTCGAAGCTTTCCTGGATACATATCTAGCCTATGCTACTAAGGCCAGCTCAGAGCTCCTGGCTGCGCAGATCTGTCTTCTGTTTTATTGCCTGCCGGGTGCACTCTTTCTTCCGGGGACGCCTGGATGAAAGATAACACGCGTGCAGGATCTTGTCAGGCGCGTCGAAGAGCTCGACCCCCTTCTGCCGACCAGGGCGCTCCAGGGCCAAAGAGACGGAAGATTCCGTCCGCCAGTTCGCCTACGGACTGACTCTCGGCCTGCAAAAGCAGTCAAGATCGAAGTCATCCAAGAAAAAAGGCGGAAAAACAGAGAAGAGCAAGCAGTGAACCTGCTCAATGGCCTCGAGCTCAGCCACAACCAAGGACAGCTCCGGAATACCGGCAGTCCTTTCCTTCAGGATGGACCACAGGTGCGCCCTCCTCACTGCCCTAATCCTTGCCTCTTCTTGGGCAACAGGACCAGAGACAGCCGCCAGGCGAGCGACATTCTGGGCAGCAGAAGAACGGGACGCAACCTCGCCATCAGTGGCTCGGGCTCCAGCTTCGCTGGGTGCCTCCGCCGCTCCTCGGAAGACGGACTCCGCCGTCGACACGTCGGACAAGGCCCTCTCTGCTTCGCCAGACATTGTTCTGCGGGGCGTGGAGAGGCAAAGGAAGAAGAGGAGCGGAGCAAGGCGAGAAGATGTGTCAAGGGTTGGAGTCTGGAGGTCTTTTATAGGCCTCCCACGCTCCACCTACCCCTTGACGCTACGGCTGCTGCAGTAATGGGAGCGCGTTTTGCAAAAAACTCGTTCTCATTCACACACGCGACACGAAGACAAGGAGGAAACAAGATCTTCTTCATTTACAAGGACTACAAGGGGACGATCTTTTTTACAACAAAAAGGTTGGCTCCCATCGAGCAAGGAGCACCGCCGTACAATGGAAGACGCTACTTCCAGAAGTACGTCGTCAAGGCCGCCGGGAGGAGGTCAACGAGATCTCCATGGCGCCCGTCCGAAGCTCCTCGCCTTCAGAAGACGAGCTCCCCTCGACCTTGATGTCAGATGAGTTTTCCTCATCTTCATCCTCGTCGTAGGAGCTCGAACTGCCGCTGCTGCTCTCCATGCAGCACTCCACGCGTCCGCCATCGACACCGAAGATCTTCACGGAGAGCGTCGCATCTCCGTCGTACCGGAACGCCAAGCATTGCCCCCGGACAGGCGGCGGGCACGGGAGAACGACTTCCACCCCGGACCCAGAAGCATGGCGCCTTCAGTGGTGCGCTCCGCCATGGCCCAGGAGGGGCCATTGGGGCAGCCTTCCACTTGCAGCCAGAAGCCGGAGGGTCCGATGTCCTCCGTCGCCATCGCGAAGGAATCCGGCAGGAGAAGCCGGCTGCGAGGCCTGTGGTTCAGATCCACGATGAACTCGAACGGCGCGAAGCTGGTATGAACCATGCTCCTAGGAGGGGAGCAGCGGTGCCGCGGCCTCCACGGCCGCCGCGACCGCGAATCCCACGACCTCGCGGAACAGCTCGACCACGAGTGGAGGGGCCACTCTCCGCAGCAGCTGAAGAAGACGAGGGCGCCCAACTCCTCTCCTCGCTCTCGCCATTGGCGCTGGCAGCTTGTGGGGAGGCCTGGAGTTGGACTGAGGAAGAAGATGAACAAAAGCCAGGGGCGCCTCGCTTTTATAGCCGCGGCGGCCCTCTGTCAGCGTCTCCTCGGTTCTTCCGTTATGGGAATCGAGGGGGCCCGCAGTTATCCCCCAAGCGGAGTAACTCCAAGACCTTCAAGGCCATAAGAAGCAGAGCAAGGAAGACCAGGTGCCCGGGACCCACTTTGACCTATCTTTAGGCCATGGCCCCGGCAGCTGGAGCAAGAGCCGCCGGGACCATGCCCGGGGGCTACTGTCGCAGCAGTGGAACATGGGGTTCCCCTAGTACTGCCAAAGTGGGTCCACCCCATGTGGGCCCAAGATGAAGATGGACAAGACCAAGACTCAAGTCAAGCTGGCGGGTTCACCGTCAGGACACGCAAGGCCTACGTCGACAAAGGGCTCCGGTCCTGGGGACCTGCCGGGTCCCCGAACCAAGCAAGAAGGCCAGGAAGGACCCGAGAGCCCGAGTTCCCGGCAGGAGGCCAGGCTCCCTCTCGGGTACTTCCCCACGTCCTGTGGATAAGCTCTCCACCTCACCTGGACCTCAGAAGACTTGGGAAGCAAGGCGAAGGCAGCGGGCGGGAAGCACGCCCGTGGTGGTGTCAGCTCCTGTCCACCCCAAGGCGGACGCTCCCACCTAACCCAAAGGAGACGCTAGGCTGAGGAGAGGCCACGTCTCCCCTAAACTAGATGAGGAGGGTCCTTCACCCCGAAGGTCCCTCGTGCCCCTCACGTGACCCTGTGGCAACCCCTTAGCCTATAAAAGGAGGACCAAGGCACGGAGGAGGGGAGGTGAACCAAGGCACAAGTCCAACCAGAGCAAGACTAGACTAGGGCTGCGAAGGTAAAGGGAAGGTGATCTCCTCCGGGTCAGGATCTGTCCTTCTTCTACCTCCAGCCAAAACCCTTCCGGGTACCCCATCCGGGAGGTTCCATTGTAAGCCACACTATGAAGAACCCATCAATCCAGACATGCAGGAGTAGGGCTTTTAGCCTCCGGGCGGCCTGAACCTGGGTAGCTCCTTGTGTCCCTTTGGTTGCATGCTTTGATCGTGGAGAGGAGAGCTTGATCTAGACTCCGCCCGAGAAGACGATTCTCAGCCTCCTTCGCGCCCCGTGCCGAACCTAAAAGGGGTATCCTATACTCCCGGTGTCCGTGCATCGAGACACGACACCCTGAAACACCGAAAAGAAGCTCGATTGGATCCTCAGCCGCACCCCAACGCTCCTAGACGCCGTCAACGACGCCGTACCACCGTCCGCCAGGAAGAAGACGCTCCCACACGCAGAAGAAGGCCGCAAGATCCATCCGCCGCCAAGCACCGGAATCTGGTCTCGTTGAACGAACACGGCCGCAGCGCCAACTCCCTGCCTCCACCCTTCTTCCAGCCACCACGGCGGCGCCCAGGACCACCAACACCATCGCCGAACCACCTCCAGAGGCCGCCCCCCTCGCCACCACGACCGGCCGGAGCAGAACCAACAAAGGAAACCAACAGCAGCACCTGCAACAAAAACGGAACCCTAGCATCCAGAACCTTCCCCCTCGCCACCGAGGCCGGCCGGAGAAGCAGAGCAGGAAGAGGAGCCCCGACGAGCCTTCACGACCTCCCCGGCAACGAAATTAGCGGAATTACTATTATTGTTGTTATTCAGATTCAGATTTCTGATTCAGTACACTATATTCATCTCGATTTTATAATTTATGTAAAAAAAACAAATTCCTATTTCGTGCTGGTTGGCCGAACTCGAGCGAGCCTGGCTTGAATCATAGATAATAATTTCAAGTGCTCAGGGAAAAGAAAAATTCTGATAAATCATAGATATTTCGTTTTATTTTCTATGAAAATTTCAACTCATTTTAATGTATAATTAGTGAGTAAACATTTGTATGTATTTAATCTCAAAAGACTATTTAATCCTAAACCATACATTTAAATGGCTTGAATCAGACCATCCCAACCTGGTAAAGCCTCCGGGGCAGCATCCATAGAGCTACGCGTTGGCCATGTCCTAAGAGCAAGTATAATAGATTGTCGTGGGTAGGCTATCAAATTAAAAATAACATATTTGTATCTAGTTAGAGGAGAGAGAAAACGAGGGATGATGAGAACGCAAGAGACGGTTATAGCACGTGCTACTAGTCACTTTGTGAGAGTGGGTAGCTCATCTTTGTATCTTGCTATTATACATATTAACTATATATGTTAACGATATAGCTCTCTATAAATAACATGACCGTACCTTATAGCCAACACTTTTCTACAATTTGAATGTTGGTATTGTAAGCGCATTTGGGCTGTTGTGGCCTTGGCTTTCATGCCCTGCCATCACTCAATGAATCGGCTCCGATCGTCCTTGTGCTACATTACTGAAAGGCTACCTCAGAATTTCTCACTGCGCATCCGAAAGGACTCAAGATTGCTATAGTTCTCATCACTTGGAAAATTTGGAAGGAGGGAAACTGTAACATCCCAAATTTATAATAAGAATTAATAAGACCCAAAATTCAGAACCAACAAAAACTTTTTGAATTATTTCACAAATGATTGTGTTTTCCTTATATTGTTCTGTTTGACCTTGTGTGACTTGAATGTTTAAGTTGTTTGACTAGGAAATATTAACCCAGTAACCTAACCTAAGTAAAGATATCTATTAAACTTTGGTGATCACGTTATGACAAGAAAAACATTTCTATATATTTTCTGCCACTCCTGCTTTATTCAAATGTCATTTCCAAAAATAATTTGGGTTTGGCCACAACCAAAACATCCTTTATTGAGAAAGTAAAAGTATTTCCAAAATTATGTAACCCCCAAAAGTAGGGAGATCTATATGTTATCTCCTATCTATTTATCAAACTTGATATTTTGCATGTGTATGCAACTCCCATTTTATAAGTTCTTATTTTATTCCATTTGGAAACCACACTAGTGGGAAATATATTACCCCACATAATTTCTTTATCGAACCTTTTGAAAACTATTGGGTTATGAGTTGAGATATTTCCTAAACAACATCTTGTCATAATTAAGTGTGATCATTTTTAAGGTAGTATTGTTGATTATGGAAGGTGTGGTATGATTGATTCTTGTTGTTTGATTTGTGTGGACATGTTGGTGTGGTTGATATTGTTCTGTTGCTGATGTTGTTGTGTTATTGATACTGTTGTGTTTGTTGCTTTTGAGGATAAAATTCCTCTGTGTGCTTAATACTAAAATAAAACATATTGGATAACCCATTTGGGAATATGACTTATATTTGAGCCCAAACTCCTCAAAGAATTCAACAAAGGGAAATTTATATCATAATAAAGAAATGATCCCAATAAATTAATTTCCCTCCCTAGTTCTCTCTTTCTTTCAAACCAATATCTTCTCCATGAAAATATAACTTATTTGAAGTTACAATATTGGTTAAGAAAGTTCCAAAAGATCCAAACACTATCTCACACTTGCTTTAAAAATAATTAAAAGGATATCAAATATTATTTGATAAAAATACCCAAATCAAACCCTATGAACAAATATTGTGCAAAACATTTTATTTTCAAAAACCAATTTTTGTGGAGCTTCTACATGTATATGGGAGGCTACATGAATTTTCTCAACTTTTTATAAAGTGTTTAAGTGCCCCAATTAAAATCCCTAAAACCTACTGGTTTCAAAAAGAAATAGAAGCAGGGACTTGTTTGTGATTGTAAAAAGTATTCCAGGGGGCGTTCTGTAAAATCTTCGTTGACCTCCTGTAGCTGACGGCGCCCGACGCTGCGCCGTGCTGCCGTGCTCGCTGCGCCGCCGTGCTCCCTCCTGCAGGTCACCGAGCTCCACGCCGCCGTGCTCCTCACGCCGCGCCTTGCTGCTCGACAAGAGGAGACTCCTCCCACACGACTCCTCTGCCTCTCACCTGCTCCCTGCTCCTCTGCCTCCACCTCCCTCCCGCACGCCACCGCGCCACGCTCCTCCTCGCCGTTGTGGAGCGGATAAGAAGGCCCCCGAGGCTCTCCTCTGCTCCCCCTCCTCACTTATTTGCTCACCCTGCTCTCTCTCTCCCTCTCTCCTTTTCTTCCACGAAAACGAACCACGGCCGAAGCCGCCGACGCGCCCCGCCGGCGATAGAGACCTCCCCGACCAAATCCAAGCCTACCAAAAGCCTCACCGCGTCGTCCTCTCTCTCTCCATGCGAGGAATCGCAGATTGAAGCCCGGGATCGCCGTTGCCGTCCGCATCCCCTTCTTCTCCGGCCGCCACCTTGCCGGGAAGCTCGCGAGCAGCCCCGTCCACCAATCTCCGCCATTCTTGTTTCTCCGAGCTCCCCTCCTCGCCAGCTAGCTAATGGACATCACCATTTCTTTGTAGGAGCCCGGAGCAGCCGTCGCCATCCTCGCCGTGCTCCCTGCTCTCCTCGCTGCTCTCTGCCTGTCGCGAGGAAGAAGAAGCCCGCGCACCGCTTCGCTCTCTCGCGTGGGCCGCGAGCTGGGCTTCTCCCTGCACTGCGTGGCCCAGATCCAGCCAGATCCAGCCCGTTGACGTTTTTTTTAAGGTGGTTTATTCTATTTCTTGTAGATCTATTCCTGGCCCTCTAGTTTAAATCATTTTAAAATAGTTTAAATGCAAATCTGGCCAAACCAAAAATCACAGTAGTAATGTTATAAGTTTAGAGACGTGTGCAACTTGCAGATCTGAAAAATATGAATTATTGTAGGTTTGATAAATGTTTTCTTATCACTGATCTGAAACACTGTTTTCTTAATAACTTGAGTTTGGTTACTCAAAAATTTGTGAATCAAAATGTTTTAGAAAGCTCTTCACATTACCTTTCAGTAGAAATTGGTCTCATGTGTTTTGGATGTTTAAAACAAAAGTTCTATTGATTCTTGTAAACACACCAGTAGCACTTTCATGATTTTTGTAGATTTTTGTGAAATGATTTTTGGAGTAAATCCAATTGGATTGTCTTCTATATGTATAGGAGAACATATCCCTAGCATGGCATGATTGTTTGATGTACAGAACTCCCTAGGTGCAATTTTTAGTAAAAGTGCTGTTCTGCCACTAATAAAAATGAATTAGATAAATTGCTTTTAGTTAGGAAATTGTGGGTTGTGCTTATTGTTGATTGTTGTGGTACTGCCACTTGTGTGTTACTGATCCTTAACATGTTAAGTTATGTTAGTACTGTTAGTGAGTGCTATGCTTGTTTATTTTATGGTTAGATTAGTTTTGGGTGAATAGACTTTTTAATTGTTGGCTAAAATAAATCTTATAGAAAGTAAATAACTTCATATCTCAAGATCTAGGAATCCAAATAAATTAAACTCAAATGTTCTGGAAAACTTATGAAATTATTTAACTCACTGAAGTAGTTTCATCTCTTTTAGATTAATATTAAAAATGTGATATTAAAAATACCACAGAAGGTTTAAATTCTAAACTTGTTTGTTTCTGATACTCAAATAGTCCAAATGTTGCCAATCCAATTTTTGCTAGCTTAGTACTGTGATAACTTAGCTCCCCTAATTTTGGTAGCATTATTAATTAATTGGCATTAGATTAAATAGTAGAAAACCTTTCTGGACTAAAACAATTATAAAAAAATAATGGTTAATCCAAATGGGTTAGGACCAATTTTATTAGGTCACATCTAGTCAAGGTTAGATGCCCCAAAAGGATTTGATTTTTGGATAAAAATAACTTGAGTTGTAGCAAAAACTTGATTAAATAGTTTCTGTAATAAAACAATTGTGTAGGGAGTTTAATAACTCCAAATGAATCAAACCCAATTGTGTGGTCTTCTACACATCAGTAGCTTTCTGTAGAAATTTAGTTTGTATTTTTGTGACCAACAGAACCCAAGTTATGCAATTAAACATGCACCACTAATTTCTGCCATATTTAAGGCCTAATTAAATAATAGTCAATTCAATTAAATTGAAATCAAATTGTGTTGCTTTGTGTGTGCAGTAGCTGTGTGTGATGCTTGAGAGTTGTTGTGATGCTTGATTGAGTAGTTTAGTAGTTGTAGGTATTGCTTGTTCATGTTAATGTCTTCACCTTCACTTGGTGAGATATTGTGGTTTACAGATAACTTTTGTCTGAAGTATTTCCTATTTAAATAAAGATGCTTAATCACAACTTTAACCATATCCTTATAAGTGAGTAGCGTGGTGATTGCCCAACTTGTTTGTTAAATGATAGTCTTCCCTCTTGATTGTGTTTGTTAGTATTGCTTGATGCTGTTGTTGGAGTGTCCTACTGTGTGTTGATTGTGTTCTTTTCTTTTTGCGACGCTAGATATAAACGTTACCGGGGGATCGTTGGAAAGGATTTATTGAAGAAGGGTCGGAGTTTATTTCTTTGATCAGTGAGAAGAAGTCCAGGGACATCATGCTGAAATCAGGCAAGCTACTTCACTGAGCTTGCATCTATATACATCTATTTTGATTTACCTGTTTTACTTATAATTAGCATAATGATTTACGTGGTGTTTGCCACGAAAGCTATGATTTTTTTTGAAAACCCTTTTCCAAATTACAAGTATATTATTAAGACACCCGATATAGAGGTGTCAGTGGTATACAATGATTTCGAAATGAATTTGTTTTACTCCAAAACCTTCTGTGAAAAATCTTTTTGGTGGGATTACGAACCACCCAAGTTTTGGTTAAAAGTATTTTGCTAAGAAAATTGGAAATGATCGTGAAAACCTTTTCAAAAGTTTATGAAAAACTATTTTGTCACTCTATGTAGAGATATCAGTTGTTTATATAAAACTATAGGATGGGAAAAACATTGTTTATTCAAAACTCCTTTGAAAATTCTTGGATGAATTATGGTATACCGGGATGTCGGTATGGAAGTGGAGAAGTAAAGTGTGGTGATGTTTATGAAAAATGCACATTGTGTCTTGGTACCATGACTACCAGCCGATAACCTGTGCGACCACATTTACCCACATATGGGCAAGGGCGTAGCCATATAATTTGCTCGTGTTAGTACTGGATGCCTCAACAACGAGGATGACCTCGTTCCATGAGGGGATGGTTTGGTGACCTGCCCCTGACCTGGGTCCTCTTCAATGAAGTCTACCGGAAGCCGGTATGAACGTGTAGGAGGAAGAGGATTGAAGGGCTCCCTTGGGTCCGCCGGACAGAACTACGAGTCCTCACACTTAGTTTCTGAGGATTTAAGTGTAGATGGAAAGTGTCGTAGAGGCAGGGTCCTATACTAGCATGATCAAAGGACAGGCTATGGCCGGGAACTCAACTTCGCATACCTCTGGTATGGCGGGACGTGGCTGACACGATGAGTGACCGGATGGGTGTGGGAAAAGCGTGCTACCTCTGCAGAGGGTAAAACTATTCGAATAGCCGAGTCCTCGGATATGGACAGTTGGGAGGCTGTCCTAAGACCATGTGCAAGTTTTACAAAGTTTTGGGTTTGAAAGGAAAATGAGTGGAAATTGTTTTATGCAACTATACCGAGGGTATGGTATGAGGTTGCTGGTAAAATAACCATGAAGGGGTATGATCAGAAACCAGGAGGTTTCGGAGAAAGGGACAAGATGGTGATTTTCGAGGAAAAAGTTTTAAAGGGGTTTTCTCACCTTTTAAAACGAAGGTATATTTTCGGGAAAAAGGTTTAAAAAGACTTCTTACCTTTTTCAACAAAGATAGGTGAGAAAACTACTTTCCAAAAAAATGTTTTGTCTTCAACAGGATTACAAATCTACTCTTCCCTTTTTGAATAAAGATATAGTGATGTTTTTCTAAAAATAAAAGTCTTTTAAAATTAAAAACTAGTGCATGCTCCTGTTGGGGTAGTTTGCGAGTACAATCAAATGTACTCATATTGGTTTCGTCCCTGGCTATTGTCTTAGCCAGATTTTGGAAGAAGAAGCAGTTCGAAGAAGAGGAGTTCACTGACGTCCTTGCGAACTAGGGCGCTTCCCAGTCAGCTGCCTGTAGGGTTAAGGCGAATGACTTGGGCTCCACGTTGTTTGGTGATTCCGCTGCAAGCACCTGATGAAGCTGATCACTTCCCTCAAGTAAGTAAATAAATTCGGTATGTATGGATGTTCTTTGGTTACCAAGTTTAATTGTGCTTCAGCGACGCACTGATCATGGGATCGCTAATATGTAGGCACAAGGGTATTTCGGACAAGTTAGTCCGGGGTCCCCACAGAAACGGCAGGATTTTCAATAACAAATTCGCCATGCCATGCATACTTATTCAAAAAATCAAGAACAACGGTTGTGACTGGATAATGGCCGATGCCAAACATCTTGCAGAAATAATCAGTTGATGTAACACCTTTTATGGTTTTTTCTTTTACCTCATTTTAACAAAAAACGCTTATTTACTATTGAATTTGAACTTGCTCTAAGATAGAAGGAACATGCGTTTACTACCTAAAGCAGGGATGACAGTGCAAAAGTTGACCACTTTGTCCATTTAGCCAATTTCCGGATGGCAATAGGTACCCAATACCCGCTAACCCGACAGGTACCCGCGGTAAACGGGAGGGTTTGGTGAACAAAATAATCGCGGGTCTGCTTATCGGGGAAAACCAAACCCGTCGGGTCTAGCGGATGCGGGTATGGGGAGCCAAACCCGCACCCGCGAACCCAAAGACCCGACTATTACACCTAGACCCCACATGTCATTTTCCGGTGACAAACCCTACACATCATCAACTCCCTACTAATCCCAATCGGTGGTCACCAAATAACCTCCCTCTCAGCCTCTCTCCTCCTGTGGCACGCCGCACCCCGCTGGCCCCAACTACCTCCGCGCCACCGTAGTCTCCCTCCCTTGCAACTGTTGCGCCACCACCACCATGGAGTCTCGCTACGCCATGCGGCCCTCCCTCTGGATCCCGCTCCATCGGCGACACCCTTCACCGGGCCACTGCTCGCCACCTACACCTCGCGCCGGCCGGGAGGCTTCAAGCCTTCAACGGCGCGCGCTGGGCCGAGATCAACTGCTCCCACTGTGCCAGCTCGGGCCTGGAACTCGCCGCCGGAATTTCACCTGCCTGCACAAAGCCGCCGCCCTCCACCACACAACAACCTCCTGGACCACCGGAAGCTGCGGGCGTGCCCTTGGCGAGTACCCGTCGGGTCCTGTAAACCCGACGGGTCACATGTTTGATGGAAACCTGGGGGCAGGTATGGGGACGAGTGGCGGGGGCCTGGAGGAGGGTCGGGTGTGGGTATGTCGCCAAACCCGGCCCCGCCGGTTGCCATCCGCGCCGAGTATCGCTCACGCAATCTGGACCAGTGGAACTGTGGAACCCACCGCAATAAACATGGGACACATGTTCGATGAACTCAACACGCGCGTGGCGTGTATTAGGCCTATGCCAATGCAAGTTTCTTAGCACGGTTTCATATGCATTTTGTTTATGTGGCATACTAGTTAATGAAGAGAGAGGGTGAGGTTGTATCTTAGCTAAGGCCGGTGCCAATGGAGGTTTCTTGACACGATTTCATATGTAAAACGCTGACATGGCGGTGAAGAAAGAGAGAGGTGATGTATGCAATTGTTAAAACGGCTCTTGGCGTGGTAACCGAAATGTCATAAATGCATAATTTATCCCGTGCTCCAAGCCACGCTCGCACGCCTCCATTCAGACTGCTGATGATCCATCCGATCGGACAAGCATGGTGCTGATGAGGCCACAAAGTATGCTGCAGTATTATTAGGCAACAAATTGATCTAGTATTAGATCCCGTAGATACAATAGATGGATACGGTGCACTGGTATGGTCGTATCTTACAGATTTGTTTCTTTTTTGGATACGGCATTTAGAAACGACGCACTGACACCGGCCTAAGATACAACCTTTGCTGCATTACCCAAAATCATTAAATGTAGATATGCATTACCGAAACTAGTTGAATGGCCGTGCGTTACCACGGCTCTTATATTTTTCCTTTGTTATAGATATTGCATGTATAAATATTGAAAAACACATAAATATTCTTCACATATATATACCAAAGATAGCCATGTGACATTACAAAAATATAAAAATTACAAATCAGTTAGCCAGATGTGTTCATCTTCGTCAGTTTCCTCGGTGCCATTGCCTACCCTCAGTGCACATAAATATTCATGTATTCAACAACATACAAAATCCAACAAACAGAAGTGTCACAACTTGAATGCCTCTCCTTTGCCATGGCGTTTTCATTTTTACCGTCATTGAACATGTAAACATGAAGTGCACATAAATATTCATGTATATTGAAAAGATAGCCAAGTGGTAATCAAATGCATATATATGTCTCAAATCTGTCAGCAAGCATTACATTTTTAAAGACTATAGATCATCAAGAAAGCAGCTCAAATGTGGTTCAGCTACATCAAAATGAAATGAGCATGGGGGAGGCCCCTCTTCTGAAACTCCCACATAGATGTCCGGCTTTAGAACGCCTGTGATATGCTTCTTGGCAAGCATCTCTTTCCTTGTCTCAAGTTTGGACCTGAACACTTGGGCCACGAGATCTGAATGGTCCTGCAAGGTTTGGCCTGGAAGCAGCGCGTCCTGTATCTCGTGCCACTTTGGGTTGCAGGTCATCGTCACGAAGATGTCAGGCTTGGATGTCGCCAGGGTTTCTGTGATGTCCGCATACATCCACTTACTTTGGAGTTTGATGGGTGCCATCTACATGATAAAGATACCCATATTAAGTCCATGTATATTCCGTGACAGCAAGCATAAATAGTTCATACAGTGTACCCTCTTACCCAAATTTTGACAAGGATTAGTACTACTTGCAGTTTGCTTGGAAGTGCTAAACAGAAATTGCTTTAAATTCATTTCAAGTATATCTTTAGAAAATGCACAGTACAAAGAAGTGGCAATTGATGAAGCTGACAAGGACAGGAGATGAAAGCAACTAAACATGCAGCTTCTGTTTGAGGTAATAAAGAATCAGCATTGAAAAGAAACTTGAGCTCTTTGTAGTTTTGTGTAAATTTTATATTCTTTCAGCAAAACACAAACAGATATATATGGTTCCTCATCCTACCTATGAAAAGATACAGAAAAGATGACACCCTACCAACATAGATAAATTAGTGAAAAGGCACGCGAACAGAAAAGATAAGCCAAGAGAATTTTGAACAAAAAGCTATTTTGAGTGTTGGTTTCCAAAAGGGTACCTCTTACCCGGATGTGTGCTAGAGCAACTCGATGTAAAATGTTGGATGACCTGAGAATGAAACCTGCACATATTACATGAGGAAATCATGAGTTTACAGCTTAATCCAGTTAGAAGTAACAGCAGCTACAAACAAGCTCAGTATCCCCGTGCACGGACACTTTCTAGACAAACAAGCTCAGTGTCCAAAAGCTTCTAAAATGTACATCCGTTGTGCATTTTCAGTACAAAAGCTAACCAATGCAGCTAGATGACATCAATCCTGATCCTAAAGGTTTAATGGTAGCACCGTGACGGAAAGCCTTCCCGTCCCAAAATATGCATGAAAATTTGAACCAGCATATATGCTCTTAATATTTTCATGTCCAAAAGCTTCTAAATGTACATCCGTTGTGCATTTTCAGTACAAAAGCTAACCAATGCAGCTAGATGACATCAATCTTGGTTGGTTTTGCTAAACGATATGAAAGCACCATTCTATCCTCAAATATGAGAGCATGCTTTTAATATCAACTTCGTAAAGAAACTTTTGAAATTGGAGGCAGATTAAGAATAACTTTCACCAGAAAACTTTCTAAAGGAAACTTCCAGAAAAACTCACATCACTTCATAAAACAATGGATCCCACACACAAAACGGAAGATAAAACCCCAGAAATACGTAACCTGAGTAGGAAATCAAATAATGAGCAATTGAGGGTATTTTTCTCTTAGCTTGCTGTGACTTTTCCTCCTTTCAGTTTTGTGTTGGAAATCTAAAACTGTGGCACAAGTAACAATATGTCAAGCCACGGGTGCATGTTATTTCAGAAAAAGTGATCTAAACAGAACTTTACTTCATGGGATAAACAGAATTCAAGTCTAACTCAATTTTTGGATCAAGTATAGAACAGAGGAAAAAGTATAGTACATCGATAATTTGTATAACACGTGAAGCATGAATCTGTAAGGTGCCATTTAGTACATCTTGCACTATTTGCATATTTGCAATATAGAACAGAAGTAACAACAATGTAAAATGCCAGAAATACGTAACTTGAACTCAATGTAAAATGCCTAAAATACGTACCTTGAACAGGCAATCAAATAATGAGCAACTGGGTATAGTTTTCTTGATACTTCCTGTGACTACTCCTCCTTACAGTCTTCGGTTGGAAATCTAAAAATTAGGCACAAGTGTCAATACACAGCGGTAAGAACAACAGGTCAAAAGAAAACAATATAGTGATCTAGTACAGTACTTATACACAAGCTAATTTTTTTTATCATGCAGGCCAAACTTTTGAGATTAGAGAAAACTGGCTGTAGTATAGAGGACATTATAATCCAATAGATCAAACAGGGATGGAACTCATTATTACTACTGCACAGGTTTTGCTAGACATCCTGATCAACTATTCATTTGACAAAAGGCTGCAGTGATATATGCACTCACCTACTGACCCAGCTCAAGGAACCGGTTCGGAGCAGAAGGTTGCAGACGTCAAACTCCGCCGTGTATCTCGTAAGCGCCTCCGCGATGCTACGATGTCCCCCTCTAGAACCAACGCCTCCACCTGCAAGATCGATACTTCAAACCCAAATAGAATGTAGCAGCAACGTGGAGAACATATTGAGGAGTGGTGCATGTAAGAAAGACCATTACTAAGAAACTTTTAGTCTTTGCTTCAAGGAAATGAGTGGTCAAAATTGTATATGCAGGTTCAGTATTTGATAAATAGAAAAAACAATCTGTGTAGTTCTTTCATATAAGACAGCGACCAAGTAAACACTCCACATCTAAGAAACAACAGTACTAAGAAACTTTTTGTTTATTGCTCAAAATAAGGACTCGGTAACCTGTATTTGATCAGACACAAAAAAATTCCAGTTCAGAAAAATAAGAATGTACTGCTCTTTAATATGAACAAGCATGAGACTCAGTCAATTGATCACAGTTTAAAAACTGAGCTTCCCAGCTCTCTTGAACCCATGATCAACAGAAAACTAATACATATAAGAAATGCAGAACCCACAGTCACATCTTTGTTATCTTATTGTATCCTCACACGATCAAGCCAATAGTACAATAGCTAATTGTAAAGTTACAAAAACAATATCAGAAAACTCTCTAACTTCAGAATTCTACTTTCAGTCTTTGCTTTAAGGAATAGTAAAGATATTGAGAGAGAGTGATCTGCCAGGCCATATATGAGCTCATTGAGCATGTAAACATCAGAGCTTGCCTGGCGTAGTATTGTCCAGAATCACTCTTCACGTACGACCTCTGCACTGCACACCATATCCTGTGTTTCTTTGGCGCGCAGCTACAGATAAAGATACACTGATTCGTGACCATAGGCATCATGAAGCAACAAAGAATTACAAGTAACACTCCAGGTTCAGACTCATTCAGATTCATTCCAAGGTCACCTGTGAACCTGGTTATGAGCGAGTTGATGATGAGCACGCCCCAGGACAGCCTGATGGCCAGCGCGTGCACGGCCCTGCCCTGTCTTAGGCTCCGCCCCATATACATGAACTGGTCGGCGTGGCCTTGACGCCGGGAAGAGGCGGCCGCGATCAAAGGTCGAAAGAGAGGCGTCGGGATGGCTGGCGCGGTAGTAGGCGTCGATGAGGATGTCGAAGGAGACGGTGTTGCGGCGGGGAATTTCACCAAGCAGGCGGCACGCTTGGGCGACTGTAGGCCGATAGAAGGGCGATGCAGAGGAAGAGGAGAGTTGAGCGTGGGCATGTGGTCCTCGACGGCAACGACGTGACCCAGGAGCGACTAACTCCGGCCTCCGGCAGCTCGACCCCGCCTCCGGCCTGCAGGACCACGGCCCCAGACCTCCTCTCCGCGCCAGGCCACCAGCCGCCATCGCCCTGCACCAGCACGGCCTACCATGGCCGCATCACCATGCCGGCACGCCCACCACCGATTCCCTCCGCCACGCGCCACCGCGCCGCCCGCTCCCCTCCACCCGAGCAAGAACGGGTTGGGAGGGATCGGGCGGATAGGTTTGGGGGCAAAGTTGGAACATAAGCGGCGGTTCTGTAGTGTCTGTTAGTATTAAGCACGATTAGTTGCCGGCACGGCAACCGTGTGCGTATCTTGTCCGGTTCGTATACGAGTGGAATACGTGTATGTATAGGAGTCTTTACTATTAAATGGGAGTTGGTCGTTCGTGTCGCCGAGCGAACCATCCCGCTCTCGCGCGATCTGGTCGTCGTGTGCCCTTCGCTCGCGCGCCACATGGGCCAAGCGGCCCAAAAAACCCCGCGCCCATTCGACCTTTCTATCCTCTCTCTCGGTCTCTCCTCATCCGCGCGACCCTGTCGATCTGGGTGAGCCGGTGCTAGGGCGAGCGAAGAGGAATGAGGAGCGAAGATGAGCTCGTGGCGGCGCGATTTCTAGGGGTCACAAGGGGCAAGGTCGGAGGCGGGGATTCCGGGGAGAGGACGCGAGCGTCCATGGTCGTGGCGACGCGAGATGGGGGACAAGGCGAGAGGAGCATGGCGCGCGCAGCTCCACTACCCGCCTCCTCTGCATCGTTCGGGTCCGGCGGCCTGGCCCATCTTCATCCCACCCGGCGAGGCCTGCTTCAAGTGCCGCTCCGGCTTCCTTCTCCGTCATTCATCATGATCCAGTTGCCACTGCCTCCCCCATCGTCGGACACATCCACGGCGAGGTCTGCAATAGTAGGGCGTCATGGAGGGGCGTCGTATTTGGGCAGATGTGTCTGCGTCTGCCCTTCGTGGCTGACATCGATGAGGCCGCCTACGCAAGCTGCAATCAGAAGCGACCCCATCTCGCCCTCTCCATTCACGAGATAGCTACGGGCTGCGAAAGATCTGATGGATTTTGTGTGTCGCTCGGTGTTTACTGCAGGACATCCACGATTGGATTGGTCAGCTGAGGCCAGGCATATATGATTTCCTTCCAATTCGCGTTAAAGCAGTTCGGTGTAGCACCTGATGTGTGATTTCTAACAGGGAACTCAGCTGTTCTTTTTTTTGCATAGAGCCGTCGGTGGGGGACGGGTGCACAGAGAGCCTGCCGGCGGCGTTTCCTTGGTGTGGATCAGAAAAAGGGAATGAGGTACTGCAACGCCGTTCCTTGGTACACTGTCTGCATATTTCCCAGCTGATGCAATGTGGTTTCTTACCTTCTGTGCTGCCACTCGCGTGCAGTCTGTTTTTTTGCATGTTTCTCATATTCTATTTTGCAGGACACTAACTTGAAGCACCTCAGGACCACAATAAGGCACACATGGATGATGTCCAAATTCTTGGCAATGGCCTGTAGGTAGTTCTGAGCTCTACTCCACAGTTTTGTAGTTTGGAAGCTTGATTTGATTGCATTGGCGTCGATGTCCGACTTCGATTTCAGTAAGTGAACCCCAATTTTGTAGGTTGGTCACCACATATTCCATCTGGTATTTCACTAAGTGAACCCTATGGATTGAATCTTATCATCGTCGGAAAAAGAACAACACGAAAGGTAGGTTCTGTCCATCTAAAATGATGGGAATAAGGGCGATTGAGTTAGGTGCTGGTTGTGGTCTTGCCAGACTCGGTAAGCTGAATTTCCTTATAATTTTGAGGTTCTCTCTGGATAAAAATATTTTTTCCTTAACTTTGAGAATGGCATTGCTGGGTTGTGATGTTCTTAGTTCTTACAACCGACAAAGTTGGGGTGCTCCTGTGGACCGCGCAGTCAATCCTGACTAGGGTTTTGTTATCCAGGAGAACAACGTAACTGCTCTTAGCAGCAGATGCTTATGTTATAATGCTTAGTAATCATTCAAATTTTCATGTGTTCTTTCAATGGAATATTTTACCAAACACTGCTGCCAATTTTTGATATTCTTTTTGTTGTTTTTTCTGCTCTTCCTTGATCTCCTCTTTAGTTTGTGTTTGATTCCATGTACACTCCAGAACCTCTTTTGCAGGAACCTGCAGATGTTATCAGTTACAATTTACAAAGCCATTGGAGCAGTGTCTTGCCCAAACTAATTAGTTATGTGTGTGTAGATGGATCTGACTGATAGCTATGTGTGTGTGGATTTGATGTGCTACTCCGTGAGAGTAGGAGATCTGGGTTGTATTTAATGAAGAAATATTCTAAAAAATGCTCCATGGCTAGAAAATATTCAATAAAAAGCAACGCACCGGGTTCTTGTTATTACTAATTAATGATGCGATCGCCTGGCCTTAAAACTCCAGAATATACTTTTCTTCATTGGAAATAAATAAATTATTTTGCTAGGACCTTTAAAAAATGGTAAAAATGTCGGGAACTGTTGAAATGTCATAGTTTGTGTGTGTTACTATGCCGCAGATGAAGTTTATAGACTGTTCAATACCGTTTATAGAGTGTGCAATACGGGACATTTTCAGGATTTAATTTAGTTTTTATGACATTTCTTTTCTACATTCAGTATTTTTTGAGATTTAATAAGAAGATGAATTATTAAGATCAAGTGAAATTATATTATTTTAATTACTTGATTTGAGGCAGTGAAAAAGCAAGTTGGTAGACGGTTTAACCGTATGTGCATTGCGCAAATTACATTTTACTCAACTTTGACGGGCCGTGGGAACGCTCGGGCATTCAGCTATTTCTTTAGCTTGTTAGGTGATTTAAAAATTTCTTCAGGTGTGTTCCGATTTTTTTATATGTATCTCCTGGTGTGTTCAGATCTTCTCTGATTTTAACTTAGTGCCTTCTCATATTATTTATTTATAGAAGAAAATGCTCTCTGCCGATCACATTTTAGTGAACAAGTTTGTAGGCCTGCTAGAAATATGCTGCTCTATGTATGAAGAAATGACAATCAGATGTCGGTATACGTGTGTATAAAGTGCCCCCTCTGATCACATTCTAGCGAACAAGTTAGCTGGTAAGAGATGACAATCAGACGTAGGTATGTGTGTGTACACCCTTCCTCTTATTTACCATTTGTGTCAGCTCATAGCTACTTCTGATTACCACTTTAGAATATATATATATTTTTTGTTTCCTACTAGCCGCTGAAGAAACATGCTTACCAGTTCATTTTCTTATTTCTCATACAAGCTGTTATGTCATGTAGAACTTTGACACACCAATCAGACCTGGAGCTGAAGGTAGATGCGGTAGCCGACAGAGTGGAGCTGGAGGTGTAGTTGGTCGCACCCCTAGCATCATTGTTGGAGGTGAAGGGTCAACACAAGTTGCCATTGCCTGCCAATTGTTGCTATATGTATATTTATTTGAATCAGAGAGATGATGCTGGAGCCTGGAGCTGGCAATGTTGAACAAGTTCAAGCAAGGGATGGGATATATGTATAGCCTAGACATTCCTGTTATTTGTATTCCGAGGTCAGATTTTGCAGTTCACTGCACAAATTATGACACATTAATGTTTTGCAGGTCGAGGCAAGGACTGTGATAAAGTGAGTTTAGAGGGGTACATGATCGTCGAAAATGAAAAAGTGGTAGATGCAGTGTTTTTCTCCATCGGCACATCTGCAGTTTGTGACAACATCAATGCAAGGCAATATATAATCATGATAGGAAGCATGAGTAGAGCACTCACAAAGATGAGTCTCCAGATACGAAAATTTTAAGTTGTCAAGATTTTTTGGCGCCAGAGAAGGTAGCAACAACAAATTATGAACGATGGTAGGAGTGGTAGTTACTTTAGCAATTTTTAAGATGTAGTGAGAAGAACTATGCGACATAGAAGGAGCAAATAGCTTATACAATATGGTTCATATTCGGCCTTTGAGCGGATGGACTTTACTTTTAAAAACGCATGCAAAAGAAAATATAACCCAATGTCTAGGAACTTCATGCCATTTTATCTAATATAAGCTGATTCAGAGATGTATTCCATTGAAAACCCATGGTATATTATGAACGATTTTCTTATTCATAGATGGAGGAAGACGACACTCAAATTTCTGCTTGGAGATATTATTTTCAAAATATTAATGTGTATCAAAAAAGACCGTAGCAACGCACGGGCACTCAACTAGTAGGAGGTAGTAACCGAGTCGGTCTAGATATTTGGATCGGTAGCTTAGCCTCCCGCATATATATATGCTTGTACGTAGCCTTGTAACGACACCGAGAGTTGGGAAGAAATAAAGAAAAGGCAAGGCTCGATACGAGCCTCTGGCTAGATTGTTTCCCTGCGTGCGTTGAACAAGTAGTACTAGTTGGATCAAAAGAATCGACCAGCTAGCATCAACGTGTGTATCCCGGCGGAACTGAATCGATCGGCTACCAAGCTAGCTTTGTGTACGCGCGTCTCGCCAGAAACCTCAGTCGTCGTCGCCGGAAAGTACACGGCGGGCGTCGGAAGATCAGGACCAAAGCCAACAGTGTCAAGGTCATGGGCATGTGGAGCGGTTGTCTCCTCTCACCTTCTTTTCTCGCCGCTGGTTTTCTCACGAGGTGCGGACGCGGACGACGAAATCAGCCACAGGACGGAGCGGGACGACGTACCATCACGGCAGAGTCAGCTTTAATAGTAAAGATCATAGGCCTGCCTGCTCCACATCGACGACGAGGACAGGAACGGCTCGGCGGCGTCGCCCTCCCCTTGTCCTCACCCTCTTTATCCAGATCCGGTGGTGGGGAGGACAGGAGGGCAATCTGCTCTGGCTAGAAGATGAAGAGGCCGGCGCGCTGCCCCTCCTGCGTCGAGTTTCTCGGCTAGCTCCCGCGGTACCTCGAGTCGTAGGCTCCCGTTCCCTCTCTGGTTCGTACAGGAGAAGAAGGGAAAGAACTGTGGGCGGCGCGGCAGGAAAGGGCAGATGCGTCCGGTGCGATTCGCCTAGCAGTCTCACCAAGCTGGTCGGTGAGGAGTACAATCCGAGTGTGCGGAAGAAGATTAAGCTAGATCCGGAAGCCGTCAGAAATGGTGAGTGTGACGACGGGGGTGATGAACCCGCTCCTCGGCAAGCTCACGAAGCTGCTCGGTGAGGAGTACAAGAAGCTCACAGGGGTGAGGAAGCAGGCCTCGTTCATTAGGGATGAACTCAGCGCCATGAAAGCTCTCCTTGACAAGATGGAGCTTATGGACAACCTCGATCCTTCGGCCAAGAACTGGAGGGACCATGTCCGGGAGATGTCCTACGATATGGAGAACTGCATCGACCACTTCATACATGACTTTGATGATGCCAATGCAAATACCAGCTTTATTAAGAAGATGGCTAAGCGTCTCAGGAGGTTGGGGAGGCGTCATCAGATCGCCAACCGGATCGAGGAGCTCAAGGTTCTTGCTATGGAGGCCAATGCTCGGCGCGAGAGGTACAAAATTGATGATTGCATCAGTTCGAGTCCTTGTGTTGTGGTTGTGGATCCTCGGATAACCGCAATCTACAAGGAGGCAGCTGGCCTGGTTGGTATTGATGGTCCGAGAGAGGAACTTGTGAGCCGGTTGATGGATTCCCAGAAGAAACTCAAAGTGGTTTCCATTGTAGGGTTCGGAGGTTTGGGGAAAACTACACTTGCCAAACAAGTATATGATGAGATTGGAGGGAAATTCAACTGTAAGGCATTTGTCTCGGTTTCCCAGAGACCTGATGTTAAAAGCCTTCTTACTGGGCTACCATCAAAATTTGGGATGGAAGAGTCTTCACATGCTTGCGAGCTGCAAGATATCATTGACCGCCTCAGAGAACACCTCAAACATAAAAGGTATATTCTTATCATGTTACTCACTCGTATACTTGCATGGTGCTGAATAATTGTGTTATTTGATCAAGCTCGTCTAAATGTTTTTTGGCTCGTCTAAACGTTTTTCGCATTCATGGTTTAGCAACTTTCATCAGTTTTACTCATGAGTCATGGCAAAGAAATTTTCTATATCATGTCAAATCATGTGAGGCGCTTTGGCCCTGGAGGTGTGCTAGCTTGTAAAAATTACTGTTACGATCAAAGTGTAGGATAAACATAAAACATTCTCGATGAATCTTACTTTTCTAGTACATTATAGTTCAGTTATATTTAGAGAAAAAGTGGTTTACTACTAAGTGTAGAATAATCTATTCTACTATTCTAGGCTCTAGCAGCTTGAACGGACCAATTGCCGAAGTCATGAGGGCTCTGCTATAACATCCTCTATGCCTACAGAAAAATAGTAGTAAAATATTGGACAACAGAAAAGCCAAATCACACAAGTGTATCCAGGACTTTACAACAATCGACAAGGATTTTATGATCAGCTTTCATGCAATGATTACAGTACCTTTTGCGGTGAATATTACAGCTACTCCATAATAATGTATGGTCTACCATGAAAATCTTGCAATTTATAAGTTTGCGTAGTAATTTAGGTACGTAATTTATAGGAATTTTACGGTAATCATTTAGATCCCAGTCAAAGGTTGAGTGTCTAAGTGTCTTAATTCCCATGAACATATCCACTATAAGGAGAGCATTTTACGGTCAGGATTTGGCATAACTTTTACTTTTGTTATTGTAAGTTTTTGCTCAACATGTATGGTAAGCTGAGAGGATTTTACCCCTGACAATCTGTCATCAAATATTCTCTCAACATTTACGGTAAATAGACAGGATTTTACCCCTCACATTTTGGTTGTCGTAATTTCCCTCAACATTTACGTACAGATGTTTAGGACAACATGCCAAATCTTGTGAGGCGTTTTGGCTATCGAAAAATTGTGCTAAGCCTTAACAATAAATATTATAGGATACAAGTTTTAAGATAAACATAAAACCTTCTCGTTGTGCATTGCAGTTTAGTTCTATATACAATAAATCAACCTCCATGTGACGAGTATATGAGCCGTAATTAGTTGGGACAGCACAATTGAACTCGAGATTTCCTTCTATTTAAATTATACCATATTTTTATAAATAATACTTTAAGCTAAAGACATGTGTCAAATAATCTGTTATTACGTTTTGTTTCCTTCAGTTCAGTTATAATGTGTTTTTCTCTGTATGTTATAATCATATGCTGATATGATGTATGAATATCTTGTGCAAAAATTACAATAGGTACTTCATTTTAGTTGATGACTTGTGGGATCAAAGTGCATGGGATATTATTAGTTGTGCCTTTCCAGAGAATAGTAATGGAAGCAGAGTAATGGTAACCACACGATTGGTTGACATAGCTCTCTGGGTGTGTAGTGACCGTGACTGCATTTACAAAATGAAGCACCTCGAAGAGCAAGAGTCAAGAAGATTATTTCTTAATCGAGTATTTGGGTCTGGAAATGTCTGTCCACCACAGTTTAAAGAAATTTCATCTCAAATTCTCAAGAAGTGTGGCGGGTTGCCACTTGCAATTATCACCATAGCTAGCCTATTAGCTAGTCATGAAGCAACATCTTTGAATGAGTGGGAGAGCATAAAGAATTCTCTTCGTGTGAAGTTTGCCACAAAACCCACCTTAGAAGATATGAGGGGTATACTAAACCTTAGCTACATGCACCTTCCTGTTCATCTTCGACCATGTTTATTGTACCTTAGCATGTACCCCGAAGACCGCGTGATCAGGAGGGATGACCTGATTCGGCAGTGGAAAGCCGAAGGATTTGTCTCTAGTTTGCACAGAATAGATTTGGATGATGTTGGGAAAAGTTATTTTAATGAGCTTATCAATAGAAGTCTGATCCAGGCAGAAGAGACATTCGGTGGGGAGGTTACTTCTTGCAGAGTGCATGATATGATGCTGGATTTGATCGTAAGCAAGAGTACAGAAGATAATTTTATCAGCGTAGCATATAACTATGAAGACATGGCGAGACTGCACAATTGCGAGTACAAGGTTCGTCGATTATCTCTGATATCAAGTGATGGCAGTGCAACATCAGAGACCCTTGCTACTTGCATGTCACAAGTTCGGTCATATGCACGGTTTGGAGAGTCCAAGCACACACCTCCTCTTTCACAGTTTAAGTACCTACGAGTGCTTTTGTTTGAGTTTCCAGATGAAATGCATACGACAGTCAACCTTGCCGATATTAGGCACTTGTTCCTACTGAGGTATTTGAAGGTTTTTGGCAGATTAGTACGAGTAGCGCTCCCTACTGAAATTGAAAGGCTTGTGCATTTGGAAACTCTGGAGTTAGATTGCTGGTCCACTCAAAGCTTTCCATCAGATATAACTTGCTTGCCTAACTTGTTTCATCTGAGACTTCCATATGGTGTTGTGCTGCCTGATGGGATCCAGAACATGAAATCAGTCTGCACCCTGCATTGTTCAGGCATGTCAAGTTCGCTGGAGGATACCAAAGATCTTAGCGAGCTGACCAATCTGAAAGAATTAGAAGTAACCTCTTTCCTAGACCAGTATTTCACAGTTGAACGTGTCAACGCTTTGGTGTACTCCATCAGAACACTCCAAAACCTGAAGCACCTCGCCCTCCGTTGCGAGATTGAAACCTATAGCTATGACAACCTGTTGGACTTCTTACCTGATCCTCCTTTCCGCCTCGAGGTACTTGATCTGGAGACATGGAAGTTCAGTAGAGTACCCAGATGGATTGGTGAATTGCACTGCCTCCAGATCCTCCGTCTGTTTGTCTTGCACCTGTCGAGTGATGAGGTTTGTGTTCTTGGAGAGCTTCCCTGCCTCGTTTGTGCCATGTTACATGTGTCGGAAGTCTCTCAAAATAAGGTCGTGGTCGGCACTCGGTTATTCCCGGTTCTGGAGCTCTTTCGGTTCAGGTCTTATGAAGATGTCAATGCGTACCTGAGCTTTGAGGCAGGAGCTATGCCCAAGTTGCAAAAGCTCAAACTGGGATTCGGCTGGAAACAGTGGAGAGGAGCTACACCGGTCGGCATGGAGTGCCTGCCCTGCCTCCAGGACATCCGTATCTGGCTCTTAGACAGCAGCGCTAACTCCAGCAAAAATCGGGAAGATGTACGCGTTGATGTCGAGTCAGCCTTCAAGAGCGCCGTACGTCTGCACCCAAAACATCCCTCTGTTATATTCGTTTAACGTTATTTAATCGTCCCTCTACCTTGTTGTTTAACCCTCGAGTATTGTAAACCTGATACTCTTCACTTCTATTTATCAATGAACCTCGTTGTCAGCTAGCAGAACCTTTTCACAAATGATAGCTCCATCCTACGATTTCACCACAGTTTGTGTTCATTTACAGAAACAACTTTGTATTGAAATTTTTCAAAATCAGGTCACTCTAAAGTCTAAACCAGTCTCCAAGCCGACCGGGAATAGAAAGCGTACGTTCAGTCTCCACGCACATGTAGCTTGACGCGGCCAATTGCCAACCCAGATTAACATCGTTTGTGTCTGTCAATGTAAATTCAGTAAAGTTTGGATTAGAAACGACGTCGCATTTGTAATCGAATATTACACCGACACCAATCAAATATATGGAATTGATATATTGTAGCTTCTAAAGCGTGAAAGCATAGAGCAGACAGTATCATAGAAGGATCACTCTCGTTTTAGCTATGAGATCTACGGCAAGCCAATTGTGCCACCACCCCGTTGTGCTATGTAAACGAAACAGTAATTATTGTTACGATTTTCGAAGTGTCTGAAGTTGGCGAGCTACCATACGAGTGGGCTATGGGTCTATGTTTCTTCCCAAGTCTCTGAAGTTGGCCAGCTGCCATACGTAATTATGGAAAAATAATTAGGTGTGCTGTTTTCAGACCTTGTTGTGCTACTCGTGTGGCAGCTACCATACGAGTAGTAGCTCCCACACGAGTTTCCTATGGGCATTTGTTTCTTTCGCATTCAGTAAACTGGATGGGAGATTCAGCACAACTATGGAAAACTAAGCAGGTGTGCTGTTTTCGGACTTCAATTACATCACGGGCTTGTAAGAGCTTGCCTAGCTAGACCAACACAACTGAGCTTGCTTCATACTGGGAACGAGATCCGCATTAACAAACCGGAACTGCAACAATTGAACACTGAAATAGCTAAAAGCATCTCTAGCAGATACACTATAATCTCGTACTGGATATTTATTTTCCTGCTCCCCGGATAACCATTTTCCGGTACCGCGAACTATCCGGTACGAGTTTACCGCATCTGTTCTGCCCTGCGCGCTATACCGGTACCGAATAACAGTTTTCAGCATGATTTATCAAATTCATCAATACAAACATAACATAACCAATATCAAATTAGAACAAGTATCAATAGAAACATAACATAACCAATATAAATTTGTCCAAATGAAATACAACTTAATTATTCATTACAACAAATGTTATCAAATGGTCCGGATGCAAAGAATGGTTCAAATTACAAAAATATCAAATCAAATGAGAAGCTATTTCTTCCCATACAATTGCCAATGGTGCTCAACAAGATCCTTTTGGAGTTGAAGGTGTGTGCCCTTGTTATCAATGTTCCGGTAGGTCTCAAGAAATGCTTCGATCTGGTCCGGGTTCCTTTGTGGCTTCACTCGGCTTCCAACATTGTCATAGTAAAATTCCAAGTTCAAACCCCTCTCATCTTCAACGATCATGTTGTGTAAAATTACACAACATGTGAAAGGACAAGGATGTCGCCTAGAGGGGGGGTGAATAGGCGATTAAAAACTTTTCCGTTTTAGGCTTGCTAAAAGCGGAATAGAACTAGGTGTTTTAATTTAACAAGCATACAACCTAAATATACTAGGTTCATCTATGTGCACCAACAATTTATGCTAAGCAAGACAAGCAACAAGGTGATAGCAAGATATAGACTTCAAGCACGAAGGCTATCACAATGTAAATTGCATAAGTAAAGAGCTCAGGTATAGAAATAACCGAGGCACGCGGAGACGATGATGTATTCCCGAGTTTCTCCTTTTTAGGGGAGTACGTCTCGTTGGAGGGGTGTAAGTTTCAAACTCAAGATGCCACAAATGACCTTACCCTATTCTCCGACGAACCTCGCACAAAAGCTCGGTTCACCTTACACTATTGATTTCCTTTTGGACGGAAATCAAATCCCTTACAACAATTTTGAGGCACAACCCACAAAAGGATTGGGAGCTCCCAAGTGACCACAAAAGGTCTCAACTAGCCACAAAAGGCCTTGACCACAAAAGGTCTCAAGAGCACCGTCTAGGGTCCAACGACCCAAGAGTAACAAGCTCACAAACTTTCACTTCCACGAATCCTCGTGGAGAGAGCAAACCGATGCACAAAAGCAAAGGCAAGAACACAAGAAGTGCTCAAGTCCTTCACTCCCAAATCCCACCAAAAGCAACTAATACTTGTGGGGGGAGAAGAGAGGGAGAACAAATAAGAGAACCACACAAGAACTCCAAGATCAAGATCTACTAGGTTCCCCTCACTTAGAGGAGAGATGGATTGGTGGAAATGTAGATCTAGATCTCCTCTCTCTTTTCCCTCAAAGATATGCAAGAATCATGGGAGGAATTGAGAGAGAGGCAAGCTTTCCAAGGTCAACAATGGCAGGAGAGAGAGAGAGAGAGGGGAAAACGTGCTTGGAAGAGCTGCTCTCTTTGGGGAAGAAAGGGGCCTTTTATAGGTCCCCACGAAAAAGAGCCGTTGAAGGAAAAACAGGGGTCGGATAATCCGACCCTAACTTGGATCGGATAATCCGACCCACACCAGAGAGCCACAACATAATTTCTTAGCCGTTTTCGTGTCCAGAAAATTTGCGGGTCGGATTATCCGATTCAAGTTTGAGTCAGATTATCCGATAGTCTGAAAACTGACAAAAACAGTAAAACGAAAACTGCAATAACTTTTTCATCCGGACTCCGATTTCGATGATCTTGGCCTCGTTGGAATCGTAACAAAGAGCCCTTCAAGGTCATGCAGAGAAACATCATAGTCCAAAGATGGAGGATAAAACCAAATGTAGAAAGGTAAAAACCTCTCTAGAAAAGAACGACCGGTAAAACCTCCAACATCAAAAACGGATGGTTTTTTGATGAACTAGAGCTTGGTATAGAGATGAACACAAGCTCTAAATTCTCACATGGATAAAAGCCAAATAAGAACCAAGAAAGATGATATGCCAAGAATGCAAAGGTTTGAGCTCTCCACAAAGATGCGATCAAGTTACTCACTTGAGAACCCCTCTTGATAATACGGTGTCTATCCTATAACCCGGTCTCCCACTAACACCATGAGACCGGTAAAAAAGAAACTCTATCAAGATCATACCTTTGTCTTGCGCATTCCACTTGAGTTAGATGATGACGATCTTGATCTCTTGAAGTGGACCACCTTTCTTGATTACGCTTTGCTTGGTGAAGATTCACATATCGCTCCCCCATACACCAATATGGGAGAGCCTTTCTTAGGCACATCTTCACTACCAATATGGGAGAGCCTTTCTTAGGCACATCTTCACTTGACCATTATCTCCAAATGGGTGGCAAGCTTCAAGCATAGGATTTCTTCGAGATGCTTCTCTTGAACTTGCACCTCATAATCTTTTCTTAATATATATGATGGCTTGGGGATAAACATGAATGTTCACTCAATCTTATTTTCTAAGCCATGCTTGCAATAAGCTCAACTCTAGATGACCATTCTTCATATAAACACTTGGATAGAACCTTGATCATCATATAATCTTCTAGAGTCCAACACATGAACTCCAAGCTTTTCCTATGGACAAGATCTACAAGAATATCTCAATGCAAAGATTAGTCCATAAGGATTGTCATTAATTATCAAAACCACACATGGGCAACACATGCTCTTTCAACATGTCATGATTTGTCTAAGGGTTACTTTATCCCAAAAATGAGCCGGTCCTCGAACAATGGCAAACCGAGCTTGCAACACACCAAATGCCCTCTCAATATCTTTTCGGCATGCTTCTTGAGCTTTGGCAAAGATGGTATCCTTTTTGTTGTCCGGGTTTGAGATGGTTTTGACAAAAGTAGCCCAAGGAGGATAAATACCGTCAGTTAGATTATCACCAATGTTGTAATCATGGCCATTGACGGTGTAGTTACAAGCCGGAGCATCACCACTAGCAAGCCGAGCAAATAAATTTGATCTCTGCAACACATTGATATCGTTCAGATTACCCGGCAAACCAAAGTAGCAATGCCAAATCCACAAGTCCTCCGAAGCAACGGCTTCGAGCACAATTGTAGGATCACGGTGATGACCGGTGTATGTACCATGCCAAGCCGTGGGGCAATTTTTTCCACCTCCAATGCATGCAATCCACACTACCAAGCATTCCCGGCCATCCTCTAGCTTCATTGGCGGCCATCAACATTTTTGTGTCCTCTTCATTAGGACTTCGGAGATACTCTTTGCCAAATACTTTGATCACAGTTTTGGCAGAAACTCTCACGCTCTTGATTGTTGTATCTTCGCCAATCCGAAGGTACTCGTCGGTGTAATCAGCCGGAACACCATAGGCTATCACTCTCATAGCGGCAGAAATCTTTTGGTACGCATTAAATCCTAGCAAACCAGCGGCATTTCTTCGTTGAACAAAGAAACGGGAATTAAGCTCGCAAGCTTCAACAATGCGAACAAAAAGGGATCTACGCATCCGATAGCGCCTACGAAAGAGATGAGCCAGAAATGTCGGTACCTCCGCAAAGTAGTCCTTCATCAACATCGAACTCCCCAATGCTCGGTTCCGAGGAATGCAAAGGCGGCCGACCGTGGAGCCCTGTCTCTTCCTCTTTGCTCCGGCCTCAAATATGTCGATGATGTGAGCCATAATCATGTGCTCAATGTCGTCATCGAAGAGTAGGTCCTCAACTTCCGAATCATCCGAATCGGAGGAGGAGGAGGATGATGAACTCCAATCCATCTAGCGAAATAATAATTTTGAGGTTCACACTACAGTCTAACTTCATATAGCCACACAACAACTAAATCAACAACTAATTTGACAAAAAAAAAACATACTAACTCGCCACCGACGGCCGGATCCGCGCCGCCCGAGCTCCTCAGCCGCGTCCGGCAAGAAATCGGCCGCTTCGACTGCTCGGAGTGGGCGACCTTCCTCGCGGTACTCGGACCTGGCCGTATCAGCGCCTCCCGGAGCGAACAGACCGTGCGCCCGAGCTCGGCGCCGGATCCATGGCGGCGGCGGCCGCTGCGACCGTGCGGCCGGGATACACCACCCCCGGGCCCGAAACGAGGTGGAATCGAACCGGCGGGAGGCGGCGGTCCTTTTCCGCGGTGGGGAGCGAACGGGGGCGGCAAGAGGCGGCGGAGCGTGGCGGCGGAGAGAGAAGGGAAAGAGGAACGGGAGCGCACGGTGAAACTTCAGCCCGCGGAAGCTTCGCGCCACGAGTGCGGGGTGCGGGAAAATGAGCTCGCGAAACCGAACTGATTGGGGTCTGGCGGGTGTTTTTCCTGCTCCCCGGAAAAAAAATTGGGATACGGTACCGAGTAGGGGGACTGTTCTAGCCTCGGTTTCGCCCCGGACCCGGAAAAGCAGTTATTTTCCGAGCCGGGGGCTTATCCGGTATCTGCTAGAGATGCTCTAACTGCTGCCATTGCAGTTTACCATAAACCGTAGCATTCATCCAATCGTGATAGATTCATGGTATTCATGGAAAGGTTTCACGTATCAGGCAGGCAGGCCGAAGAAGAATATGATGGTGCGCTGAAGCAGCCCTGCAACTTCTGGGTGTTAATAAGATAGTAACGTGTTGCACATGACTGACATTTTTTCAGAGTTGTAGCCTACACATGAGGAAACGCGGATTTCCTCACCTGAAGGTCATGTGACAAATTCTGTTTACTCAAGAAGAATGTATCCTCATCTGAAGGTCCTCCCATTTCTTCAACACCCAAAGTCCCAGAAAATAAATCCAGAACCAGAAGTTGTTAACTCAAGAAGAATGTATAACATGTGGCTTATACAATCTCTGATTCTTCGTTAGTGCAATCAAAAGATTTAAACCATTTGATAACTCCTATTCCACTCGCTTCATTTTCGTGTGAGTGTCTGAATTAGGTGACCAGTTGCATACTGATCGGTTTGGTAAATACTAGTACAACAATACGAAATGGTAAGGGCAAGATCATAAGAAGACGCCGTCTAAGTTGAAAAGCCGAGCAGCTTCAGGAATACAGCATGTGAGCAGGGAACATATTGAACTGAACCATATAAACGAAAAGGTTCAGATTCCATGGCACCAAATATAGTTCAAAAAAGTTGTAGCCAAGACATCACTAGGCTGAAGTCCAAGCAATTATCAAGTGTTTTCAGCAGTGAAATCGATCCAGTTGGATTAACAAAACAATTTGTTGAAGTCAGAGAAACAGACTGTAGTGTCGAAGAACATTTTGCTAAATTTCAGTAGATGATGACAACAGGAAGGTAACATCACATATTATATCACACCCCAACCGCGCAGATAAGGATTCTTACTTCCTACCACATCGAACAGGCCAGGTAAATAGCAAGAAACTACCATCTCTACACCTCGAGATCAGACAGTAGGAAGCAGTCTGAGTTGAAAAGCCAAGCAGCTGAAGGAATACAGTATGTGAGCAGGGAACATATTGAACTGAACAATATAGACGAGAAAGTTCAGATTCCGTGTCACCTTATATAGTTCAAAAAAGTGATGGGCAAGACATCATTAGGCTGAAATCCTAGCAATTTTCAAGTGTTTTCAGCAGAGAGATCGATCTAATGGGAATAACAGAACCATTTGCTGAAATAAGAGAAACTGACAGTAGTGATTAAGAACATTTTGATAACTTCCAGTAGATGATGACAACAAGAAGGTAACATCACATACTACATCACACCAAATCCGCGCAGACAAGGATTCTTTCATGCTACCACATCGAACAGGCTAGGCTAATAAGAGGAAACTAACACATCTCTACTACACCCCAAGTTCCAGACACTGGGAAGCAAGAAGAAGCTCTAGGCCCTCTCGCCACGGATGCGGCGTGCGAGCTGGATGTCCTTGGGCATGATGGTGACGCGCTTGGCGTGGATGGCGCAGAGGTTGGTGTCCTCGAAGAGCCCGACGAGGTACGCCTCGGCGGCCTCCTGCAGCGCGGAGACGGCGGAGCTCTGGAAGCGGAGGTCGGTCTTGAAGTCCTGCGCGATCTCCCTCACCAGGCGCTGGAAGGGCAGCTTGCGGATGAGCAGCTCCGTGCTCTTCTGGTACTTGCGGATCTCCCTGAGCGCGACGGTGCCGGGGCGGAAACGGTGCGGCTTCTTCACGCCGCCGGTGGCCGGGGCGGACTTGCGCGCCGCCTTGGTCGCCAGCTGCTTCCGCGGCGCCTTGCCGCCGGTGGACTTCCTCGCCGTCTGCTTCGTGCGGGCCATCGGGATGGGAGGGGAACGGAGGGCTAGGGTTTGATTCGTGGGGGCGCAGGGAGAGGAAATGGAGAGCTGGTGGTGGGATTTGGGGATTGGGATGAGGAAGAAGGGCAGGGGAGCGGGGGATTTTATGGAGGAGACGAGGCGGGTGGGTGGGCGCCAGGCTCACGAAATTTTGTGTTTTCTCGCGCTTCTGCTTTCGGGAGGAGAGGAGACAGAGTTTGGGGCGTTGGATTCGCGAGGCGTGGACGGTGGGGATTTGGTTTCGGGTGAGGCACACGGATCGTGAGGAGCGATCCGTGGCGTGGGAGTTGCTGCGTTCTGAGTGGCTGGTTGCAGCTGCGTGGAATCAGCGCAGGCAGGCGTGCGGCACCCGTACGTTGACCTCTCTTCGGTTCGAACTGTGGTATGCGGTGTGGTAGATGGGATCTACTCCGTTGGCGTGCGTTGCTGTGTTTCCCTGTTACATGTTCAGTAGTGGCTGTAATACCTTGTCGTGTTCAATGAAACTGCTCGGGTCCTGAATCTTCACTCAATCCCTGCGTGTTCTAAGACTGGATTACTGATTTGGTGTCTTTGCATTTTGTTTATGCAGAAATGTCTATTCGTCAATTGTGTTTTCAGTCCTGATGAGCTTTAGATCATTACTTTGTCGATTGCTTTCTGAATTATGGTGAACGTTGTTTGCCGCAATCTGTAATTGTGCAATCACCAGTTTGGAGCTAGTGTAGTCTGGAATTATGATGCTAATCTTTACAACCAGGAACGTTGTTTTCTGAATTATGGTGAACACTGTTAGGTTGATCTCCTCCCGTGTGACCCAACGGTCACACCGGACCCTTGACTGCGTCCTGATCGGGGACGCCCAACCGAACTCTGGTTGGTGGGCCCCTGTCGCCTGCGCTATATAAACAGAGGTGGGGGCTGGGGCACGACTTATGAGGTTGATCGCTGCCACACACCCCACCGAAACACCCGACCCGATCTAGGTCTGCGCAGTGCGACGGGAAGTACCACTGCCACCATCGCCGCCCATTTCCACCATGGCCGGAGCCTCGAGCACCTCCGCACAAGGAGAAGGTATTGGTTCTCCTCTCCTTCGATCTATTCTACTGGTGTAGTCTGGAATTATGATGCTAATCTTTACAACCAGGAACGTTGTTTTCTGAATTATGGTGAACACTAGCTCACAATCACCAGTTTAAACCAGGAACGTTGTTTTCTGAATTATGGTGAATCAGGAACTGTCTACACTTAACAGATCCAGTTCAATTGTTATTACACTGGCATCGTGCTATCTAACTGAACTTGTTCTGAAATCGTAACTTGCCCTTTGTTTCACTGCTGTCATTGTATCTTACAGACTCGTAACTCGTGAACAATTTTGGGTATGTTTGAATGTGTTACTAGACACTACTCATCTTGGTATCTCAACTCCTGTACTAATGCAGGATGAACAATGCTACTTATCTCAAGAGTTAACATACTCAATTGCAGATAATGTTTCACATTCCATTTACATATGTAAGTTCTGAATATGGGAATAAAAAATACAGTCTAGGACAACACTTTTTTTACCGGACCAGCAACTTCTTTTTATTTCAGTGAACACCATTACATTTTAACTAAGTATGGCAACAGAAAATCCGGCGCTCATTAAAGCTCGTTGGCGTGTATAATGTGCCCTCGCGAGTTCATCGGCAGCACAGTTTGCCCCTCTAGGACGACAACCATTGGTTGCTACTAGATCCTGAGTCAGACCACTACAGTACATTCATCATAAACAGCAACTAACAGGATCCATCTGTATTCCCTCACTGATAGCAGATCTGCAAAATATAGCTCTTTGTTATCTCAGGTTCACCAGTTGTTTCGAAAGGCTGCGCCTGTTGCAGCATATTCTTCGTTTCACGGCCCACAAGGTTTCATGGCAGTTACCATTAACTGCTGCCATTTTCATACATTAATTTGATTATTTCAAAGTTTTCCTGGTTTAACATCAGAAGACCATAGCACTTGAAGTTGTGAAGACATACAGTCCGCAGGGAACAGTAATCATATCCAGAAGCTGTATCAAAGTGTCTACAGCTGGTTGCGTTCACACGACAATGGGGCATGTCCTTCCAAGGTTTTTAAAAATGTTATAAGAAAATGTAGACATGTACTCCCTCCGTCCAAAAATAAGTGTCTCAAGTTTGCTCAAAAGTGGAGTTATCTAGACATGGTTTCGTCCCAACATACGAACATATGTGACCTGTGTAAGAAAGGAAAAACCTAATTGAATAGTATCCTATGTTGTTCACAAATCATTTTTTTTTTTTTTTTGTGCCGGCCACACATTGTCATATTTTTTAAGAACTAAAAAGTACAGCATGCGATATGTAGTGCAGGCGCAACTAGTTGAAAAAACTGCAGTTTCCTTCAATGTTGATTTCTTCCCTCAAACTTCACACCTATAAAACTCGCTGGAGGCTCTTTTCTCTCTGGAACCAACTGCCAGGAACGTTTACAGCAGAAAATGAGCAAAAAAAGACAACTATATGTTACAGACAAGGCAATCTGGGGTTGACAAAATTTGGCTTTGCAAGAATTTGTACCAACATTGCAAAGAACTGGCACTATCCCTACCAACACATATGCTCAGCTAGTCAAATGGTGGATCACACACAATATAAATAACAGCCGCTTCGATTGTTTAATTTCTGTGACCAACCCCAAAGTGAAAGCGTCTTGCTTGTTTATCATTGAAAGCATATTCAAGTCTCAAAGGTCCCAGTGGGGAGTCCACACGGATGCCAACACCGTACCCATAACCACTTCCTGGCTTTCCACGGGCTCCCGCTGGATCACCTAAAGAAGGAAACCACCAGAGATTGTAAAAATGAGACCAGGGCTTAGCAAAAAAAAATGAGTACAGCATGACTTACCAGGAACCTTCGGACCGGAGCCAAGATCACTACCATAATCACCAAACAAAACGCCTTCCAACGGACCAAACTGTGAGTAATAAAAAATAATGGTTTAGAAGGCTGATTTTAACTTCTAATGTGTGATTCATACAGCAAGTATGATGTGCATCAGAATAGCACAGGAACTAGTACACTACATTCGATGTCATCACAGGTAGCCAACATCAATAGTGCATGATTTATTAACCATGAAAACATGTATGACCAGTAATAAAATCACTCGAATCATTAACAGAAGTATAAAAATTGCTTAAAATAGTCAATCACTGAAACAAACACCAGAACATCACAAACACTAGGATAAGTAGGGCTCACATGCATCAGGTGCGGGGTTGGTGTCCATGAACAATAGTAAGATACGAATACTGAAAATAGCGGCGACTTGTTGGGGCTTATGGAAAAAATTCCTTTAGTTAGTTCTTCAAGCACCCTTGTACAGTGGTAGCTAAGGACTATACACGTGCACAGGTAGCAGACTGCACACTTCCTTGGTGCAATTAATCAGTGTCCATATATTCAGGGCCTCAGCTGATCTGAACCATGTGTTGGGTTGTTTCCCTTGAATAGTTGAATGAAGTAATTGATCACTGATACAACTTTGACATATTTCATGTTTGGCACTATAGACAACAAAGATATCATACATATTTATAGCCTATACATTTGTTTATTTCCTTCGCATGTTCAACTATATTTTTTTAATATATGAAATCATAAAAAAGAAAACATCATCTTCAAATTGCAGAAGTTTCATTTTGATCTCTGTAGAATGATGTATTCGACTAGGTATATATGATAACATAGTGTAGGCCAGTATATGTATGTTAATCATGTCAAGGTTCTTTTGATGAAGACAAATAACTAAAGGTTGCAGAAAACAGAGGCAAAACCTACCATGCGGCAAGAGAGTTCTCCACTACCAACGGCATATGAACGGCCAGAACCAACAGCACCTTCTTCATATCCTCTTACACTATTTGTCCCACCAATTGCAAATGCTTCATGAGGCGAAAAGTTTCCTTCCACATGACCTCCAGAAGCACTAGATCACAGTTTAAGCGATATACAAAATGTAAGTGCCACTGCTATTTAAGACCTCCAGGTAACACACATATTTTTATTATAGGTCCATGAACATACCTTAGAAGAAGTCGAGCAGGACCAATTTCATAGCCCTGCCTCAAACGCGCAGTCACTCTGTTGAAGCTAAGCCACTCTGGAAGAATGGGTAGACCTTGCTCAACATTGAAAACAAACTGGAAGAATAATAATGGTGGGTAAGACATCACAATAGAATTAGAAAGAGGTAGAATGGAGCAGGATCAATACTAACCATTGTAGAGCTACGATCTCCAGAATCTGTATATACACTTTCAAGCTTAGCAAGTACTGTGTCATCATAAGTATTTCCACTGCATTGTCATGACAGGATTATCAGATTTTAAAGTAACCTAATTTGAAAATTCTATTCGTGGTGTAGCCGATTATGTATCTACTTATGGTGCAATGTAAAGGAGAATGAGGCATCAAAATATGAGACCTAGCAGTTAATTGGCTGTTATAGGAATCTCTGATCACAGGGTTGCCTTTGTCATCACGAGCACCAGCATGCTGCATAGAAAGTGTCAATAGGATGCAATTAGGCTAAAAAGGAGAGGTAAGAAAACGAAACAATAAAGCTAAATCAATTATTCGTTTCACTTGTTTCTTAAACCAGTACACGACAATGCTCATGTACATTTTGGACTTCTGTCAGGCAAAGAAAAAAGCCTAATCGCTTAACAGAATCCAGTGTTTACCTGAAATATCAATCCAAGTGTGCCAATCCATTTAGGCCTGAACGGTCTACTATATTCAATGCCAGCTGTTACTCGTCCAATTGTAATAGCCCCATGGTCAGGACGGTCCCCACTATGTATAAGTGTTCCAGGAGTCCTAGAGTTCTGGCAGAGAAAATAATTACTAGAATATACATGACTCTCAACTGATGGCGGATGGTACAGTGAAGATGACAGCATATTAAAGGTTAAGTACCTGAACCATGACAGTTCTTGAGGTCCTCTTGTTGTCACCGTCGATCCAAGGGTCAGTGTAGTTTAAACGAAATATCGAATCTATTTGGCCCCTTTCTAGTGAGAGATTCAACTTCTTGTTCCTCCCAAAAACATTCCGATGAGAATATGCAAAGCTGATTTAAAAACTCCAGTTGAGAAAAATAGATATGGAATTTCTGTTTATCCAGGCAGGTATGACAGTAGGTTTAAGATAAAATACAAAACTAAATCAACATCTGACAATGCCAGTTCGTAGAAGCCTACTTTGGCTTCAGATTGTCATCTTAAGTTACGCACTCCAAAGTTCAAACATGGTATGATGGTGGGGTTTGAGGTACCTCCAATCATAAGCATGACCCTTTGTGATAGCAAATTTTAAGCCCATATTTAATTATCCACAGTTAATACTTAATAGCTCCAGGTTGCTTCTTGAATTATTATTTCAAGGCCCAAAAGTCAACAAACCTGATATCTAAAATATAACCATGACAATATTACACGACAAAAACCTACTGAATCCACGTCTATTTACATGCGTTCTCGCTTTGTGTGATCTAACTTTGACCAATGATAAATGAAAAACGTGTCGTAAAAATTATACCGTTGGATTTTTTTTTAAATATGAATTCAATGGTATAATTTATTTAGCACATAATCCACATTTTGTTGGTCAAACTGATAGTCAGATTTAAACCTTTTACGCCACATAAGTAGGGACGGAGGGAGTACACCCCAGAAAATCTACTGACCTGCCAATTAGTCCAGAGAGAGGCCCATTTGTTATCCTGCAGAAAAACACCATGTCACTATGGCATAAATATATGTTGACTATATTTCAATTGTAATTTTCATATATGCTAAATATGGTATTCAAACCCAGTACATAATAAACCACCTCAGCACCTTACAGGCTGAGAAACAAATTTATGAAAGCAGTACTACTTGTCTACTTGTACTAACCCACTCGAAATGCCACCACCAGCAGAGAAACCACCAGAAGGGCGTTCAACAAGATTCATGACCAGATCAACTTTATTAGAATCTGCACAAGACCATAAGTAAGAACGTAGGTACTTGAGAAAACAAAGACCAACATTAATAAAATGGGAACTAAATAAATTAGCTTCACCTCCAACTGGCTGTGGAATTATTGTTACATCCTCCATAATTCCCATAGTGAGTATTGTTTCAACATCTCTTTTCACTTGTGCTCTGTTGTAAGCCTACTTCATCATTAAAATTAAAAAGTTAATACGGTTACAAGGCACAAGTGTCAAATTGGCAAACCAAGTCTATTGTCTCGACATCTTTTCACTTGTGCTCTGCTATAAAGCCTACTTCATCATTAAAAGTTAATACGGTACATGACATGAGTGTCAAATTGACATCAAACCAAGTTGACATACAAAAAAACTATACAAGCATGATCCAACCACAACTGTTGACATACGTTGTAAAACAATAGTTCTTGTAGTTTGAGTTATAGTGTTTGCATAGAAACTTCAATGTCGCCCTAAATCGATGTTTCAATACACAGCATAGTATCACCAACTGTGAAGTGAGAATGGAATTAGAGGTGCATATAGTTCAAACATATAAACTAGTTTTCCAAAGTATTCAGTGACTTTGGAAATTTTAGTTCATTTGACTGAACTAAAGGGGGTTGGAGGGTACACTAAGGACCACCAATTTGCATCCTTAAATGGAATCATGTCATGCAAAATTGTGCAACTAAATCATCACTAATGCATCAAAGGACATAAAAGAAAATACAAAGGGAACTTCTAAAATTGCTCTGACCTGACCCTTCTTGGTGGTAAGTTGCCGGAGTATGGTATCTGGTTGTGTCTTTCCAATAGTTGGCTCACCACTAGTGATAGAAAAATGGAAAGAGAAAGAATGGTCAGAATACTTCATGGCTATAAACCATTAACCAGTGAAGAGAATCTCCAAGCCAAGCTATGATTCTCACGTTTTTCTATCCAGAAAACGAATATTGATATTATTAACCTCAGCTTCAGAAACTTGTAACCTCAGAATTCCTCCAGAAAGGATCTCGGCATATGAAACCTGACGTCAAATCAAGCACCTTAATTGATTTATTTATCATTGACAGTAAAATATATTTTATACTAGTAAAAGTATAAACAGTGTTTCTTTTGGCCTAAAATGGTAGGCACCACAACTTCCAGTAAACTCAACTAACAGGTTAGTAACTGCCACAATTTCACATTTTCCCACATCATGTTTCAAGTTCTGTTATGATTACATGTAGGATGAAAAGCATAGCTTGAGAATGAAGGTCTATATAGATAGCAAGAAGTAACAAACAACAAGGTAAAACAGATATGTAGTATGCCCTCCAATGTGAGACTGGTGCGGTGTGAACAATGGAAATTTGGCAAGTGCATTACAAAAAATAGAAGATTAACCACTCAAGTCCTGTGGTAGCAGGCCTCTAGAATGCAAGACATGGGCTGCATATGTCTCTTGTCCAGTGATGTTCTCAATCAAATTGCACATTGGTTGAACATGAGCAGTATTAATTATTTTCCCCACCTACCATGCCAGTAAGACCACGGTCCTGATACCACCCGTTAACGGACTTGATCACTTGATCTAGATGTCTTATGTTGATTATTTTCCCTGCGTAATGTAAAACCGAGCAGTAAATTAGGTCTCAAGAACAAATGTCAGAAACAAATAAAAGTACACTACGTTTACAGGAGAAATTACATTTAAAGTACACTAGGGACTACTTACCATGGCGGTCCCGAAATGAGTCATCTAGGAACTTGGAAGGCAGCATGTTGGCACCCTCACAGACCAGCCCGTGGAAGTCCTGGTTCGGTTCCACCTAAACCACAAAAATATCCCAAAAGTTGCAACCTTCAGTTCCAGAAATAAGCCATGGGAAGGGAATTGGGGAACAAGCAAAACAAAAACCTGACCTCGAAGACAAGGCGAATGCCATCACGGGTGTCGACCGCCACAGGCATGCAGGAGCGGAAGAGGCCGCTCTCCACGACGCGGTGCACATCCTCCTGCACCTCCCGCACCGTGAGCGCCGCGTTGGGCCGGCACGCGCGCAGCGCCGCCGCAGCGGCCTCCTCGAGCTCGGGCCGCTCCAGGGGCTCCCCGTCCTTCCCGCGCACCGCCACCTCGCTGATCAGAACCCGCTCCTCGGCCCCGTCCTTCCCGTGCCTCCGCGGCAAGGGCGTCTCGGCCCGCGCGACTGGGACGCGGGGAAAGGACGCGGCGAAATGGCGGGCCGCGGCGTCGATGGCGCGGCCGATGTGCGCGAACGGGAGCGCGGCGGATAGCAGGGCGTGCGCCGGGGCAGGGGCTGGGGCCGGGGAAGCGCGGGGAGCTTGATGCCGGAGGAGACGAAGCGGACGTCCCGACGGGGGGCCATGGCGGCGGAGGAAGCTCGGTCGCGGAACCGGATGTCTGAATTCGGGTGGTGGGACGGGATGGGGTTTAGGGTTTTGGGGACGAGCCGGGGGAGGCCGCGAGGGTTTCGTCCGCCATAGGCGACGAGGGGGAGGACTGAGGAGGCGTGGCAGGGAATGACGGCGAGGTCGGCTCCGGCCTCTGGGGCGATTTCGACTTTGCCGATTGTGTTCTTGTGTGGGAACAACGTTAGCCGTTCGATGTGGCCTTCGCGTCCATAAGTGAATCGTGAAGGCAGAACTTCTACTTTTTGGGGAAGGTACATTTTGACCAGACTTTGACTTCAAGCAAATGATACAGTTCAAAGTATTTACATAAACAATTGGAGGATTTTTTCCATGAAATTTTTGCGTATCATGATCGTTTGATTTTTTTCCTGAAACGAGGCAAAAGACTTGCCATTTCAATTACAAAAAAAGATGATAGAGTTTGCCGGTTTATTAGCGGGAAATTGGCCAAAAACCAAATCATTTGATTTATAAGATAGCAAACATATGATGTCCTGTGAATGCAATTCTAAATGAAAAATCATTCGCTACAAGCATATAGGAATTTTCTTCCCCAACGACAGAATCCCTCACGAAAAACTCTTCGTTTAGCATATTGTAAGACGACCAAGCAGTTTGATTGCGATCTGTGGCTTGGTCATTCTTAGAGAAAAGGAGACTGATCCCCTCCCCCCCCCCCCCCCCCGTGCCGCTCCTGAGCGGGCGACCCGGGGGCGATTCTGAAACCCTAGCCGCCAGCCCTCATCCCGGCCACCTCCCGCCGCTGTTCCCACGCACGGTGGCGGCGGCGCTCGTCTTCCACAAAGGGAGCGGGCAAAGCGCTGGGCTCCTGAGCGGAGGAGCCCACGTTTCTTCGGCGTGGGCACGCCGGGGCGGCAGCCCCGGGAACCAGTTCGGCGGCGAGCTGGAGTTGGCGTCGGTCCTGGCCGCTCGGGCGATAGGGCAGCGTCGAGGAGGCGGCGCGGTGTCGGGCGGCAGCGCGGCGTGCCGTCGACGGTAGGCGGCGGCTGTGCAGGTGTGGCTCCTGGCGGCGGGGTTGCAGCGACGAGTCGTGGTCGACGATGTTCGTGCGACGGCGGAGGAGCTGCGTGCACGGGCTCGATCTAGGCCCAGTTGGGCCTAGATCTGGCGGCGACCATGCGGGCCCATCCGGGCCCGTCCTGGGCTGTGGATGCGCGCAGCTGAAGCTCCTGGGTGTGCTGCTGGAACTCGCTGCGGAGGCTGCTGAGCTATGCCATGCTCCGTCTTGGCTCTTTTCCCTTCGGAGTCCAAAGCCGACGAGGTACCCGTTCTCGCTTCTCTGGTCATGGATGTGCTCGGGTGCGGTCTAGGGGGCACGGAGAAATCCCTGCTGACATGCTCCGCACTGACGCGGCGGCGCCTGCGGGTGTCGTCATCCCTCCCTGGAGGCCGCCTCCGGGTCACCACCGCGCCCACTGCCCCGCGCTGCCGCCGGAGGAGGCCGTCCCACAGCGGACGGCGGCGGCGGGGGACTCCTCCGTTTCATTCCCTCCCAAAATCCAAATCCTTCCTTTCGGCTTCGTGGAGGGTCGTGTGCTTCGGGGTGCAGTGAGGTGTCTCTCTGGGAGAAATCCCTGCTCTAGCTTTCTGCTCGAACAAACCACGGCGGCGCCTTTGGCGACGCTAACCCTCCTGGGGGCGTGGCCGTTGAGATGCACCTCCGAGTTTACTGCCTGCTCCCGGGGAAACCCGTGCTCGTGCTTTTGCGTGAGCAGACCACGGCGGCGCCCTCCGGCGTCGCTAACGTCGCTGGAGGCGTGGTCTTCGAGCAGCCCCAGTGCTCCCCAACGCACATCCATGTGTGCTGCCATCCGGTGCCTTTGGTCCCTGTTCTTGGTCTGCTGTGATAACTTCTGCGGCGGTGCTTGACTTCTACTGCTGGGTAGGCATGTTGGCTCCGTCAGATGGCGGTGCCCGATGCCCTTGTGCTGCTTTTCTCGCTGTGTTTGCTGAAGACCCTCCTATGGTTGGCGCGTGTGTTGAGTGAGCTTCGCGCTCTTGGTGTCGTCTCGGACTTCTTTGCTCAATGACGACGCAATGATGCCTCCCCGACCTGTTAATCGTCTCGACTTCCTGTGGCGGAGTCCCAGTCAAGGTTCGTGCTAGGTGCTAGGCTTGGCACTCGTTGATTCTGGTTGCTCCTGAGTTGTGCCGTGGGATTCGATACGCACGTCGGTGCGGTGCGCTAGGTTGTTTGTTGAATCTTGGTATTGTGTTCCTTCAGCACCCCTCATCTACTTGTTCATCTCATGGTGATAGAGCTTCTGCCTGCTAGCTTTCATTTGTGATGGGCTAATGTTTTTACTCAGTAGTGTATTGTCAGGTGGCTACTTCCCCTTTCATGTGTTGTGATTGTGTGTGTGTTTTTTCGTTTATCTCTCCCCTTTGTAACCACGTACTCTCTGGTTCACTTGAACCCATCTTGTAGAGGCTACAAAGCCTCAAGGCAACTTTGAAATATATTCAGGTGGAGAACCTTTCCCCCCGGTGACCTTTCAAAAAAAAAATATATTATAAGACCATAAACATATATGGCCGGCATAGGCCCCTCAGAAACGCCCTCACACCCCCCCCCCCCCCCCCACCCACCCACTTACGGCGACTCGAGAGAACTCTAATTCGATGTTGCTAGGTCCGCCCTTTACGTCTCCCCTCCACCGTGCCGCCATCGGAAGAGGAGACTCATGGCGTCCGTGGGGTGTCCCTGTTAAAGCCCAGCTCTCGGTGGCCCTAGTGTGCTTTGCTGCTGCCGCCATGTGCAATCTCTTTCAATGACGCTGGATTGGATTGAGAGGTGGGGATCCCGACGTGGTTGCGGTGCGCCTCCTAGCTACATCCTGACGCTCTTCGTGATCCCTCGCGGACTGCTCCGGCCAGAGAAACTGCACAAAATTCGCTCAGGAGGCGTGCATGCGGGTTGGAATCAACATGCGTTCGATTTTCGTCTAACGTGATCTCGCATGTTCTGCCCATGACACGGTAGTGCAGACTGACGTGAAGATTTTTCCCACGGGTTTGGCTTGGCATCTTTTTTTTGCTGCGATTGCAAATGTGTTGAAGGGGATCATGGGTGTCTGAAAAGGTCCGGATAGACTAGGAAGATTTCATCTCACATGCTCGTGTCGAGTCAAGGAGATCCCATTGAGTACATGCAGTGGTTTGAGAGAAATATGCGTGTCAGACGATTGACATTTTGCTACAGTGTCCTCGATGAGTGGAGACGGTGACATTCACAGACTTCTTTCTTGATGGTGCTCTTTGAGATCCATGTCCGAGTCTCGAGGGTGAAACCCTTTATGTGACCTTCGTTGGCTATACCTGATAATGGTGACTCCCTAGTCATTTCCTTGGTTGAAGGCATGGTGAGGATATTTGGAATTGTTCTAGGGTGAAAACATAGGTTCTGACCATGTTGGTTAGACCAGACGAATATGGTGTTTGTGCATTGTTACCTTTCTAAAGGCATCGTTTTGGAAAAGAATTTTTTAGAGTGGAGGTATTCTCAGCACTGATGGTGTTATTGTTGCGTGAGTCTCTGATTTATTCAGCGGGATATTTGTTTTCTTTTTCCTCTTATTTTGCTCCGTGAATCCTTGATATCTAGGCTTGATATAGTCAATATGTTTTTGCAGATTCTGAGTGTAATTAATATAATCTTGATACTAATATATTCTCTATCAAAACATACAACATATATTACACATTTAATATTTAAAATCATTTATGATTCAACAAGCCATGCAATTTGATTTCTGTTTTTCAATTATACCTTTTAAATCATTCAAATTAAATATGCACTGATTCGTTTCCATAAGAACCACAGAGAAATATTTGAAGCGGTCTGTGCTTCTTTTTTCTTCACATACAGCTCAATGCTGGAAGCTGGAACTGAAAAACATGGGTAAGATGTACTGAAGGCTTCATTCTGGTTCGAGGCCCATACTGCAATTTTGGGCCCAAAATCGAGTCTTCTCCAATATAACCCCAAATGTTTTAGGTAAAAAAAAAAGTCATTTTTTTGTGGGTAGAAAAAATTGTTTGACACGAATCGATGACCCTAAGTCTATAAAAGCAGTGAAGGAATGAGATTTGTAGTCTTGTATATGTAAGTTTTCTGGTTGCTGCCGGACTCTGCAACTCATCTCGATGGAGCTCCAGCATTAATAAGAACCAAATAAAATTGTTTGACACGACACGATGACCCTAAGTCTATAAAAGCAGTGCTGGCCAGTGCCCCAGTTCCATCGGTATATCCGTATATGGATCAATAGGCACCAACAGATTCATGCAAATAGACCGTCTGTGTTCATCACAGGGTAAGGGCATCTCCAGCCGTCCCCCAGCGCCCTCCAGGAGGCTTTTTAGCGCCGCTTTGCGCCGTTTTCTACCAGTCGCTCCCCCCCAGAACCTCATTTAGCGCCGCTTTGCACCGTTTTTAGCGCCGTTTTTGCGCCGGCGCACCCAAGCCAAACCCAGCGCGCCGAGGCTCGCTTGGGGGGGCAAAAGGCGTCCGTGGGCTAGACCTGTCGGCGAGCCACGGCGGTTTCCCTCCATATTTTGGCCCTTCCCTCCATAATTTTGCTCTTTCCCTCCATTTTCGCCCCCACATACACCCTCCCCCGCCGGCCGATCCCATCATTTCCCTTAGATCTGCCCGCCATGGCTCCCAGCAAATTCACCGGCCCCCGCATCGCCGCCGTCACCGCGCCCACCGCCGCCTTGGAGGTGAAGCAGCCGAGGAAGCCAAGGGCGCCGAAGGAGAGGCCGCCAGGCTGGACCAACGCCCAGCGCCGGGCGAGGGAGAAAAGACAGCGTGAAAAGCTCTTGGCCGAGGGCCTGGCCGAGGCTGCCGCCGAAGAAAAGAAGAGGAAGAGGAGGAAGAGGAGGCGGCGATGGCGGAACCGGCTGCTGCTACGACTCCGGCGCCGCCGGCCAAGTTGAGGGTCGGCCTCCCTCTCATCCCCAGTTCGCCGGATGGGCCAGCCAAGCCAGCGTCGCGTCGCCGACCGGCTACTCTCCATCCCCGTCGCCACGCTGGAGCGTGTCCCCGCACCGCTACTCCTCCCCTGGGTACGCCGATGCTAACCCCCATGGTGGCTTCAACCCCAACGTCGCCTTTCCCCACCCTCCTCCGGCGATGTATGCTTCGCCGGGCTACTCGACCTCGCCGTCGCTTCGCCGCGCGCTCCCTTTCGCCCCTCAGCAGGACCCCCGCCTCCTGTTCGGCGGAATGCACGCCGACTCCTTCATGGAGGAGATCATCACCACCGGCTCGATGGCGACGGCGGCATGCCCGGGATTTCTCTCGCAAGGTGGGGAATTTTCTCACAAAGCGGCGGGGAGTCCGGCGGCTCTGGCAGCTCTGGCGGCGGCGAGGCGGCTGAGGAAGGCGCGGCGGCCGATCCGGCGGTCGTGGACGAAGGAGGGGCACCGGCCAAGGGGGACAAAGCCGGCGGCCGTCGGCCCAGAAGGTGCCGAAGGCGCCGAAGCCTCCCGTCGAGCTGCGCATCAAGTGGACGGCGAAGGAAGATGTTCTCCTCGCCGAAGCATGGAAGACGGTCAGCTTGGACGCGATCGTCGGCGCCAACCAAAACATGGACAACTACTGGAAGAGGGTCAAGTCGGCATACAATGAGCGCCGGATGATCGACCCCGAGTACCTTGTGCGTCACTCCGCGCGGCGAGAAGGCCATGGCCAACCATTGGTCGAACATCCAGCACGCTTGCAACAAATGGCATGGCATTCAAGAGGAGGTCGCCAATCGGCCGAAGAGCGGCAACAACTACGAGATGGAGGTGAGCTCATTCCCGCCGTCATTTCCCTTTTGACTTCGCCGGTTTGCTCATTCCGGCCGGTTTCACATGTAGATGGTCGGATGTTTGACATGTACCGCAACGACGAGAAGGCGGACTTCAAGTTCCTCCACGTCTTCATCGTCATCGAGGGGGTGCGATAAGTGGGCGCAAGTGCGTCATTCTCTCGGCAATGGCAAGGCGTATGTCCCGGATGCGCCGGCGGCCAGTGCGGCAGATGGGCGCCCTGATGGCCACAAGAAATCCAAGGCGGCGAGAGACGCGGCGCCATCAGCCGCGAAGCTCCAAGCGTCCATCGACACCTGCATCGCCAACGCTCGAACCCACGCCGCGGCGAAGAAGAGGAACAACGACCTCGCCTTCCTCATGGGAGGCAACCCAGAGGCGATGGACCCCAAGGTCAGGGCGTGGTTCATGGCGCAGCGGCGCGTGATTCTCAGCCAGATCGCCCCCGCCCCGACGGCGACTGCGACTGCGACAGCGGACGACACGAGCTCGGCCACGATCACGCCGCCGCCTACCGCCGAGCCTACCGCCGCTGCCGCCGAGCCTACGGCCACTCCGACCTCTGCCCCTGCTCCGACGACCACGCCCATCGATCTCGACGAGGATGCCGAGGTTGCCGAGGTGTCGCCGGCGACCATCTGATCTGATCTGCGTATCAGCAGCATGCCGAATGTGGCCATTTCACCAGATCGCCGAACTGTGGCTTGATCCATTGATGACGTGAAACACACGTTCGTTGGGAGACCCAAGAGGAAGGTATGATGTAGTCAGCAGCAAGTTTTTCCTCAGAAAGAAACCAAGGTTATCGAACCAGTAGGAGCAGCAACTCTTCAGAAGGTTGTCAACGGCGCCAGAAAAATAGTGTTGTTGATGGGAGTCTGGACTGTTGACGTGGATCTGCACACAACACAATCAAACTACTTTGCCCAACGAAACAGTGAGGTTGTCAATCTCACTGGCTTGCTGAAAACAAAGGATTAAACGTATGGTGTGGAAAATGAGTATTAAATTGCAGAGAATGAAAAAGGAACAGTTTGCAGTTTGTGGTTGTTTAATCAGTGTAAAGAATGGACCGGGGTCCACAGTTCACTAGTGGTGTCTCTCCATAAAAGATAACTAAATGTTGGGTGAACAAATTACAGCTGGGCAATTGACGAATAGTGAGCGCATGACAATGCATATACATGACATGTTGACTACTATGATATTTAATTGGGCATTACGACATAATACATAGATCGTTATCCAACAGCATCTGACTAATAATCCACCGCGGGTTGGTCATCCGAGTTCCCCGTTGCTTCAACTTTCAACATATTTATCTCATGGATATTGTCAACACAAAGTAGTATAACAAGTCCAATACATTGCATATAACGCATGTTGTAACAAAGTTGACACTAGTGTTTGCTTGTGGAAGACAGAAAGAATAGGAAAACTGACTCAACATAAAAGTAAAAGAAAGGCCCTTCGCAGAGGGAAGCAGGGATTAAATCATGTGCTAGAGCTTTTAGGTTTTTGAAAGCATATAGAGATTGCATAAAATATTTGATACTCCTCCCAACCTTGCTAACACAAGCCATGGCTAACCGAATCCTCGGGTGCCTTCCATCAATCACATACCATGGAGGAGTATCTATTTTTGAGAGGTGTTTGTTAATTGTCAACGAATGGTAGCGGGTGAGAACAGTATTCTACCTGTCGAACGGACTTTTAAGAGCGGCTCCCATGAAGGACGTTATTTCTACCAGCAAGGCAGATCATCCCTCTTTCTCTTTGGTTTACACACATTCAGGTATTTCACTGTTTGTCATTGCTTACTGATGAATCAGGGCAAAAGTGTGAAGAGAATTAATTGGTTAAAGTTGTAATTAATTGGGACTGGGCACCCCGTTGCCAGCTCTTTTTGCAAGTTATTGGATAAGCGGATGTATATGCCACTAGTCCAGGTGTAAAAGTCCACTCGACAAATAGAATAAAGAATAACCACACTAATTCCTCATGAGCTAGTAAACATTGACACAAAAAGGGAATAATAACATTTTGAATAATTTAAAGGTAGCACATGAAAAATTTACTTGGAGTGGCAAGGAAATACCACATATAGGTAGTTATGGTGGACACAAATGGCATGGATTTTGGCTCAAGGATTTGGATGCACGAGAAGCATTCCCTCTCAGTACAGAGTTTAGGCTAGCAAGGTTATGTAAGCAAACAAGAATATCAACCCGTACACCAAGTTTTATATGACAAACATATTGCAAACGTTATAAGACTTCATACCGTCTTCCTTGTTAACCAAACCCTGTTATTAGAAAATATCTAGACCTTAGAGGTACCACCGATGCAAACCAAATTTTCAACAAGCTTTACGGTAGTTCTTCACTAATAGGCTTAACTCATGTGATGCACAATTTAATCATGATCTACTTGTTAACTCAAAACAATTGACAAGCATCAAGTTATCCATTTTAGTGATCTACAAGATTAAGCAAGTTTTTCCTTATACCAATTACCACATGCAACATTTTCTGAACCAACCAAACACCAATCAATTTATTTCATCAACTCTCCAAACAAATATAAGTGAAGCAAGAGAGTACTTTCTACAAAAGAAAGCTAATAGCTCTGACAAGAGATACATGAAAACAAGAGCTAAAAGCTGAACAGCGCTAGATATGAATACTCAACAAATATAAGTGAAGAATAGGAGTATTCTCATGAAAAAGCGGAGCGTGTCTCTCTCCCAATCAAGAATGCTAGGGTCCAGTCAAGCTTTATTGAAAATAAAAGTGCAATACTGAAAATAAAAGCACACAGACGCTCCAAGAAAAGCACATATGATGTGAAAGAATTAAAATATAGTTTCACTAGAGATGACCTGATAATTTTGACGATGAAGAAGGGGATGCCTTGGGCATCCCCAAGCTTAGACGCTTGAGTCTTCTTGAAATATGCTGGGGAGATCCATGGGAGCCTCCCCAAGCTTAAGCTCTTCACTCTTCTTGATCCTATTATATCATCCTTCTCTCTTGACCCTTGAAAACTTCCGTCACACCAAACTCAAAGTAGATCTCATTAGAGGGTTAGTGCATAATCAAAAATTCACATGTTCTATAAAGACGCAATATGATTTGTTACTTTAAACATTAGCTACAGCCACTGATGTTATGTGAAGCTCTTCCACCCAAAAAAGAATTTCACTCAACACTAGTAAAAGAGAGAATGCAAAATAAAAAGGCATAATCTGTCTAAAACAGAACAGTCCGCAAAGACGAATTTTTTCGAGGCACTTACGACGCTCAGATCGAGAAACTCTGAACTAATGAAAGTTTCAGACATTCATAAAGATTACGCACAAAAATTTCAGATTTTTAACAATCTGGTGATTTTAGGAATTTCGTACAGTGAACAGCAAAAATCTGTTTCTGCGCAGCAATCAAAATTAAGCATCATCTTATCATTAGAGGCTACTCTTGGCACAACAATGCGAGAAAATAAAGATACAAAGGAGTTGCTACAGAAGTAAACAAACTCCTTGACTCAATAAAAGAAAAATTGCAGAAAAATAAAATGGGTTGCCTCCCATAAGCGCTTTTCTTTAACGCCTTTTAGCTAGGCACAAAGCATGCATCAAGTATTACCAAGTGAAGAAGCATCAACATTCTTACGCTTAGCTCTCTTACCTTTACCTTTATCTTTAGGAAATACTTGGTTACACATAGGTGAAGAGGCGAAATTCATAGTGCCTTGGCCCACATCTATTATTGCTCCAAAGCGTTTCAACAGGACCTTCCAAGCGTAATTTGTCCTACTCCTGCACATTCAATGACAAGATAATCAATAGATATTGTTATCCCTAAGAGTTTTGTAAATACTCCTTCAGCTACTCCCCTTGGTAATTTAATAGTATTATCACCCAAAGTTATACAATCTTCGCATTTGGAAAGCTCCCAAAGATTTAAGGAATCATAAATATTCTTGGGCATTAAACAGAATTCAGACATAATATCACAGCGAGAATGAAAAGTTTCACCATTTATAACAACTTTTACTGAGGGAATCCATCCCGATGGTTCAAAATTTACTGGCACATTATCATAATGTTCACGAATCTGATTATACCCTTCTTTTAGACCAGATATGTTCGTTTCAAGAGCGTTAAGTCTATCACTTATGCTTGTCAAAGCCAAATCAATTTTAGTGATTGGGGGCTAGAAATTGTAATCAATTTTTTTATAGCATTAAAAGCTTGATCCCCATCATAACGAAGGAAATCTCCTCCTACCACAGCATCTAAAGCATATCTGTAGCAAAGAACAAGACCAAAATAAAAGCTACTAAGAAGCAGGCTTAAAGTCATTTTAGGTTCAGTTTTAGCATAGGACTCAGATATTCTAGACCAAGCATCTTTAAAACTCTCCTCACTCCCTTGCTTGAAAGTGAAGATCTCTTCTTCAGGTGACATTACTACTGGAACAGGGCTAGACATGATGACTAACAGAAAACAAAACTGAAAATAAACTAAATGCAAGTAACTAATTTTTTTGTGTTTTTGATAATTGAAAGCAAACAAGATAAAATAAAATAAACTAAGCAAGACAAAAACAAAGTAAAGAGATTGGAAGCGTGAAACTCCCCTTGCAGAAGACTGCTGTCTCCCCGGCAACGGCGCCAGAAAAATAGCTTGATGACGTGAAACACACGTTCGTTGGGAGACCCCAAGAGGAAGGTATGATGTAGTCAGCAGCAAGTTTTCCCTCAGAAAGAAACCAAGGTTATCGAACCAGTAGGAGCAGCAACTCTTCAGAAGGTTGTCAACGGCGCCAGAAAAATAGCTGTGCAGGGAGTCTGGACTGTTGACGTGGAATCTGCACACAACACAATCAAACTACTTTGCCCCAACGAAACAGTGAGGTTGTCAATCTCACTGGCTTGCTGAAAACAAAGGATTAAACGTATGGTGTGGAAAATGAGTATTAAATTGCAGAGAATGAAAAAGGAACAGTTTGCAGTTTGTGGTTGTTTAATCAGTGTAAAAGAATGGACCGGGGTCCACAGTTCACTAGTGGTGTCTCTCCATAAAAGATAACTAACATGTTGGGTGAACAAATTACAGCTGGGCAATTGACGAATAGTGAGCGCATGACAATGCATATACATGACATGTTGACTACTATGATATTTAATTGGGCATTACGACATAATACATAGACCGTTATCCAACAGCATCTATGACTAATAATCCACCGCCGGGTTGTCATCCGAGTCCCCCGTTGGTATTAAGTTGCAAGCAACGGATAATTGCATTAAGTAAAGTGCGTAATGTAAACAAACACATATGCCCGTGGACATAGCATCGTTAGGTTATCCCTAGTGGCAACAGCACATCCACAACCTTAGAACTTTCTGTCACTGTCCCAGGTTAAACGGAGACATGAACCCACTATCTAGCATAAATACTCTCTCTTGGAGTTACAAGCATCTACTTGGCCAAAGCATCTACGAGTAACGGAAAGCATGCAAGATCTTAAATAACATATAAGATAGATTGATAATCAACTTGACATAATATTCAATATTCATCGGATCCCAGCAAACACAACATGTAGCATTACAATAATATGATCTTGATCATGTAGGGCAGCTCACAAGATCTAAACATGATGGCACAAAGTGGAGAGACAACCATCTAGCTACTGCTATGGACCCGTAGTCCAAGGATGAACTACTCACGCATCACTCCGGAGGCAGGCATGGCGATGTAGAAGCCTCCGGTGACGATTCCCCTCTCCGGCAGGGTGCCGGGAAGAGGTTCTGAACCCTCCCGAGCTAGGGTTGACGACGGCGGCGTCTCTGGATCTTTTCGTGGATATTTGCTCAGGTACTTAGGGTTTTCGCGTCGGGGGGAATAAGTAGGCGAAAGGGCGGCGGCTGCGGACCCCCGAGGGGCCCACACCACCCAGGGCGCGGCAGAAGGGGGGCCCGCGCCCTGGTGCGTGTGGCCTCCTGGTGGCCCTCCTCTGCTGCTCCTTCGCTCCGTCAGGTGTGTTCTGGAAAAATAGGCACCCCCGTGTAGTTTCGTCCAATTCCGAGAATATTTCCAGACTAGCTTTTCTGGAATACAAAAACAGCAGAAAACAGGAACTGGCACTTCGGCATCTTGTTAATAGGTTAGTCCCAAAAAATGTATAAAAGTGATATAAAGTAGATGCAAAACATGTAGCAATTGGTATAAAACAAGCATGGAACATCAAAAATTATAGATACGTTTGAGACGTATCATCCATTCGCCGAACTATATGGCTTTTTTGTATGATCGCCCAACTGTGGCTGTTTCGATCGCCGAACTCGGGCCGTTTTTGGAGGCGGGAATGATAACTTTGAAATTATGTTGATTTGTGTTTCTGGGGCCGAAACGAGTGGAAACTTCGCCCCCCTGATACGTCTCAAACGTATCTATAATTTTTGATGTTCCATGCTTGTTTTATACCAATTGCTACATGTTTTGCATCTACTTTATATCACTTTTATACATTTTTTGGGACTAACCTATTAACAAGATGCCGAAGTGCCAGTTCCTGTTTTCTGCTGTTTTTGTATTCCAGAAAAGCTAGTCTGGAAATATTCTCGGAATTGGACGAAACTACACGGGGGTGCCTATTTTTCCAGAACACACTGACGGAGCGAAGGAGCAACAGAGGAGGGCCACCAGGAGGCCACACGCACCCAGGGCGCGGGTCCCCCTTCTGCCGCGCCCTGGGGTGGTGTGGGCCCCTCGGGGGTCCGCAGCCGCCGCCCTTTCGCCTACTTATTCCCCCCGACGCGAAAACCCTAAGTACCTGAGCAAATATCCACGAAAAGATCCAGAGACGCCGCCGTCGTCAACCCTAGCTCGGGAGGGTTCAGAACCTCTTCCCGGCACCCTGCCGGAGAGGGGAATCGTCACCGGAGGCTTCTACATCGCCATGCCTGCCTCCGGAGTGATGCGTGAGTAGTTCATCCTTGGACTACGGGTCCATAGCAGTAGCTAGATGGTTGTCTCTCCACTTTGTGCCATCATGTTTAGATCTTGTGAGCTGCCCTACATGATCAAGATCATATTATTGTAATGCTACATGTTGTGTTTGCTGGGATCCGATGAATATTGAATATTATGTCAAGTTGATTATCAATCTATCTTATATGTTATTTAAGATCTTGCATGCTTTCCGTTACTCGTAGATGCTTTGGCCAAGTAGATGCTTGTAACTCCAAGAGAGAGTATTTATGCTAGATAGTGGGTTCATGTCTCCGTTTAACCTGGGACAGTGACAGAAAGTTCTAAGGTTGTGGATGTGCTGTTGCCACTAGGGATAACCTAACGATGCTATGTCCACGGACATATGTGTTTGTTTACATTACGCACTTTACTTAATGCAATTATCCGTTGCTTGCAACTTAATACCAACGGGGGACTCGGATGACAACCCGGCGGTGGATTATTAGTCATAGATGCTGTTGGATAACGATCTATGTATTATGTCGTAATGCCCAATTAAATATCATAGTAGTCAACATGTCATGTATATGCATTGTCATGCGCTCACTATTCGTCAATTGCCCAGCTGTAATTTGTTCACCCAACATGTTAGTTATCTTTTATGGAGAGACACCACTAGTGAACTGTGGACCCCGGTCCATTCTTTTACACTGATTAAACAACCACAAACTGCAAACTGTTCCTTTTTCATTCTCTGCAATTTAATACTCATTTTCCACACCATACGTTTAATCCTTTGTTTTCAGCAAGCCAGTGAGATTGACAACCTCACTGTTTCGTTGGGGCAAAGTAGTTTGATTGTGTTGTGTAGATTCCACGTCAACAGTCCAGACTCCCTGCGACAGCTATTTTTCTGGCGCCGTTGACAACCTTCTGAAGAGTTGCTGCTCCTACTGGTTCGATAACCTTGGTTTCTTTCTGAGGGAAAACTTGCTGCTGACTACATCATACCTTCCTCTTGGGGTCTCCCAACGAACGTGTGTTTCACGTCATCAAGCTATTTTTCTGGCGCCGTTGCCGGGGAGACAGCAGTCTTCTGCAAGGGGAGTTTCACGCTTCCAATCTCTTTACTTTGTTTTTGTCTTGCTTAGTTTATTTTATTTTATCTTGTTTGCTTTCAATTATCAAAAACACAAAAAAATTAGTTACTTGCATCTAGTTTACTTTCAAGTTATTTTCTGTACTGTTTTTATTTCTGCTAAAATGAGTACTCCTGAGAACACTAAGTTGTGTGATTTCACTAGCACGAACAACAATGATTTCATATGCACACCTATTGCTCCACCTGCTGCTTCAGCAGAATTTTATGAAATTAAACCTGCACTTTTAAATCTTGTTATGAAAGAGCAATTTTCTGGTGTTAGTACTGATGATGCTGCTGTTCACCTTAATAACTTTGTTGAACTTTGTGAAATGCAAAAGCTCAAGGAAGTAGATGGTGATATTATTAAACTGAAACTTTTTCCTTTCTCCTTGAGAGGACGTGCTAAAGAATGGTTGCTATCTTTGCCTAGAAATAGTATTGATTCATGGACTAAATGCAAAGATGCTTTTATTGGAAAATATTATCCTCCTGCTAAGATTATTTCTTTGAGAAGTAGCATAATGAATTTTAAGCAATTTGATAATGAACATGTTGCTCAAGCATGGGAGAGAATGAAATCATTGGTTAAAAATTGTCCCACTCATGGACTGACTACTTGGATGATCATCCAAACCTTCTATGCAGGATTAAATTTTTCTTCGAGGAATTTATTGGATTCGGCCGCTGGAGGTACCTTTATGTCCATCACTTTGGGTGCTGCAACAAAGCTTCTTGATGATATGATGATTAATTATTCTGAGTGGCACACCGAGAGAGCTCCAACAGGTAAGAAGGTAAATTCTGTTGAGGAAACCTCCTCCTTGAGTGCCAAAATTGATACTATTATGTCTATGCTTGCAAATGGTCAAACACATGTTGATCCAAATAATGTTCCTTTAGCTTCTTTGGTTGCTCAAGAAGAGCATGTTGATGTGAACTTCATTAAAAATAATAATTTCAACAACAATGCTTATAGGAATAATTTTGGTAATAGCAATTATAGGCCCTATCCTTCTAATAGTGGCAATGGTTATGGAAATTCCTATAGTAACTCCTACAACAATAATAAGAGTGTACCCTCGATCTTGAAGTTATGCTTAAGGATTTTATTAGTACACAAACTGCTTTCAATAAAACTGTTGAGGAGAAATTTGGGAAAATTGATGTGCTTTCCTCTAAAGTTGATAGTCTTGCTCTTGATGTTGACTTATTGAAACTAAAGAACATGCCTCATGATGTTAAAGAGAGCAAAACTCTCAATGCTATACAAGTTAAAATTGATAACAATGTGAGGATGTTAGCTGAATTGCATGCTAGATGGGAAAGAGAGGATGAAATTGCTAGAAAGAATAATATTGCTAGAGTTTATACTATTACTACTTCTGAAAATGCTTCAAACTCAAGTGTTAACAAACCTCCTACCATTAATATAGTTGGTGTTGGTAATGTTTCCACTTCTATTGCAAAATGTCCTAAATTGCCTGATAACTCTGAAACTGTCCTTGATAAAGATGCTGAAATTTCTAGCAATAAGGAAGAGAATAATTCCATTACTTTTGATGATAATGACTTTGATTTTGATGGTTGCAATATTTCTGAAGTAATTAAGTTCTTGCAAAAGCTAGCTAGAAGTCCTAATGCTAGTGCTATAAACATGGCTTTTACTAAACATATTACTAATGCTCTCATACAAGTTAGGGAAGAGAAATTAAAACATGAAGCTTCTATCCCTAGGAAGTTAGAAGATGGTTGGGAGCCCATCATTAAATTGAAATTGAATGACTTTGATTGCAATGCTTTGTGTGACCTTGGTGCTAGTATTTCTGTTATGCCTAAAAGATTATATGATATGCTTGATTTAGCACCTTTGGAAAATTGTTACTTGGATGTTCACCTTGTTGATTCTACTATTAAAAAACCTTTGGGAAGAATTGATGATGTTCTTATCATGGTTAACAACAATTATGTCCCCGTTGATTTTATTGTCTTGGATATCTATTATATAATTAAAACACAAGACAATTAACGGCTCAGATTAAACACGTGAAAGCAAACGGCTCAGATTTAAAAGATCTACTCTTAGAGAGAAATAATGCCTCGGATCGGTTTTGGAAATAACGCACGCTCACGTAACCATCACGTTCACGTATTGGAAAGGATCCGTTTTGGAAATAACAAATGTTCACGTAAGGGGTTAGCTAACCATCACGTTCACGTAGTTTTTGCAATTCCATATTCGTGTCAGTCATGGACTCTTTGCAAACATCAGGACGCGCGTGGTTATATTTGCTGCAAGCTCAATTATATTTGTGGTTTCCATCAACGACAGAAGCACATCTCGAATCTACATCGACCCTACTTCTAGACGACGGATTGGAGATATGAAAGCATACATGCGAAGGTTCTGTTCCTCATCAAGTCTAAGGCGAGCATGAGACGATGACGGTTGAGACGATTTTCCGATCTCGCGCGGACGACAAGCTTGATTTCGATCTGTCGAGAAGTGAGGATGTTGGCGGACCTGATTAGCTTGGATGGATGGCAACCCAGCCTACGGCGGCTTCATATGCTGGACCGAAGCCAGATACAGCAGGGTCAATTTTGATTAGCAGGTCAAGAGAAATTTCTCTGGCCGAAGATCAGCCGTGATTGTGATCAGAAGATTTCGCTGGCCGTGATTGCGATTGTGCAAGACCTGAAGATTTCTCCGGCCGCCCGACCTATATTCGTTGTCTTTCAGGCTGCTGTACGTAACGATGGGAGGGCATCGTCATCATCGACTCATGCATCGCTATCACGCCGGCGCGTTGACCGCTTAGGCACAGTTGTCTCGCCTGGGGCATATGCATACCGGCATAAACTCTCTAAAACTTATTTACTACCAGGCTTCAATGTCAGATCCCGGATGACTACGTGCTACACTGTGCACATCAACGATTAATTTGGGACAATATGCAAGTAGAACTGTAGAAGACGTTTGTTCCTGGTCTTGGCCGGCATAAGGAGAAACTTACAAGGAAGCCACCGTCGTGCACTACTGGTGCGTTTAGGAGCTACAACCAGGACGTTTAAGAAAGATTAACAAGAAGGAACGAACATGTTATACATGATCGTCTCGGTGAGATATATGCATACATACAGCTGCCCAGCCTCTGCGTCCGCCCTACATCCCTACTCAGCTTCTTCTCACACCTGCTCTATGTGGTTACCTGCCTGCCAGCGGTGTTGCTGGGGAGTCTAGGTGGGTCCTTGGATTGCCTCCGCCGATGAGAGCCGGGAAGACCAGCAGGAGGCGGAGAAGGAGATGATTCTCATGATACGTCACCGTTGTCCCTGCCTTCCGGCGTCCTTATCCAGCCTCCTCTGCTTTACACCCTATTAATTATTAGTTGATAATAAGGCCTCACTAGACTTTATACAACAAAAGGATATCACTGTTTGCATCAGCTCAATATAAACGAGGGTTCACTGTGCTTTTCCGAGATTTAGAGTTTGCAGCAATGTGCGCCTATGCTATGTTGTTCGATGCAGGGAGATTTTACCAACTCAGAGTTTTTTTTTTGCCAACTCAGAGTTCGCAGCAATGTGGTACGAACTAAAGTTATTTGCGCCTGACCTTTGTATAAGGCTTCGCTGGATCGATGGCTCATGTGTCTTTAGGTACATCTATGCTGAAAAACCACGCCAAACAAATTAAAGTCTATATGGTCTCAAGTGTAAGTTTATATTTCTCCCATTAAGGTTCCCATGCATAAATTGAGGATCAAATTCCACGTATATTTTATTGCGAGAAAATTCATACTGAAATAAATTGTTGCATTTACATAACAATAAACTCACCATAAAAATTAAAATAGAATAATTTGTGTTCTTTGTGACCACCAACGTCTAAAATACACTATAAATATGCACATCGTTTGTTTACTCGAGCATGAAGTCTGACTGTGTAGGAACACATGCCAGAAATAATAGAGCACGCAACACGGAATACATGGATGAGTTGAACAGCCGAGTTCATAATGGTAGAAAGAAACGGAGAAATGTTGCATATAAATAATGGATAAGGCTATGTAATACACAAAATGGAAAATACTGATTGTACAAAACTATAATCATGTTTCTCGAGTCATACAATTTTTCCAAACGTGCATGAAGTCTGACTGTGTAGGAACACATGCCAGAAATAATAGAGCACGCAACACGGAATACATGGATGAGTTGAACAGCCGAGTTCATAATGGTAGAAAGAAACGGAGAAATGTTGCATATAAATATGGATAAGGCTATGTAATACACAAAATGGAAAATACTGATTGTACAAAACTATAATCATGTTTCTCGAGTCATACAATTTTTCCAAACGTCGTCTTCGTCTTCTATGTATATATTCGAAACTGCAAATTAACAATAATGTACAAATGTATGTTTTTTTTTTTGGTTAAAAGTATTTTGTCTTCATCTGCATTGTATGAGATGAGTTTGAAAAATAAACGCAGATCATTTCATTACGTGTGCTCTCTCTGTTTCAGATCATTATTGCAAAAGTTAGTGGAGTGGTCACGAGAGATTGGACAAGGAAGAAAAGAATAGCAGTAAGCTTTTTTTTTCTCTTCTAAATCTGTATCTCTTCCTAAGTTTAACATAAATCATGAAAGGATCGTCCAATGAAGTGTTCGACCTATTTTGTTCCAAGCATATATCTCAGTTTACGATTTTAGTAAAACGAGCATAACAAGTACTTTTAACCAGTGCAGAAAAAACTGTTTTCATGTATTACTGATGCTAACGGCTGTTTTCTAGGGTGTATTTAAGAAGACGAACACATCTATATTTGATTTCACTACTTTGATAGGAAGTACAAGATCTGCATGGGAAATTCAAGTATAGGATGGCGGATGGCAGGGCGCCATGTGAGAAGCCGACGCAAAGCGATTACAAATTGGACTAAAGGTAAACTCTATGCAGTTTTCTTACAAGGAGCCGATCCAGCTACTCTGGCTATTTGTACTGGGCACTCAGTCGATTTTTTTAAGTAAGACCATAGAAACCTTCTTTTTCCCGTAATGCTCAGAGGTTAATCTATTGTTCAAAATAATTCATTATATATGATCATAATTGCTACCAAATCAGTGGACATATCAAGTTTGGTTCTCCTCACAACATAGATATTTGTGGAAGGCATAACGGTTCAACCTTTAGTAGTTTATTTTCCATGTGCAAATTATTAAGCGCTCCTCCGCTTACACATGGAAGATTGAATTTGAAAATTTTCAGGTTTTTGTGGTGCGGTTGCATCAGTAAAGATGCTTAGCAGGTATAGTCTAATAATTGGTAGGACGACCATGCGAAGGTGAGGACGGCAACCCCACGACAACAAACAAGACTGCATGAAAGGATTTGTGGTAACCTTACATGTTTTGCATCAGATGACCAATTGACCATGAGATCCGATTTCTTTGATCTTTTGGGTCGACTCATTTTTGGGATCCAATATTGCACCTTTGTTTCAGTCCCAATTTGTCATGTCGTCCAATTCAAATGATTTCTCGGCTCTCCTCAAGAGTAACATGAGGTGCATGCATTGTGCATCCAGATGGTGATTTTACAAAATTATATGAAGTATGTGAAAGAGTTTAGGGCCGGCCGTCCATGTGTCGTATGGAGAATCAGTTTGAATATTAATTCTCAAAGATAAGGAGAAGCACACGTGAAGGTACAAATACATATGCATGGTATAAGAAATGATGAGGCCCATGGAGGATTGAAACAAAAGGGTTAGCTTTAATCCTTAGTGGACAATTTGTAAGGAAGGTAATTAGTAAGTTATTGCAAAGCTTTACTCCATCATTGCCAAATGGACGACGCACACGTTTTTCAAAAATATACCTTGGCCAAATATTTGATCATTAAATGTGGGTCATATCTAGAAGAAACTATATCATTTGAAACTTCTTTTGATTGTGAATCTAACGGTATCAAATTTTTTAGGACTATTTTTTGGTCAAAGCTGACTTTTTGCTAAGACCTGCACGAATTTTTTAGGAGGTAGTATAGTTTTGCATGACAAGAACCCCATAATAACTTCTGTCTAATGTAGATACATAGAAAGATCCTTAAGAACGAGGTACTACATATCTGCCCAAAAGATTTTCCACGAAGTCCACTAGAATAATCTAAAAATACACATCTTTGCTAAAATCATTTTCTATATTACAAATGATACAACATTTCAAATACATGATGAATAAATAAAATTAGAATTTTCATGTGAGGGAAAATTGCTGGCCAAAACAATGCCAAATAATTTTCCATGGATTATCTTTGCGATAATTTATAATTATATTAAACATGTATCTAACAATTTACACATATTTGAACGCTAACGCAAAACACAAACACTAATAAATCTAGCCGCGCAAATGCGCGGGCCACCTAGCTAGTTGAGTGCAATCTATCATGCCCTATTGTGCTGGGAAGACCTTTTCTTAGGACTGTAGGTGCTATTATTGATATGAAAGAAGGGAATATAAAATATCAATTTCCTCTCAAGAAAGGTATGGAACACTTTCCTAGGAAGAAGATTAAGCCACCTTATGATTCTATTGTTCGAACAAATTACAATGTTGATGCTTCTTCACTTGGTAATACTTGATGCATGCTTTGTGCCTAGCTAAAAGGCGTTAAAGAAAAGCGCTTATGGGAGGCAACCCATTTTATTTTTCTGCAATTTTTCTTTTATTGAGTCAAGGAGTTTGTTTACTTCTGTAGCAACTCCTTTGTATCTTTATTTTCTCGCATTGTTGTGCCAAGAGTAGCCTCTAATGATAAGATGATGCTTAATTTTGATTGCTGCGCAGAAACAGATTTTTGCTGTTCACTGTACGAAATTCCTAAAATCACCAGATTGTTAATTAAATCTGAAATTTTTGTGCGTAATCTTTATGAATGTCTGAAACTTTCATTAGTTCAGAGTTTCTCGATCTGAGCGTCGTAAGTGCCTCGAAAAAATTCGTCTTTGCGGACTGTTCTGTTTTAGACAGATTATGCCTTTTTATTTTTCGCATTCTCTCTTTTACTAGTGTTGAGTGAAATTCTTTTTTGGGTGGAAGAGCTTCACATAACATCAGTGGCTGTAGCTAATGTTTAAAGTAACAAATCATATTGCGTCTTTACAGAACATGTGAATTTTTGATTATGCACTAACCCTCTAATGAGATCTACTTTGAGTTTGGTGTGACGGAAGTTTTCAAGGGTCAAGAGAGAAGGATGATATAATAGGATCAAGAAGAGTGAAGAGCTTAAGCTTGGGGAGGCTCCCATGGATCTCCCCAGCATATTTCAAGAAGACTCAAGCGTCTAAGCTTGGGGATGCCCAAGGCATCCCCTTCTTCATCGTCAAAATTATCAGGTCATCTCTAGTGAAACTATATTTTAATTCTTTCACATCATATGTGCTTTTCTTGGAGCGTCTGTGTGCTTTTTATTTTCAGTATTGCATTTTATTTTCAATAAAGCTTGACTGGACCCTAGCATTCTTGATTGGGAGAGAGACACGCTCCGCTTTTTCATGAGAATACTCCTATTCTTCACTTATATTTGTTGAGTATTCATATCTAGCGCTGTTCAGCTTTTAGCTCTTGTTTTCATGTATCTCTTGTCAGAGCTATTAGCTTTCTTTTGTAGAAAGTACTCTCTTGCTTCACTTATATTTGTTTGGAGAGTTGATGAAATAAATTGATTGGTGTTTGGTTGGTTCAGAAAATGTTGCATGTGGTAATTGGTATAAGGAAAAACTTGCTTAATCTTGTAGATCACTAAAATGGATAACTTGATGCTTGTCAATTGTTTTGAGTTAACAAGTAGATCATGATTAAATTGTGCATCACATGAGTTAAGCCTATTAGTGAAGAACTACCGTAAAGCTTGTTGAAAATTTGGTTTGCATCGGTGGTACCTCTAAGGTCTAGATATTTTCTAATAACAGGGTTTGGTTAACAAGGAAGACGGTATGAAGTCTTATAACGTTTGCAATATGTTTGTCATATAAAACTTGGTGTACGGGTTGATATTCTTGTTTGCTTACATAACCTTGCTAGCCTAAACTCTGTACTGAGAGGGAATGCTTCTCGTGCATCCAAATCCTTGAGCCAAAATCCATGCCATTTGTGTCCACCATAACTACCTATATGTGGTATTTCCTTGCCACTCCAAGTAAATTTTTCATGTGCTACCTTTAAATTATTCAAAATGTTATTATTCCCTTTTTGTGTCAATGTTTACTAGCTCATGAGGAATTAGTGTGGTTATTCTTTATTCTATTTGTCGAGTGGACTTTTACACCTGGACTAGTGGCATATACATCCGCTTATCCAATAACTTGCAAAAAGAGCTGGCAACGGGGTGCCCAGTCCCAATTAATTACAACTTTAACCAATTAATTCTCTTCACACTTTTGCCCTGATTCATCAGTAAGCAATGACAAACAGTGAAATACCTGAATGTGTGTAAACCAAAGAGAAAGAGGGATGATCTGCCTTGCTGGTAGAAATAACGTCCTTCATGGGAGCCGCTCTTAAAAGTCCGTTCGACAGGTAGAATACTGTTCTCACCCGCTACCATTCGTTGACAATTAACAAACACCTCTCAAAAATAGATACTCCTCCATGGTATGTGATTGATGGAAGGCACCCGAGGATTCGGTTAGCCATGGCTTGTGTTAGCAAGGTTGGGAGGAGTATCAAATATTTTATGCAATCTCTATATGCTTTCAAAAACCTAAAAGCTCTAGCACATGATTTAATCCCTGCTTCCCTCTGCGAAGGGCCTTTCTTTTACTTTTATGTTGAGTCAGTTTTCCTATTCTTTCTGTCTTCCACAAGCAAACACTAGTGTCAACTTTGTTACAACATGCGTTATATGCAATGTATTGGACTTGTTATACTACTTTGTGTTGACAATATCCATGAGATAAATATGTTGAAAGTTGAAGCAAATGCTGAAACTAAATTCTTCCTTTGTGTTGATTAAATACCTTTTGTTAGAAACTATTGCTTTATGAGTTAACACTTATGCAAAACTGTTTGATGCTTGTCTCGAAAGTACTATTCATGAAAACGTTTAGCTTGTGTGATTCATTGTTTACTCATTATCTATTTGGTAGCAAATTATAGACCATTGACTTGGATCACTTCATTCATTTACATGTGCCTTGCAATATTATATGATCAAGATTATGATAGTAGCATGTCACCTCAAAAATTATTTGTTTTTATCGTTTACCTACTCGAGGACGAGTAGGAACTAAGCTTGGGGATGCTGATACGTCTCAAACGTATCTATAATTTTTGATGTTCCATGCTTGTTTTATACCAATTGCTACATGTTTTGCATCTACTTTATATCACTTTTATACATTTTTTGGGACTAACCTATTAACAAGATGCCGAAGTGCCAGTTCCTGTTTTCTGCTGTTTTTGTATTCCAGAAAAGCTAGTCTGGAAATATTCTCGGAATTGGACGAAACTACACGGGGGTGCCTATTTTTCCAGAACACACCTGACGGAGCGAAGGAGCAGCAGAGGAGGGCCACACGCACCAGGGCGCGGCCCCCCTCTGCCGCGCCCTGGGGTGGTGTGGGCCCCTCGGGGGTCCGCAGCCGCCGCCCTTTCGCCTACTTATTCCCCCCGACGCGAAAACCCTAAGTACCTGAGCAAATATCCACGAAAAGATCCAGAGACGCCGCCGTCGTCAACCCTAGCTCGGGAGGGTTCAGAACCTCTTCCCGGCACCCTGCCGGAGAGGGGAATCGTCACCGGAGGCTTCTACATCGCCATGCCTGCCTCCGGAGTGATGCGTGAGTAGTTCATCCTTGGACTACGGGTCCATAGCAGTAGCTAGATGGTTGTCTCTCCACTTTGTGCCATCATGTTTAGATCTTGTGAGCTGCCCTACATGATCAAGATCATATTATTGTAATGCTACATGTTGTGTTTGCTGGGATCCGATGAATATTGAATATTATGTCAAGTTGATTATCAATCTATCTTATATGTTATTTAAGATCTTGCATGCTTTCCGTTACTCGTAGATGCTTTGGCCAAGTAGATGCTTGTAACTCCAAGAGAGAGTATTTATGCTAGATAGTGGGTTCATGTCTCCGTTTAACCTGGGACAGTGACAGAAAGTTCTAAGGTTGTGGATGTGCTGTTGCCACTAGGGATAACCTAACGATGCTATGTCCACGGCATATGTGTTTGTTTACATTACGCACTTTACTTAATGCAATTATCCGTTGCTTGCAACTTAATACCAACGGGGGACTCGGATGACAACCCGGCGGTGGATTATTAGTCATAGATGCTGTTGGATAACGATCTATGTATTATGTCGTAATGCCCAATTAAATATCATAGTAGTCAACATGTCATGTATATGCATTGTCATGCGCTCACTATTCGTCAATTGCCCAGCTGTAATTTGTTCACCCAACATGTTAGTTATCTTTTATGGAGAGACACCACTAGTGAACTGTGGACCCCGGTCCATTCTTTTACACTGATTAAACAACCACAAACTGCAAACTGTTCCTTTTTCATTCTCTGCAATTTAATACTCATTTTCCACACCATACGTTTAATCCTTTGTTTTCAGCAAGCCAGTGAGATTGACAACCTCACTGTTTCGTTGGGGCAAAGTAGTTTGATTGTGTTGTGTGCAGATTCCACGTCAACAGTCCAGACTCCCTGCGACAGCTATTTTTCTGGCGCCGTTGACAACCTTCTGAAGAGTTGCTGCTCCTACTGGTTCGATAACCTTGGTTTCTTTCTGAGGGAAAACTTGCTGCTGACTACATCATACCTTCCTCTTGGGGTCTCCCAACGAACGTGTGTTTCACGTCATCACCCCCAGGACCCAAATAGCGCCAGCGCAAACGCAAAAAGGCGCCGCACCAAAACCTGGGGGGGGGGGCCGAACGGCTGGAGATGCCCTAAGAGCATCTCCACTCGCGGCACCCAAATGGGCGCCCAAAGGCCGTCCGGACAGGCCCTTTGGGCGCCGTCCGGACTACCTTGCCCATTTGGTCGCCCTCGCTCACCACTCGCGGCGCCCAAATATTTTTTTGTAAACTTAAACTTCGGCGATTTTCATTCAAACTTAAGGAAATTTTACAGATTCGAATGAAATTTAAAAAAACTTAACCTAATCTACTGGCCCCGGTAGCGGCGCCTGAAGGCGTAGTAGGGGTCCTCCTCCTCCTCCTCCTTCACCTCCTCCTTCACGCCGCCGCTGCTCCCTGCGCCGCCGCCGGTCACGCGCCGCCGTCGTCCTCCTCCTTGACGCGGCTCGGTCCTGGGCCATCGTCGACGGTGAGGTCGAAGAAGGGCACGCCCTTCTCCTTGGCGGTATCGCGCGCCGACCAGGCGTAGGCCGAGGGGCCGTCGAGCGGCGGCACGTCGTCCATCGACGCGGCCGCGACGACCGCCGCAATGGCGTCGTCGTCCGTCCCCTCCTGCGCCGCTATGAGCTCCACCATGAACGGCGAGAGCTCCGGCTCCGCCTTCACCTTCATCTGCTCCGGCTTCGGCGTTAGCAGAGAGGAGGCGCGGGAGCGGGATGAGGACGAGCGCGAGGACGACGCCCGCGACGAGGACGCCTCCAGGTGCCGGCCATGGAGAAGGAGAGCGGCGGCGGTTTTTCGAGTGGAGAAGGAGCGGCGAGGTGAGGGAAAGAGAACGGCGAGGGCGAGAGTGGCGATGAGTGGAGGCCGGCGCGCGCCTTTTATGGCGGCCGGAGAGCGGTGGCATTAACGCCGCTCGCCTCGAAAGGCGCGCATTCACTCCGGCGAGCAGAGGACGTGACGGCTCACTGGCCGCCCGCCGGCCGTGAAAACGAGGAGTCGCCACACGGCACGCGCCTTTGACGACGCCTTTGACCACGTGCAAGGCGTGGCCCGCGCGTCGGAGGCGTGCGTTTCCTTCCGTCCGGGGCCGTCCCAAGCCTCCCCAAGTTGAGGGCGTGGGCTGGGCGTGCCGGACACAAAACTGGACCGCGCGGACCGAATTCGCGTTTGGTCGCCGCGAGTGGGCGCGATTTTGTGTCCGGCACGCCCCAAACAGCCGTTTGGGGCGCCCGAGTGGAGATGTCCTAACCATAGAATGATAGAAGAGCTCCTCGGAACAAACGCAGGACAGTCCTGAAGGACGAAGATGGCAGCAGTAGCCGGCTGCCAATGAAAGAACCCAGCGAGGCAAGCCACGCCACCTTTCCTTCCTGTTTTAACCATCACCGGCAGCCGTGGCGTCGTCCTGAAAGATCGGCGTTGGGACGCGAGCCGCTGTGGGGAGCACGTCCAGGTCCAGCAGCAGAAGCGACAAGAGGAAAGGCGCACAAGGTGCAGCCCGTGCCCAGCACCGCACCAGCACGAAGATGCCGCGCGTGCCAAGGCGCCGTCCCACCTGTTGTCGCGCGCACTACACTTGTGACTTGTCTTTGCTCCGGTCCCTAGTATTGTCGCGTGTACCCAAGGCGTATATTGCCCGGCTCGACGAAACCAGGAGGTTGCCGTATTTCAGTGAATGCTTAGATCTAATCATTATGAGCACTTTCGACAGACTGAGGCGGTGGTCGATCTTGAAATTGATGAAGTCGGGTGGGTGAGTACAACCATACTCTTAACCATCCAACTACAGGTTGACTTTGTATGCTTATCACATCTTCAAACAGCTTCTCTTGTTTGATTACGTTTATTTATCCGTATATGTACGATGTACAAGAGACTTGTCTCGGTGATGTGACTAGGACGACACATTCCGTAATTTTTTCAGGAGACGTGCCGACCGTATGAGAGTTTTTTTTAGGCTGGACAAGTGGACATGGTATTTTGCAGCTCGGCCCATCAAGATATGGTATTTACATGATAAGTTGTGTATCTGAAGGCATCAACATCCAAGATCGCCGGTTGAGAATAAGGCCTCCATATAATCCCGACTAATCAATAGAAATAATCCATGTAGGATTATGCTTAAAGTGTGAGCACCTTCTATATTCCTATAGACTTTATTACCATCGATTCCAACAATCTCTTAAATGAGCTATCTTCATAATTGTTTTGAGAAATCTTTTGTCTTAACCCAGTCGATTCGTTTTTTAGGTTCATTCTGAATAGCCTTGCTCATCTTACAGACTTATCATGGAGATTATTCTAATTACGAGCATAAGCGTATACAACATAATCTTGAGCTATTCATTATTCATGCATAGAGAACTGAAGAGCTTAGGGATTGTCTTATATTTGAAAGACATATCTTGTTCCTGCAGTTTATGGTCTAACTGAACTGACATTGCTTTTACCGGTGGTAACGACAACCGTTGAAAGCGAATTCTGGGTGACAAAATCATCAAGACCAAGTTGCGCAAAAAGTTTCCGCGATGGCTTCTTGATGATGTGCTACATCGAGTGAGTGTCATTCAAAAGTTTTGATCGATAAAATTATGATTTTTTTTAAAGTAGAGCTTTGCCATTGGTATTTTTTTTCTTTGATTTTACTTGTATTTTAATATTTATACTTTTTTACTGTACTAGGTGATTATGAGTCATGCACAGCGTTAATGTCTCGACATTATTTTAGTCTTTACATCATTTTTGTAGTGTTCGCCCTACCCTAACTTTTTTCGTCCTCCGCCACTGCAAGAAAGTGTAGCTGATCTCAAGACACATGGATGGTGTTTATGTTAGATTGATTTAACCAGCAGAATCTTAAGAAAAATGCATGTTTAATACTATGTTTCTTTGATTTCGCAATATTCAAGGGAAGAAAACACGGTAAGAAACAACAAGAAAGTGTAGCTAATTTCAATACCCATGGTTTGTGTTTATGTTAAATTGATGTTATCAATATAACCTTGCCCCATCCACCTATATATTGGCACATTTGTATTTTCCTTGCGTGCGTAAACAAATACATCACATGCGTAAGCTTCTTCCAATGTACAAGCCAATCTTACAAGAAGAGGTATAGTACGTGCCGCCTTATACATGGAACACACCGTACAATTTTGTAATAAGAAAGTGACCCTCCCAGCATATATGCGCCTGGTTTATCCGAACGTCCTATTCAAAGGAAAACGTTTATAATCACCCGGGGGATCGCGTGTCTTGCGTCCCCCGGATCCACTGCGCGACGCGTGTCTCCTACAGGCCCGCGCTACCGCTTCCTTCCCTCTTATCCTTTTCCCATCGCTCCTGGCCACACGTTTATTCCCCATTGTCTACCTCTCGCTAGCGCTTCGCTGCTGCTCCCTTTCCTGTCCCTCTCCTACAGGGCCGCTCCCTCGATCCGACAACACCCTTCCTCGTGCAACGGCGGCGACGACACCACACCGCTCCCACAACTCCCTTGCGACGGCGGCTGCCGTGAGATGCGAGGTCGGCGGCTGATTTGCTGCACACCCCCGTGACGCGAGCGGCGACGGCGGCGACGCACCCGCGTGCTGCAACCACGGTGACAGCAGGCGGCGACGGCGTGCTGCAACCCCGGTGACAGCGGGCGGCGACGGCGTGCTGCAAAATGCACATGTCGATGCTACCGCAAGAATTCATTTTTGAGCTATAAAGTGGTCGTATCCACCGCCCGAATAGATAGAAAGAGTTGACCCAGTTTATAAGGGAAACCGGGTCCAAAAATTCATCGATGCTACCGGCGGCAGGTGGCGGAGCTGGCGTCTTTTTCCGGCGATTGCGGTGGTGCTGCCATAGAAGGGGAGGTGTGCTACCATGGGCGCATGTCGATGCTACCGCAAGCATACATCGATGCTACCGGCGGCAAGTGGCGGAGCTGGCGTCTTCTCCGACAACGGCGGCGGTGCTGCCATAGGAGGGGAGGTGTGCTACCATGGCGGCACCGCGGTGCTGCAAAGGCGACACGGCGGAGCTATGCAAGGCGGTGCGCTGCTGTCAGGGTGGCAGGCGGTTTTGCTACCAGCGGCATACGCCGATGCTACCATGGGCGCATGTCGATGCTACCGCAAGCATACATCGATGCTACCGGCGATAGGTGGCGGAGCTGGCGTCTTCTCCGACAACGGCGGTGGTGCTGCCATAGGAGGTGAGGTGTGCTACCATGGTGGCACCGCGGTGCTGCAAAGGCGACACGACGGAGCTATGCAAGGCGGTGCGCTGCTGTCAGGGTGGTAGGCGGTTTTGCTACCAGCGGCATACGCCGATGCTACCATGGGCACATGTCGATGCTACCGCAAGCATACATCGATGCTACCGGCGGCAGGTGGCGGAGCTGGCGTCTTCTCCGGCGACGGCGGTGGTGCTGCCATAGGCGACGGCGGTGGTGCTGCCATAGGGGGAGGTGTGCTACCATGGGAGGCGACGACGCCTTCTCCGGCGACTACTTCAGCTCTGGCGACTACTTCAGCTCCGGCGACATCTCCGTCTACTTCTCCGGCTCCGACGACTACTCCGGCGACAGCGCCTTCTCCGGCGATGGTTGGCGGAGCAACCGGGGATGGGGAAGGTTCTGCAGAGCGCCATGTGCGAGAGGCTTTTTTTTTTTTGGATTTTTCATGTGCGTATCCTCGTTGACCAGTAAACGGGACGGACACGTGTCGGCCTCTCCACCCGGGGGATCGGGCGGAAAGATCCTCCGGGGACGCCTAGTCCTGTCCCTATTCAAACCCAGGCATTGTTTTTTTGTTTCAATCCCGATGTTGACCAACTTCTTTTCTCTAAACAAAGGCCGGGAGAATAAAGGAATGCCGGATGTCCAAATCAAACACATAAAGTCAACGATTCTTAGGCTATTCGTGGTTCTGTGGTTAGCAGATAGTACTTGGAAGAGGACTGGGTGCTAACCCAGTGGCAGAGGCTGCGAGTGCGCGCCTAGCCGGCTCGGGTTCGAGTCCCAGCTGCGCCTAAATGGCTGCGCCGAGGCATACTCGAATAAACCGGGCATCTCACCTACCTAACAACGTAAAGTCAAGGGAGGGATCATTCCCCCGTTGACCACGTTTTTGATAGTACTTGGAAGCGGCGTAATCCTATTGTACCGTCTCCAAACCTATCGACACATGTAGGGCCACGTACAAGATGGCAATGAAAATTGGAGAAAATTCAGTCGCCTCCGGCAAAATTTGTCAAAGTTTCATCTATAGAATAGTGGTAGCAACGATAGCCAAAATTTCCCAGAGGTCTCTAGAATAATGCAGGGGCAGTGGGGCATATGCACAAAAGTTGAAAACTAGTGGGCGTGAACGGAAAAGGCGCAGAAGAAAGAGGATAAAAAAGGAGCGGCGAGAGCGACGGGCGCATGGGGGCGACCGAGGGAATCCAAAACTAAATCAAATTCCAAACTCAAACGCTACCGAACAAAAAGGCCGCAAAAGCAACCGCATTCCCATCCAAATTCCAAGCAAACCAGAACAAGTCGCCGAAAATATAAAAACCAAACGCGGCGGCCAGGCCAGAGTGCCTGACCACCTCGCCCTCGCCGCCGCCTCCTCCTCGTGCCGCGGGCGGCCTGCTTCACGCCGCCCCCCTTCCATTCCCGCCTCTTCTAGACCCTCGCGCGCCCTCCCCGTCCTGCCTGCCCCTTTACCCGCAAGGAGCGCGCGCGTGCACAGGGAACCCTAGAGGATAGAGCCTGTCGCGGCCTCCTCTGCTGCCCCTTCCACCGCCGGATACCGAGGTAACCGCCGCCGCCGCCGCCGCTGAGCTTTTCGTTTTATGTACTAGTACGTTTGTTTGTCTCCTGGGTTCTGATTCCGCTCTTCGGTATGTGGTTATGCGGAGTTGGCGCCTTAGTAAATTTGTTTTTGGGGTTTTGTTTCCCTGTTAAATTTGGCGCGTTTAGCTATTTGCGCGCATCGGTGGTGTCTATTCCCTTATGATTTATGAAGGCTTCAAACTTAAATGGTACTGCGTTCTGTTTGGGCGTAGATTACTGCGTGGAGAACCGCTACTGCATGATTTACACGGTAAATAATATACTGCGTCATCGAGCGCACTCCGTATTTCAGAATTTAGCATGCCCTTATTTTACTGAAGTTTGATTTACATCCGATAAAATACTGAGCGTTGTGGGGGAAGGCAGCAGCTCTGGCTAGTAGTGTTCGCCTTGATTTTACTGTGCTCATGATTGATCCTAGCTGTACACTGTACTTGTTCTAATGCAGATGCTTATGTCAATCCATTACAGTACTTGCACCCCGTTAATAGGTTCTGATGTGTAACGTGTACGTGAGTTCTGGATGCTCTGCTACTGTGATGATCTTAGTTCTGACCAAATGTGGAACAGGATGGAGCAGAATGGAGAGAGCCACCTCAAAGAGCCGCTTCTTGATGCTGCGGATGGTCGCCCTGGCGCTTCTCCTGCCGCCAGGGTGTCCCCGCGGAAGGAGAGGACGACAAGGAAGGTCATGTTCAATGTCCGGGGCATGTCGTGTGCTTCCTGTGCCGTGTCGATAGAGACGGTGGTGGCCGGCTTGAAGGGGGTTGAGAGCGTCCAGGTCTCAGTCATTCAGGGCCAGGCTGTTGTTCAATATAACCCGGAGGAGACTGATGTAAGATTTCCTTGAGCTGATGGTCTTGTTCTCGTTGCTGCATTTTCAATATGAAACAGTAGTATACCACCATGGAAAGATTTATATGGTTCTGAGAAATGGGGTAAAAAAATACATATGGTAGCTTCTTCATGTCCTGTTGTCAATCCAAGTTATCTACGAACTGGAAATTTTTGGTTTCAGTAGATGAATTTGTCCTACGAATCCGGATTTAGCTGCCGAGCCAATTTTATCTGAACTTTTCCTTGATATTCATAGCTAAATTCTATACCTGATCACTACCAATTATTTTAAATACTGTTTGTTGGTGTGGGCCGATCTCTTGACAGCGACTGTTCAATCATTTGACAGTTGGATATTCTCGGATAGTTGTGTTAAGAAATGAATTGCTGAGGAACCATATGTTCTCCACGATTTAGCAGCTCAGGCAGCAGTTCATTTATTACTCGATCTAATAATCTTATGCATTAAATCGATCTACTAAGGAGTACAGTTCTGATCATAAATGAACTGCTAAGGAACCATATGACCTTTCTTTTTTACTCCTATGATTTTTTACTACCATTTTGTGCGAATGTACTGCTAATTTGATTTGGAGTAATAAATTTTATCTATGAGCATGCACTTTCAGTTCACTAACTTGCTTATGCTTTAAATAATCATGAAGTAATGAATAAAATGGTGCACCTTCGGTGCTATTTGCTACATTTTCTCACTTAAGATTCTTACTCTCCAGGCAAGAACCATAAAAGAAGCTATCGAGGACATCAACTTTGAGGTCGATGAACTCCAAGAACAAGAAATTGCTGTGTGCAGACTCCGGATAAAAGGAATGGCTTGTACGAGCTGTTCTGAATCTATTGAACGGGCACTTCTGATGGTACCTGGAGTGAAAAAAGCTGCAGTGGGACTTGCCTTGGAGGAAGCCAAGGTGCACTTTGATCCAAATATCACCAGTCGTGATCTACTAATCGAGGCTATTGAGGATGCTGGGTTTGGGGCTGATCTCATTAGTTATGGGGACGATGTGAACAAAATGCATCTAAAACTCGAAGGTGTAAATTCACCAGAAGACACCAAACTCATTCAGTCGGTACTGGAAACTGTAGAGGGAGTGAATAACGTTGAATGGGATACAATGGGTCAAACAATTAAAGTTGCATATGATCCTGATGTCACTGGTCCGCGACGACTTATTCAGCGCATTCAGATGCTGCACAGCCCCCAAAATGCTTTAATGCCAGCTTGTACTCACCACCAAAGCAAAGGGAAGTAGAACGCCACCATGAAATTATGAGTTACAGGAACCAATTTCTCTGGAGTTGCCTCTTTTCGGTTCCCGTGTTCCTGTTCTCGATGGTCCTGCCAATGCTTCCTCCTTTTGGAAATTGGCTGTTCTATAAAATCTACAACAACATGACGATAGGTATGCTACTGCGGTGGTTGCTATGTTCTCCAGTACAGTTCATCATTGGTTGGAGGTACTGTCTCAACCTGGCAAAAACTTAATGTTATTTCCATCTTCTGTCTGAAACATTAAGCTCTTTTGTTTAAAACATTTTATGATGTTAGAGTATCACCATTGTTTGGGAATGATAGAAATACTGCAAAGGTTTTTGAACAATATTGCTTTACAATTCCTTCACTGTACTTTGATTGGAGCTTACATGTCAGATTTTACATTGGAGCTTATCATGCACTGAAACGAGGATACTCTAACATGGATGTGCTGGTCGCTTTGGGAACAAATGCTGCTTACTTCTACTCTGTGTATATAATTTTGAAGGCAATTACATCAAACACGTTTGAAGGACAAGATCTTTTTGAAACTAGTTCTATGTTGGTATCTTTTATATTACTGGGAAAATATCTTGAGGTGGTGGCAAAGGGGAAGACATCAGACGCTTTGTCAAAGTTGACAGAACTTGCACCTGAAACAGCTGTACTTCTCACTTTGGACAAGGACGGAAGTGTCATCTCAGAAATGGAGATCAGCACCCAGTTACTTCAAAGAAACGATTTCCTTAAGATTCTCCCTGGTGAAAAGGTTCCTGTTGATGGTGTTGTCATCAAAGGCCAAAGCCATGTTAATGAAAGTATGATAACTGGGGAAGCAAGGCCCATTTCAAAGAAACCAGGAGACAAGGTTGGTACTTTTGGATTCTGATGATTGTCTTCATTTTTTTTGTTTATTATTTAATGCTCTCATTATCTAAAAAAAATTATCCAGTGCTCTGACACTTCAATTGGCCTTTTTTAAAGGTTATTGGTGGTACTGTAAACGATAATGGCTTCATAATTGTTAAGGCCACTCATGTCGGATCAGAAACGGCTCTGTCACAGATAGTACAGCTAGTTGAAGCCGCTCAACTTGCAAGAGCTCCAGTGCAGAGGTTGGCAGACAAAATTTCACGGTTTTTTGTTCCAACTGTAAGTATTTGTTACTTTTACATTCAAAATTTTCTCCTGCTGTGTTATCTCTGCACCAGCATTTGCATAATCAGAACCTTGTCAGATCCTACCTATCCAAGTGGTTCATAATTGGTTAAAGTAGTAGTCTCTTGGTATTAACCGTTACATACTTGATAAACATGAGTAGCGCAGACTCAGCCAGCATTCAGCTGAAAATTTCGTATATGCTACCGCTCCCCTAGCTGTATACTCCTGTTTGGCGACCTTTTCAAAATCAAATTTATTTATTTAATTTGGTAAAATAGCTAGTTTAACGCTGTTCCTTACCAATCTGATTAGTTTACCAGCAGTAGACAATAGGTTCGATATGGGAAACATACCCTTTTCTTGATACTTGCAAATACTCCAGTGTGTTCTTGCTGTCAGGGTATCTCTTTCGAGGGCTGTTCCTTACTGATCTGATTAGTTTTCCAGTAGTAGACAGTAGGTTCGTTATGGGAAATCATACCCTTCTTAATACTTGCAAATACTCCAGTGTGCTCTTGTTGTCAGGGTATCTCTTTCGAGGAAAACCTTTTCCACCTCACAGTGTTTCTTCTCATTTCAAGGTTGTGGTGGCTGCGTTTGTTACATGGCTTGGCTGGTTCATACCGGGCAACTTCACCTCTATCCTCAGCAATGGATTCCGGAGGCAATGGATAGTTTTGAGCTAGCTCTGCAGTTTGGAATATCTGTTCTAGTCGTTGCATGCCCATGCGCTCTGGGATTAGCTACGCCAACTGCTGTTATGGTTGCCACTGGAAAAGGTGCTTCTCTAGGAGTTCTTATCAAAGGTGGCAATGCACTTGAGAAAGCTCACAAGGTAATCTTGCGAATTTTTGTGCTAGTCTGTGATTGTGCACATGCGTACCCTCTTGTGATGCAGAGTTACAGACTCTGGTGTAGGGAGTATTTCTTTTCAAGATTAATTCTAATATGGTAGATTTGCATACTGAACTACCGTTTTGAATCTTCGTTTGCAGATTAAGACTATCATATTTGATAAAACTGGAACCCTGACTATCGGCAGACCTTCTGTTGTTCAAACGAAGGTCTTCTCCAAGATACCACTTCTTGAATTGTGTGATCTAACTGCCAGTGCTGAGGTTTGTTTGTTAGCCACTTATGTCTTCCCACAGTTCTGTTGTAAGGCATTATGTGATATGTTCCTAGTTCTTCTGTAAATTTTACAAATAAATTGTAAATTTGTCAGGCAAACAGTGAGCATCCTCTATCAAAAGCTATTGTTCAGTACACAAAGAAGCTCAGAGAACAATATGGATCTGACATTGATCACATGCTGGATTCCAAATATTTTGAGGTACATCCAGGGGCAGGGGTCAGTGCAAACGTTGAAGGCAAGCTGGTTTTGGTTGGGAACAAAAGGCTAATGCAAGAATTTGAAGCTCCAATGAGCTCTGAAGTGGAGGAATACATGTCTGAAATGGAAGACCTTGCCAGGACCTGTGTCCTAGTTGCTATCGATAGGATTATCTGTGGAGCTCTTGCCGTATCGGATCCTTTGAAGCCTGAGGCAGGACGTGTCATTTCATACCTTAGCTCAATGGGCATCACGAGTATCATGGTGACTGGCGACAATTGGGCTACAGCTAAATCCATAGCTAAGGAAGTTGGGATCAGCACTGTATTCGCTGAGATCGATCCAGTTGGAAAAGCTGAGAAGATCAAGGACTTGCAGGTACATTCTTGTCTCTTTTCTGCAGGGATTGGACTTGACATTATTGTTAGTGTTCCTGCTTACACCATTCCTGTACAGACACAAGGACTGACGGTGGCAATGGTGGGTGATGGTGTAAATGATTCGCCAGCCCTGGCTGCAGCGGACGTAGGCATGGCCATTGGCGCTGGCACAGACGTCGCCATCGAGGCCGCGGATGTCGTCCTGATGAAGAGCAGCCTGGAGGACGTGATCACTGCCATTGACCTCTCGCGGAAGACCCTTGCGAAGATCCGGCTCAACTACGTCTGGGCCCTGGGATACAACGTCCTGGGCATGCCGATCGCTGCCGGCGTCCTGTTCCCGTTCACGGGCATCAGGCTTCCTCCCTGGCTCGCTGGGGCATGCATGGCGGCCTCTTCAGTGAGCGTCGTCTGCTCATCGCTGCTGCTCCAGCTGTACAAGAAGCCGTTGCACGTCGAGGATGCGTCAAGGCCCGCAGAACCCAGCAACGGTGGCTCAAATCTGGTCTGAAGACCGCCGTACCCTCCATCTCGACATGCTACTGACGAAACTGTTGCTGTCATGCGCGAAGTCATGAACTGACGCTGATTGCAAACGCCTTGTTTGGCCCTCTTGATTGATTGGTGTGCATAGGTAGAACTCGGAACATTTTTTCCTTTTTTGTGTGTGTGTGGAATGGTTATTTTCTGATTGATCTATCAATAATAATTCAGGAAGTTTAGTTGTTTGTCATCCATAAATGAGTCACCCTTAGAGAATTTCCACCGGCACCCGCCAAACGACCCCCAAATGTCCAATGGGGGTCGGAACACAAAAATCAGCCACAACGACACCCAGTGTCTGGTCCGACCCAATTTTTTGTGGAGGCTTGCTCGGGGGAGCTGGACATGCCCTATGATAGCCCCACCCCCCCCCCCCCCCTATCATTGGCACGGGTCGGGATAGGCTGGTAGTTCATTTGCCCCCCATCCTATCCTTCAGTTTCCTGCAACCGCCGATTAGTACCATCGCCACCATGCTTGCCGTCAGCAACGCATGCTGACTCGCCGCCGCTTTGTATCCTCTTTGTGGCCCCCACAACTTCTGCCGGCGGCGGCGCCTCTTCCTCCCTGCCGCCCCACACACAAGGTGTTCATACTTTTGTCAACCAATTTATTTATTTGATCTATTGTCTTAGTTTTATTTTTCATTGATTCATTCTTGTCAACTAGGCTATGGATAGCGATGATATGAGATAAAGTTCCACCAATGACGTCAGAGAGCGCCTTCCTTGCAGCCGAAGACGATGAGAATCAGACGATCCTCGCCGTTCTTCTAGTTGCGCAAGCCGGGCTAAACGCCACTCCCAAGCGGGGAGGATCAGAAAAGGCTGGCTGGCTAACAAGAATCATCAAATGTCAACTGGTCATGTGGTGCTGTTCAATGACTATTTTCTGCAGACCCCGGCAAACAATTCTCAAGAATTTTGCCGGCATTTTAGGATAAATAGAAAGCTTGCATAGTGTTGGTGACTATGATGACTATTTCGAGCTTAAACGGATTGCACCAGGCTTCTTGGATTCCTATGCATTCAGAAATGCATGACTACCCTATGGTGGCTTGCATATTGAGTTCCCACAGATTTACGGGATGACCACCTTCCTGTGTCCGAGTCCACAACCGTTGAAGCCACATACATGTTTTGCAAGGCGGTGATGACAGTGTTTGGACCCACCTGCGCACACAACTCGGCCCATGGCAGAAGGCCAAGCGAGAGGATTTACTGTGATGATTGGGAGTATTGATTGCATGCACTGGAGATGGACGAATTGCCCATTCGTTTGGCAGGAATGTATAAAAGGAGGACATCATGGAACATGTAGTGTTATACTTAAGGCTGTGTTAGGTTATGATATATGGATTTGGCACGCATTTTTCGGAATGACCGGTTTTCACAATGACATCAACGTGTTGCACGCTCTCCGGTGTTTTCCGGACTTGCATGCAACTATGTGATAAAAAACCATGAGTACGACAAATGATACTACCTTGCGAATGTCATCTATCATCCTTGGTTGACTTTTGTGAAGACAATCCGCAACCTGGTTGATGAGGTAAACCGCCATTTTACAAAGAAACAAGAGGGTGCCCGAAAAAATGTGAAGCAGGCATTTGGTGTGTTCTAAGCTTGGCTTGAGGTTATATGTACCCTTTTCAGTCTTGGTGGCTAGATCAGATGTGTGAGATAATAAATACCTGTATGATCACCATGATCATCGAGAGTGAACGGAGACGTGAGGATATTGTTAAATGAGCCATTTGGCTTCCAGGTCCCTCTTACCAAGCCACACGACGACGTGACGACTGAGTTTTCTGTTTTCTTTGCCATGCATTCACAAATTCATGATGTAAAGCAACTTCAGAATATTCTTGTCGTGCACTTATAGGCGCTCAGAGCATACGAGTAGTGTTGTTTTTTAACCTTGCTGGATTTGAATTTGAATTATTATAATAATTATATTTTTCAGTGCTTTAATTATTATTGAACTACAATTGTCCGGATATGTGCCCGGCATGGCAGGATAAAAAACAGGTGTTGTTTGGTTAGTCTCATACAAGGTTTTAGTTGTTGTACTATTATCTGAGACCAGGAGCACGTATGGGTGTGCCGGACATAATTTGGGGATGCAAGTGCTCCACGTGGAGATGCTCTCAAACCATCACCCATACGTACAACAACTAAAACCTTTTGCGAGACTAACCAAACAACACCTGTTTTTTATCCTGCCACCCGCAATTTAGTTAACCAAATAATCACCTATACGACCACATCAATGTTCACATTTTTACTGCCCATCGCCGGTGCCGCTGGTTTAGAGCGTGCTGGGAATCCGGAACCGGCCAGCCAGAGATGAGACGACAGCGGACAGCCGCGCTCGATCGTCGGGCGCTCTCCCGCCATGCATCCGTTCCGACCGTTCGCGCCAAAAAAGCAACAAAGACACGCACACCAGCTAAACATAGCTCGCCTCCGCCGCATATAAGGGGAGCCCACCACGCCGGCCTGTCGTCGCCGTCCACCCCACCTCAATCACCAAGCAGCCGCACGATCGATCAGTCGAGAAAGATGGTCGACACAGGAAGAACAAGCAATGGCGCCGCCCTGATTGTGGCGCTGTTCGCGGCGTTGCTGGGCACAGCGTACGCGACGAAGCCGGCAGCGAAGCCTGCGGCGGTTGACGTGGGCGGTGCGCCGTCGGTTCCCGCGGGTCCCCTTGACATCACGAAGCTGGGGGCGAAGGGCGACGGCAAGACCGACAGCACGCAGGCGATCCTAACGGCGTGGAAGAACGCGTGCGGGGCGACTGGCACGCAGAAGATAATCATCCCGGAGGGCAATTACCTGACGGGCGCCATGGAGCTCTCCGGGCCCTGCACCTCCTCCATCATCATCCGCCTCGACGGCAACCTCCTCGCCACGGGCGACCTCAACGCCTACAAGAAGAACTGGATCGAGATCATGAACGTCGACAACTTCGCCATCAACGGCCACGGCACCATCGACGGCCAGGGCCCTCTCGTCTGGGAGAAGAACCAGTGCAACAAGAACTACAACTGCAAGATCCTCCCCAACGTACGACAACTTGATTCTTCTCCGTCAACTTGATTTTTGTCTTGATACATTCTCCATTAATCGATTCGATGCAGAGCTTGGTGCTGGACTTTGTGACGAACGCGACGATCCGCGGCGTAACGCTGCTGAACGCCAAGTTCTTCCACCTCAACATTTACAACTGCAAGAACGTGCTGGTGGAGAAGGTGAACATCACGGCGCCCGGCAACAGCCCGAACACGGACGGCATCCACATGGGCGACTCCGACAACGTGACCATCAAGGCCACCAACATCGGCGTCGGCGACGACTGCATCTCCATCGGCCCCGGCACCAAGCACGTCAGGATCCACGGCTCCCGGTGCGGGCCCGTCCACGGCATCAGCGTGGGGAGCCTGGGGCGGTACAAGGACGAGAAGGACGTGGAGGACATCGAGGTGACCAACTGCACCATCCATGGCGCCACCAACGGCCTCCGGATCAAGTCCTACGAGGACTCCAAGTCGCAGCTCAAGGCCACCAAGTTCGTCTACGACCAGGTGGTCATGGACAACGTCTCCTACCCGATCATCATCGACCAGAAGTACTGCCCCAACAATATCTGCTCCAAGACCGGCAGCTCCAAGGTCACCGTCAACGACATCGTCTTCAAGAACATCGTCGGCACGTCGGCGACGCCCGAGGCCGTCACGCTCAACTGCGCAAACAACCTGCCGTGCCAGGGCGTGCAGCTCGTCAATGTCAACCTCAAGTACACCGGGACAAACAACAAGACCTTGGCCGTCTGCCACAACGCCGTCGGAAAGTCCAGCAACGTCGTCAAGGAGCTCGCATGCCTCTAGATTTGTTCTTCTCTAACCTCGGTTACTTTTGATTTTCCGTGCCATTTTTTCCCAGACATGCATTTTTTGTTGTTCTTTTTAATATTTTTTGTTTTTTTTAGTCAATCGATGTACGTACCTGACAATTAACTCATCTCATTTGATCTGTTTGTTTAAATCGGTTAACTTGACAATTCGGGAATATACATGTACTGATTTTATCTCAATCCACCCCACCCATGCATGTTAACTTCGTGATGGTATGGCCCTGTTGATAGTTAGCTACCACTCACCAGAATCATTGCGCAATTTGCTATCCAGCTACCTGAATTGCTCACAAGAAACCCAACATAAGTGCAAACTAATTTCAGAACAATTGCATCACTGGTGCAGAGGAGAAACATGGGATGATGTGCCGTTGAATTGCAAATTATCAAAGTTGACTAAAAGTATGTTGGCATAAACCCTGCGCATTCAGGTTTAGGTGTCATTTTCTTCAGTTTCGTCAGAGTTAGACGTGTCAGTCGTTATTTGTTGTTTCTGTCAGGGTTTTAGACTAGGTCGTTTAGTCGTTCGTCTGGTAACTAAATGGACCGAGCCTGTTGGTCACTAGATCCACTCGTGGGATGGCACGAGATTGATGGGTCGTGGGGATCAACCACGTTCTTTGTAAGAAAATAAAAGGGGACGAATGATATCAGAAAAGCTTATGCAGCGCAGAACACCGTGTCCACTCTGAATTTTCTCTGTTCTTGTTTCATCCTCGAGCAGAATCCATCGACAAAGTAACACTTATATTATCATATCACTGGGGAACATTATCTCCCTTCTCCTAAAATTCAGGGAAACACGCTAAGCCCTTAAAGATAGATACATGGCAGCTACTGTAGCCAGAATGCCAGATACACCGACCGCTTTCTTATTATTTCATCTACTCAAGAATTGAAGGCCATCCTCCATCCTGTCTCATGGAAGTGCTGGCAGAACCTTCCCTGTGCAGGTTCCGAAACCAACATTGTAGTCCTCACCCTGCAAAATCAGTTGACGGCATCAAGATACAGCATATCATCTTCAAGGAGACCCAAGACTGCGATAAAGAAGACGAGTTTACTGAACCTTGCAGCAAGCTGTCAAGATGACTTCATCCCCATCTTCGAGGAACTTGCGGATGGAATTCCCGACTGATATCTCCTTCTGTCCGTTCCATGTTATCTCCAGCAAACACCCCAGAGAGTCTGGTTCCTGAAAGGAGGATATATGTTCAGTACTAATGTGTATACTGTTATTTGTAAATTGGCATAATGTTCGTTAATAACATTTGCCATAGTTAGTCCATACAGGTCCACTGAGGGTGCCAGTTGCAAACATATCCCCTGGTCTCAGATTGCATCCATTAACAGTGTGGTGTGCTAGTTGCTGCGTCACGGTCCAATACCTGTAAAATAGTTCACAGGAATATGCATGGGTTACACACCGAGGCAAAAAAGGCATAAATCTAAAAAAGAGGCAAAAAAAGACATTTCGTACGTGTTTGAAATGACAACTTGCATTACATCAAGGTACTACTAAATGAAAGAGAATGTGTAATGAAACCAATTTAAACCTTATGATATGCACAGGGAAATGACTAGCAGGCTGAGTAAAAATATGTGCACACCATGGATTAAATTGTACCTCACAAAGAAAATTGCTATTGAAAAAGCACATAATCAGGGTTCTTACATATGTTTGAAATTTGTCTTTGTGACGACTGATGGATCACTTTGCTCTTTGGGCTTAATCCAAGCCTTGCGCAGAAAAGGAAATGCAATAATCAGATTGACTCCAATAAAACCTCAATAAGATAAAATGACGAAACAACAGTGTGACAAGATCGTACTTCAAGAGGAATGTCATAGTTGACGTGATTCTTTTCAGCTAAGTAGGGCAAAGGTTCAGGTTCCTGTAACATGAAGCAAATTAATTCTTCGCAGAACAACAAAATACTCACTGCAAAAGAAACAGTAGGAACTGTACAACAACAAACTGATTGCCTACCTGCTTAGGAGCCTCACAAGCAAAGGGCTTAAGGGCATCCAAGGTCACAATCCAAGGTGATACTGATGTACCTAGAGAATTCCAAATTTACAAAAATGGACAGCAAATGTGTTATATACTTATATAGAAAAAGATACTGTAACAGTTTTTACCAACGAATTGTAGAAAGCTTTTATTTAGCATAGTTACAGACTGCAATAGAAACGTGAAACTCGAAATATGAAAACTACAGAAGATTTGAATTAATTAGGGCACTTGTAAAAACAACCAAGATACGTGCAGGACTTCAACGTTTGAAAGCATGGCTGAAAGCTTATGTTAAAAAAACTACTCCCTCCGTTCCATATTAGTTGTCGCTGATTTAGTTGCTGATTTAGTACAACTAAATCAGCGACAACTAATATGGAACGGAAGGAGTATATTAAAGGCATCTGATGTCTTACTAAAGCTTTTGCCAAGGAAAGGTCCAAGAGGTATGGTCTCCCAGGCTTGGATATCTCTGGCTGCCATATTGTACAAAAGTCAGTACAGGGGCATAGTGCAGTTAAGCCAAGAAAACTATAATTGAAAAGCATACTTACCACTCCAATCATTCATTACTAATAAACCAAATATATGATCCTCAGCATTTTCAATACTAATAGGTTTGCCCAATTCATTCCCTGGTCCAACAATGGCAGCCTGAAAGCAAGAGGTCATCAAGAAATATAATTCGATATGAATGGAAACTACTGAACTGGTTAATTCGCAAATATCGAGTATGTCAATAATAACTAAATATTGATCAGTACTGCAGTTGAGAAGTGTGTAAGAAGCTAACCATCTCAAGTTCAAAATCAAGCTTCTGAGAAGGGCCGAAAGAAGGTTGAGATCCTCCTATTGGCTGGCTTTGTCCTCTGACAAACACAGAAGAAGAGAATATTATGACCATATCATGTGGCAATGCATTCTTATCCAAAAGAAGTATAATGCAACAGAAATAAGTCCATAAATACTAGTGCACAGTACTAACACATCAACACTAATGAAGTTACATTATTTCTAGCCTGGGGTAGAAAGTCTAAATTTTACAAAAGTAAATGAAAATGAAAATGGAAACAGCTAATGGTCACTACTCCATTCAACCATTATTATATTCAGGTAGTGATAGAACTCTCCCATGAAACGACATCTGACATTCAAATAAACAATTCGGCCAACTTTTTTTTTTTTTGGATGTGTACCTAGGTCGAATAATGTCCGTTCCAGATATGATTACAGATGATGCTCTTCCATGATATCCAACTGGTAGATGGAACCTGAGTGAAACAAATAAATATTGTATGTCAGTGAAATAGTTAAGAATACCTGCATATTTTTTGAACTAAAAGTGTGCCAAGAAACGACTGAACAACATGCAGCAAAACGTTGTGAATTTTATCAGTATGTAACGCGTGAAACTTGTGTAATAGAAACAAAAATTGTATCAGTGAAAAACGTAACGATATGTCCATATGACCAACTATAACAAAACTCTCCACATTAGCCGGTTTCCAATTAGATCTAGTGGAATTGGATTGCACCAATACAATGGAAAATCACAGTTTTTTCCAAAGAACACAAAGCACACTTCGCAAGCAATCATATGTCTGTTAAACTGATGACATAACTTGATCTGATCAAAATGTCGAGTTATCAACACAATACATGATCAAAGAGAATACATTACCAATTTGGATTAACTGGAGTCTGTGGTCCACGGAAGATGAACCCACAATTCCTTGCATGGTGCACAGAACAAAAGAAATCCGTGTAGTCTCCTACAGTGATGGGTAGAAGCATCTCTGTATCACTCTGCATGAGCAAAACAGAACATCAGTAATCTCATCAATAATCCTTTGGTTTCTCTATAAATAAATAAAATAAAATTCTAGATCCACATCAAGCTCACCATGGGCACGAGGCAGCTCTTCCTCAGGGCCTCATTGTCACGCAACACCGGCTCATCGGCTGCAATTGAAACAAGGCCAGACGAAATTAGGGGAAATTTCCTTGGGGATCTTTACACATTACTTTTTCCAAAACTATGTTAAGCGTGCCATGAGATAACAGAACACTAGAATCAACAAAACCAAACTATAACTAAATCTGAACAAGATACTAAAATACACAAATACGCTTTATCCACACATGCCATGAGGATTATTGGGAAGTTTACTGGTCTGCAGGTCATGGGACATTATATGAGCATCACAACTCAACAACCTCGCCACGAGTGGAATAACCTGACATCACGACCAGTTCCACGCAAACGCCATGCTCACCGCCATGGATCAGTGATAACAGAGTGAAATCGCAGTAGCAAAATTCTAAGCGAGCGAAGAGAAGGAGAATCTACCGGAGAGGATTTTCTGGAGCGTGGCGCGCGCCTCCTTCCACGCCGGCCGCCCCATCCCCAAGAACATGTTGAGCGTCTCCTGCGCGGACACAGCAGCAATTAACCACGGGATAGAAAATCAGCAACTTAATTATTACAGTAAAGTAGCAAAGCACTGGTAACTACCACTACTACTACAACTTCCGCGCTAATCCCCCAATTATCCAATTGCGGTGCCAGTAATTAGTTGGAGTAGCGGTAAAAATTAAGCTCGCTCTGCTCTGCTCTGACCATCATCAGACCAGCAGCAATCTCAGACTGCGCGGGCGGAGCGACCGAGGAGACAGGCGAACCGCGTACCTGGCTGAAGCATGGGGACCCGGAGAGGAGGGGCCCGTCGAAGAGCCCCGCGGCGGAGACGGCGGCGAGGTCGAGCGCGAAGCCTCCGATGGCCACGGCCGGGCGCGGCGGGTCCTCCGGCTGGCCCCTCCGGCGGAAGACGCCGAAGGGGAGGTTCTGGATGGGGAAGTGCGAGTCCCGCGGCACCTCCACGAACGACCGGAGCAGCTGCGCCTCCGCCATTGTTCCGATGGCCTCTTCCTCCTGCTACGGTCTCTGCTTGCGCGCGTGGTGTGTGTTGTGTGTTGGTATCGCACGGGGCAGTATAACGGCAGGTGGGTTGGATACTTGGATGGGGAAGGGTCCGCATAAATAATGTCGGGACGGAGCCACACGTATCGGCGTGGGCTTCCTGCCGACGTGTCCTTGAGTGGTAGGTGTACCGTGCACGTACGGGTAGTCAGAGGCGTAGCCAGGCCCCAGGCTAGGGGGCTATGGCCTGGGGCGTGCTATGGCTGGGGCGTGGTAACAAAATAATTCAGCGACCGTAGCTAAAATAACACTATTTAACACTGTTTTGTACTGTAGCCGTGAAGTTGGCCTGGGACGTGACAAATTCCTGGCTACGCTACCGCGGGTAGTACTTGTTTATTGTTTGGTTTGTTTGAGGTAGCTTATCACGTGTATCAGAGGCGGAGCTGCGACCCAGGCAACCTGGGCCGTGGCCCGGGTCGTAGGAAAAATTCCTACTTACCATATAGGAAAAAAAAAAAATTGGCCCGGGGCGCAGCCCAGGTCTGGCCCAGGCACTCTTGCCCTACTCAGCCTCGCACGGAGGATGGAGCGGCCAGCCGCCACCCAGTCTCGCTCGGTCTTCTCTCGCTCACGCCGCCACGCAGTCCTGCTCGCCGCCCAGCTCCGGAGACCGGAGCAGCTAGCCGAGCTCGCCCCCCCCCGCCCCCTGGCCCGGCGCGGCGGCGCCCCTGCAGGCCAGCCGTCGCCGGAAGTCCGGCCCTCCGCTTTGCGCCTTCGTGAGCGCATCGCGCCATCGCCCGTTCCCGTCCGGCCGTCCCCGAGGCTGCCCTTCTCAGTCGATTTCTACTCGCCTTTTAGGTAATTTCCCTTTGTCAGTTCTTCACTTCTTCTTGCAGTCTTAGATAATCGTTTAGAATGGCATGTATTTAACAAACTGTTGACATTGATTTCATTTTTTAGGAACTAAAGATGAAGAGATTTTATCCCTCCATATCAAAACCGAACCTAGCTGAACAAGCTCCTCAACCTGAACAAGCACCTCAAGCCGAAGATGCTATCCAAACTCAATCAGCCCCCCAAAGTGGACCTTCAGTCTCAGCTGAAGAAAGTACCAACCTTGCAGATCGTGTTCTCAATATCAATACTCGTCTCGGACATGGTATGGATGTGGTTGTTTCAGACCCTGGTCTTAGGACACCTATTGAGGATTTAGATCCTAACATTAGAGATGATGCTAGAAGGGAGTATGTTAATTTGGGTCCATGCCAACCTTATGGTCACAATTATAAGAGGTCTGCTTTTGGAAAATCTGCTAGACTTAGAAGCTTCCATGACACTTGGTTCAAAAATCATGGTGATTGGTTGGAGTATAGTGTTGCCAAAGATGCATCATTTTGTTTTTGTTGCTTCCTTTTTAAACAGCCTAGAGCACACAATTTTGGCACTGAATCTTTTACAAAGGTGGGCTTTAAAAATTGGAAAGAGGGTCCTAGTGTTCTTGATGCTCATGTTGGTAAATCTGATAGTGCTCATAATAAGTCTAGGCAATGTTATATGGCATACAGAAATCAAAGGCAATCTGTGACACAAGTGATGGAGCGTGGTACCATAAAGGATGAACAGGAGTACAAAGCTCGGCTTATCATTATTTTAGGTGTTATCAGATTTCTTATGTTGCAAGCACTTGCTTTTCGTGGTCATGATGAGAGTTCGAGCTCCAAAAATAAGGGCAACTTCTTGGAGATGATGAGTTGGTACAAGAAAAAAGATCAAAATGCTAATACTTTGCTTAGTACCGCTGGTGGCAATCATTTGATGACTTCTCCTGAGATACAAAAGGATTTGTGTCGGGCTTGTGCAGAGGAGACCACCAAATCCATTATGTCCGATATTGGAGATAGGAACTTTTCTTTGCTTGTTGACGAGTCTAGAGATGCATCTGTGAAGGAGCAAATGGCTATGGTTTTGAGGTTAGTAGCTGTTGTCCGATCTATAAAGGAGCAAATGGCTATTATTTTCTTTCTAGTTAATTGTTTCTTTACAAATGATTATTATTTATCTTGTGTAGGTTTGTTGACAAGCAAGGTTATGTGATTGAGAGATTTATCGGAATTAAGCATGTTCCTGACACGAGAGCAGCTTCACTAAAGGAAGCTTTGGATGGTATGTTTCTTGATCACGGCTTATCCATGTCTAAATTGAGAGGGCAAGGGTATGATGGAGCTTCTAATATGAGAGGGCAATTTCGTGGGTTGCAGAAGTTGATATTGGACAAAAATCCCTATGCATTTTACATTCATTGCTTTGCCCATCAGTTACAGTTAGTAGTTGTTGCTGTTTCCAAGTGTTGTTCCTCTGTATTGGATTTCTTCAACATCACTGCTTTGATTGTCAACACTGTAAATGCTTCTTGTAAGAGACATGATCAAATAGCCCAACATCAACATGACACTATGGTAAGGCAATTGGAATCCGGGGAAATCTTTTCTGGTAAAGGGAAAAACCAAGCAACCAACCTTGTAAAACCTGGGGACACACGGTGGGGCACACACCATAGAACTTTATGTAGATTCATTATGATGTGGGAGTCCGTTCTTCATGTATTAGAGAATATTCATGATGATGCAGAAAATTTCACACAAAGAACTACAGCCGGTGGCTTGATTACTCAGATGGAAAGCTTTGAATTTGTTCTCATATTGCATCTTATGATCAAACTATTGGGCAAGACTAATGAGCTATCAAAGTGTTTGCAAAAGAAAGATCAGAACATTGTTCGTGCAGTGGGTTTGATTGGCGTAACATTGCAGCAACTTCAAGGCATAAGAGAAAATGGTTGGGATGCAGTCTTGAAGGAGACACTTGACTTTTGTATCAAATATAAGATTGTAGTGCCAAACATGGATGATACAATACCTGCTCGAGGTCGCTCAAGACATCGTGGTTGTACCATGGTAACTTACTATCACCGCTTCAGATATGAAATATTCAATGTTGTGCATGATCAGGTAATTGTTGAGTTAAATAACCGGTTTGCTGAAAAATCTACTCAATTGTTGAGGTGCATTGCTTGTCTTGATCCAAAGAACTCATTTGCTAATTTTGATGAAGACAAACTTGTTGAACTTGCTGAGATGTATGCTGCTGACTTCTCCATATATGAGATTTCTTTTGTTCTTAGAAACCAACTTGAGACATTCATTGCTGATGTGAGAGCTGATCCAGATTTTGTGAGTTGTCATGATCTTGGTAATCTTGCTGTGAAGATGGTTCAAACTGACAGACACACTGTTTTTCCTTTGGTGTATCGTCTCATTGAGTTGGCATTGATCTTACCGGTTGCAACGGCACAAGTGGAGAGAGCTTTCTCAGTCATGAAAATTATCAAGACTGATTCGAGAAATAAAATGGGTGATGATTGGATGAATAACAACATGGTTTGTTATATTGAGCGAGATGTCTTCAATACTGTCAATGATAGTGATATTTTATATCGTTTCCAATCATATAAGTCACGCAAAGGACTTTTACCTCGTCGTTTTGGTAAGTTCTTCTATTTGTATTCTGTTTGCATCCACGAATTAATATTTTATCTATCTTTGTGCTTTTTCTTATAACACAATTCTTGTCTTTTAAGGTATTGGTCCTTCTTCTACCATTGACGAGGAAATGGCAGGCTCGGATGAAGTAAACAATTGATTTCGTACTATCTTCTGTACGTTTGTACTACTTTCTTTAGAATTTTGTCATGTTTTATGTATTTTCGATGGACCATTAAGAATTGTAGTTGAAAACATGAGTTCAGGTTTACAATCATGCAAAGTTTCTGTGTCATAACTAGAGTTTTTTCTGTAAGTTTTTTTGAGCCAAGATTTTGGCCCGGGTCTTGCGCAAATCCTGGCTCCGCCGCTGACGTGTACCACACGATCGGGTAGTACTTGTTGGAATACTGGTTTCGACACTCAAAAACTTCACGAGCCTAAGTATTTTTTTTTCAAAACACAGTACATATACACACACATAACTCACATCTATGAACGCACTGACATATCATACTCCTATGAGCACCTCCGAGAGACAAAGCCGACGGATCAGATCTTGAGATCGACGAAGTCACCACCAACGACTCGCTGTCGATAGAAATATCGCTTCCCATTGAAGAATATTCCGCATAAATGAAAACTCTCAGCGTTAAACCTGGAGTTTTAACTCTGTTGTGCTATGGGTGCAACCACCCTCCTAAGTATTTTGTTTCCTTCGTAAGCTAGTAAGTAAAAAATTTCTTACCGAGAAATTATTGTACTATCTCCGATAATAAGTGTCGCAGTTTTGAATTAAGCCCACCTCAAAATTGCGACGCTTATTTTTATTTTAGATCGGAACGAGTAGATATAATCTATCTACAAACAGATTACATATATATTTAAGGATAGGTATACGTATACCGAAGTACTCCAGTTTGTTTTGTTTGGTTTGTTACACATGGAGAGACCGTCGTCTACACGTTGTCATGCATATGGATGTTTGATAGGAATATTGATATTGATGATGATGCTATAGTTCTACCCGTCCGTCAGCTCTCGTCCTTACTCCTGCATGCTTACGCTCCTAATGTTGTTGGTGGGATGTATGGACGAGAGGACTTCTGCCTTTCGATCGAGCTGGTGACATGTCAAAAGAGTTTCTTTTTTGGGAGACATATCAATACAGTGGTCAGAAAACCTGTATAACCCAATTATTATGTATGACTCGATTTGCGTTAGGTTTGCTAATTTTCAGTCGACGATGAAAATTGCTGTCAACATTGCGAACCGCGATCCGATGTTAAGATCCTGCGAGATATAACATTAGCTTGAACTTCTGAATAAATAACTCATTTTTATACTAGATATGTATGAATAAAACTCTTAAGGTGGACTTCGATTCTCAGTCGAATACGGCAAAGAATAAACCGGTTATAACGTATAACTGTTTGCATGGTTTTGCATTGTTATACAGCTTCATTGGGTTGAGCTACATTGATAATCGGATATTCTGGCTATTATTATTCAGAACCAAGTTAGAAAAGGACTGATTTTTTGTCCTTGTGCGCCAACACACAAGACGAAGATTTCAGTGTTTTAAGACTGCACATCTTTCTTATCTTTGGCGTAATGTCTCTTTCTAAAAAAAATATGACACACACGAGATAAAAGAAAAACCTTATTTGTTTGGTTCACCTAGGAAAATAAGCACAGCATAGCCGCAAACCGGTTCTTACACCACTGGTTCAGTTCATAGAACGGAACAAAGAACGCCAATATGTCAGCGCGCGACAAAGAATTCACGTTTCTAGAAACTCATGATCATCCTATTTTTATCAGGTGCACAGCTCATCAGTTTTATCTTCTTCTTCCTCGTCCTTTCTTTGTGGGCGGCCGGCCGTGGGGCGCGGATTACCTTGCGTGCGGAGAGCTTGCACTGCTCAAGTTTGCTTCCGGTAATTGGGTACATGCTCAGCATCCACAGGCAGCGTGCGTTTGGTTTCTTCTCCGTGAGAGCGACGAGCAAGCCTTGGCCGGCAACCAACCACAACCAGCACCATCCGGAGTTAAATACAGTAATAGTGCTGTACTTGTCCAGCTGGCTCGATTTAGTCCTCCTACTCGGAAATTGAAGAATTTTACCCGTGTACTCGTTAATTGGATTCGATTTAGTCCAGAACCATGTTTGCCGTCTAATTTGAACTGACGCGGACGACACGTCGGCTGCAATTTTGCACGAACACCCTCCCGCATCTAGAACGTTATTTTCCGCTGCCAGCATTTTGCACGTACCCCTCTCGCCATTTGATCCATTAGGCAGCGCTCCATGGCGTTTCGGTTCAGAGAGTTGTGTCCGTGGAGGAAAAAAAGAAGGGAGGCGACGGAGGCGGCGATCGCTGGACCGGAACGATTGGCGGTTGTTCGTGGAGGGGATACGACGTCGAGGCGACACCGGCGGCCGCGTTGAGCGCGGCGGCGATGGCCCCAATCCGCCGCCATGAAGGGGAACCACCGCCCTGTTTTGGTACGGCTGACCCTCACCTCGACCAATCCGCTGCTCTTTTTTTTTTGCAAAGATTTCGTCTTTAGGATCGTTTCTCTAGAGTAGTAATCCCGTCTGCGTGCTTATTCTGTCGACCCATGCTCTCATTGTGCAAAAAGTTAGGATTTTTTGTCAACGAATAATCGAGCGTTTTCTGGATATTTGATTTAGGTGGAAACAACAATCTGTTCACTATGATGCTTTTCCATGGGGGATTTTTTGTTGGGAAACAAAAAGAACCAAGGCTATGTGGATGGAAAAGCTGGTTAGTTTGATTTTTGTGATGTCAATTGGTTGTCTGTTGCTGCGGTTAATGATATTGTTGAAGAGTTGGGTTATGAATAGGGCTGGACATAAAGCTTGAAGCTCGGTGAGCTTAATGAGCGCTCGGTAGTTTGACTCGTTTGAGTTCGGCTCGTTTTCTTAATGAACCGAGTTGAGCAGCAATTTTAGCTCGTTAACACTAACGAGTTAAACAATCAATCTAATGAGTTTCACGAGCTCCTCGTTAAACTCGTTACCATCGTCGCAGCAAGCTCGTTAACAACGGGAGCCAGTCGCCACAGAGGAGATCGGGGCGGAGGACAAGATGAACTAGGGTTAGAGACGTGGGGAATTTGGGGATTTAGAAGCAGAGTACAAATGCGCGGGGGGGGGGGGGGGGGGGGTTCGCATATTTACACTCGCGGGAGGCTAACTACCGTAACGGAATGACGCAGGAGGGGCTAAATGCAAGTTTCCAGGCCAGCTGCTCTACTGCAAGTGGGACCCATGTCCACGTGTCGTCCGCGTCAGCTCAAATTAGACGGCAAACATGATTTTGGACTAAATCGAGCTCAATTACCGAGAACACGGGTAAAATTCTTCATTTTCCGAGTAAGAGGACTAAATCGAGCCAGCTGGACAAGTACAGTGACTGTTACTGTATTTAACTCCACCATCCGGACCGTGTGACTTGCTAGAGGCGAGCCACACATGAACAGTGCCGTGCCTTGCTCCTTTGGCCATTGGATAAAAAATGAACAGACAATATTAAGTATTGGATAAAAAATGAACAGACAATATTAAGTACTGTAGCACATGTACTGTGAATGATATTGTGGCAGGGTCCTGTAGACCGAACGCTGTAGCAGTGGGTCATGTAATCCCTCTGTTCCCTTTTGTGAACAGAGGGAGTATATGGTACTGTAGCTGTTTTCTGTTCACGTTCATCCTACCATTAATTTTCGATCCAACGAACGAACGTAAATGATAGGCAAGCCACGGTACTGTTGATAGGTGCCTTGCGTGTGTCAAGGCACTGGATCTCAATCCCATCCGGCTAGCTAACCCGTCTCAGCAAGAACACAAAGATAAACCCCTCTCTGTATAAAACAAAAGTCTACAGCGACAAATATGCAGAGATTTTAGGGCAGTCAACGCCCACAAGTTGGGCAATTCTCCGTGCTCAAGGGGGCAAAACACAAAGGTCAGTGCCTGGAACCCCTAACTTCTGCTCAACGCAGATGGTGCCTTCCTGACGCTTCGTACACAAAAAAAAACTCAGAATATTCTGGTTTAAGAGGGGGAAAAGGATCCTGTTAGGCTACTAGGGCGGACATGAGAACAGCAGCGACGCATTGGTTCCGCCAAACCCGAAAGAATTCGAGATGGTGGCTCGTATGGGCATCTTCTTCGCGGTGGTCAAAGGCATGAACGCGCCTTCGAACAGCGGGTCGGGCTGCTCCAGGTTGAGCGTAGGTGGCGCGATTCCCTGAAAAAATGGTAGGAAATGCTTAGAGTACAGACCACGTTGCAATTTTGCAATACTGGAACTACTACTGATCGCTGATGGTGGATAACATACATGGTGGATGGCTAGCACGGTGAAGATTGCCTCCACTGATCCAGCTGCCCCTAGCAGATGACCGATCGCTCCCTGGAGAGAGAATTGTGCCATTCTCGTAAGAACAGGGTGACGAGGGAAGTGTGATGATTTAGTTGCACAGATTGATCTACCTTTGTTGAGGATAACGCGAGACCTCCGGATGTTGCATGGTGGCCAAAAACGGATTTGATTGCGGTCGCCTCCACAGCATCCCCTATTTGGTTCAGATCCCAGAGGACCACGTTATCGATCATAATTCCAGATGGTACAGACTCGGAAACACAAGTTAGCCCAAAGATAGAATAAACTTAAGTCATGTCAGTCCAGGTGGGGTTTGCCAGGATGACTGTAAGCACCTACCAAGTGGAGTTGATGTTGCATGCGCATTCAAATAGTCAATTTGATCTGCCTGAAGCCCTGACTAGAAAAGAGTAAGAGTTCTATCAGAATCCGAATGTCAAGAAAAACACATTGTGACGCAGTCTATAATTCCTGAAAGCTTGTCAAGTGTGCAACACAAGTATTGGAAAGGAGGAAGATGAGGCACCTGCTCCAATGCCCGCTCCATGGCTAAGATGGCACCTTTACCATCATTTTGTGGCTGAGTTATGTGGTGTGCATCACCTGAGAAAAGCTGATGTTCATTGTGTGATACATACTAATGCCAGAATAAACTATATCTTTTGTGCAATGGGAGGATACCAGACATGCCATATCCTCGAACTTCAGCATAAATTTTTGCACCTCGTTCCATTGCATGATCAAGTGCCTAAGAAGAGTAAATGGATAACCTGGTAAGCAGGTAAAATGCACTAGGAAGTTTCCAGATAATAAGTGCATATACAAATACCAAACCACAAAGGAGCAATATGATGCTGATTTAAATAATCTAAGTTGAGCTTGGCCAAGGCGGGCCAAACTTTTAAACGAAGTGTTGTGAATTTTACCAACATGTAAATGACCAATTTTAGGAAACACACAGAACCAGCAAATTCAAAGCAGCAAGGTCATGACCAAGTGTTTCCTCGGACACTCACCTCCAATACCATGACTCCACAACCTTCACCGATCCTATTGGATATTTCAGAACAAATGATAAGGACATGCACCACAATGGGAAAATGAAATGAAGGGACATAATTCAGCAGAGATATCACGTACACAAATCCATCTCTACCACAATCAAATGGCCTTGAAGCCGCTTGCGGAAGAGAGTTGTACTTTGTGGACAATGCCCCTAACCTGCAGACCAGTACAACGAAATAAGATAATGTTGGCCATTCTTGATACTAGTGAGGGAGAAAACACATTAAAAAATGCAAGAGCGATTATAACTAAGTTTTTTTATATAAAAACAGGAGTTTGCATGTGATTTTATAAAACACGATTGTCTTCTGGACAAAACACATGGGTTCTCTACTTCATCGTACAACCCTCAGCCAATAGCTGTGCACTGTAACCTCAGAAAAGCATCCGACGAAATTAACGATTGTCCTAGAGAACATCCAGAATTTGAAAAATAAGCAAAACAAAGAAATTGCTAAGACACAAAAATACTTGCCTAGAAAATCCAGCTATAGACAAAGCATCGATGCTAGATTCTGTTCCTCCAGCCACCATCACATCTGCATCTCCAAACTGAATCATCCGTGTAGCATCGCCAATAGAGTGAGCGCCTGTGGCACAAGCTGTCACAGCAGCATGGTTTGGGCCCTAAGTTGAAGAATCAAATACCAATGTGAGCATCCATGCGATAATAGAATAGAAACAAAAACCTCAAATATGGCATATGACAGTAATAATGTTCACCTGGAAACCATATTTCATGCTGACATGACCTGATGCCATGTTGATCAAAATCTTGGGGATGAAGAATGGGCTGAGGCGACGTACACGCTGCACTTAGAAGAAAAGAATCCACATCATGTCTGTAAGTGACCGGAAGATGACCAGTCAGGATAAAAGATTAGAAAATACATAAAATTGGTTGTTCTCATGTAAGCGGAGGATTTAAAAGGAAAACATGAAACAACAACCGGTCTTGGACAGTAGGGTTTATCAGCAATAACCAGTTTTGCAGTGGCCGGTTTCAATTAGCAAATGTAAACTAAAAACTGAATGGATCTGGTTCCTGGACGGTTAGCAACCAGCTGCTACGTTCGTTGATTCAATGTCACATATCTTCCCGCAATATTTTTCAAACTTTAATTGCCAACACCAACAACAAAATTTCTCTTACTGCTACCGGTGCCCATCAGTAGGCCAGTGGCCACCTGGTTGCTGCCGCTAATTTTCTTTGTTGTCTAAACCAATCATCTAGTGTTGTATTTTTCATTCAGCACATAGCAATACAATAAGCATGAGAATTACTATAGCTGCACGATGACTAACCATGTAAAAGGAAAAGAGCAAGAATAATACAAACTGCAGCGACTGTGGAAACGAACATTTTCGGTGATCATCTGTGATGCATCTAAAATGTCTGAGATGCTTCCGATTCCCCCGCCAATTGAAACACCCTAATGAATCACAAATCAGGTCCAGCAGCTCGGAAAAAAAACACAAAATGGAAAGAGGTTCCACCAGAGGCAATCGTTACCGTTCGTTCCTTCTTGTGATCTTCTGAAGGCAGCCAATTTGCATCTCGCAGAGCCTCATCAGCTGCACATAGAGCATATGCTATAAATCCTGATATAGATTCACTGTCCTGGAAACAAAAAAAATATTCAATCAACATTTGATATATGAAACTAAGTTTCGGTATGAGAAAAACTTGATCACCATTCTATATTTACAGTCATACAAGAGCATTTCATGAGTACAACATGGATCCCGATTGGAGAAGAGGAAAACAGCAGGAACGAGATGAACATGCAACTAATAACGTTTATCTGCTTAAATCATATAAATATCTGACAGAAGGAGGCGAAAAATAGATTCCTAAACAAAAAGTAAGCGATGTGGCCTTGAAGCAGTCACCGAAGGTAAGGATCACATATCAGTAGCAGCAGCAGGTGTCACATTACAATTTTACACTGTTTTGCAGCATCAAGTACTCAAAGCTAGTACGGTATCGTGAGATGTAAACATAATTGTTTAAATTTCTCTTGAGGAACTTACATATGAAAGCCAAGCTTGAACCATTTTTTGTGGGGAAATCCAATGATATCAGGAATGCCAACTAGCAATGCATATATGATATGAGCAATCACATGGGGAACAATCATGTACAGGAAAACAATATGGCACACCAATCCATCTTACAGAAACAGTATGTTGGACAGTTAGGAGCTAGTGAAGTATCAGACATAAACCTTGGTCCACGCCTCCTCGTCGAACTCGGCCTCGCCCTTTCCGCGCGGTACGGCGGCGGCGACCCTGGACGGGAGCTGCGCCAGCGTCCTCTCTGCGGCGTCCCCGGTAAGGCGGAGGTCCTCCGCGGCGAGCGCGCGCACAGCACATACGCCGGCGACGAGGCGGTCCCAGGTGGTCCCGACGCCTCGGCCGAGCGGCGTGACGGCGCCGAGCCCCGTCACGACCACGCGGCGGCCGGCGGACGGGCGTGGCGGAGGTAGGTCCGCCGCCGAAGAGAAGCCACGGCGGAGGAGGAGGGCGTGGCGGAAGCGGTTCATCAGGGGCGGCCGCGGCGAAGGTGGCCGGTTTGGGGGCGGGGCATCGGCTGTTGTCGGTAGGGGCAAGCGGAAGCACTAGCGGCGGCGGGAGGTTTTAGCAGGTGGAGTAACAAATAAACAGCACTGTTTGCACAAATTCAATATAGCTCCTGAGCTCATATGCTCCTGTTTAAGTACGAAATTTGAAAATATAGGAAAATACTTCAAACAATTTTGAAAAAATCAGGGACAAACATATTAAAAATTTCTACATACGTGCAATTTTTCATGAATAAATGACATATATTGTGCCCTGTGCAAAGAACAAGTGATTTTTTTGTATAGGTGAAACAGCATGTTTGCTCTTAATCTAGTTTTGGTGATTATGACAACACAATTAGTTTCTTACGGTGTGTTAAGTGCTTGACAGGTGCAGATGATACTTATAAGAGCATATCAGTTTTGCTAGACTCGCAAAAGTAAAAATATCGAAGAGAAGCTTTCAGAAGGTTCCAGGCCGGAAGTTCTGGTGGGAGACCGGAAGTTCCGGTGCAGGCAGGAAGTTCCGCCCGCTGAAGTTCCGGAGCTGGCGCCTGGACCTTGAATTCGGCTAAGTCATTTAGCGATTTCGCTTCTGATCTCAGGCCGGAACTTCGACCGGAAGTTTCGGCCCTGGCACCGGAAGTTCCGGGTTAAGTGATGTTGTGCGTCCGCCGCAACGGTCAGAATTTCGGGGAGGGTATAAATACCCCTCCACCTTCCTCCAGCTGAAGCAAGCTTCCAAGATTCTCTCTCCTCCATTAATGAAAACTTCACCAACCTAGATCTCCCAATCCCTCCAACCAAACTTGTTGATCTTCGGAGGATTGAAGGAGAAGGCCCGGATCTACAACATCACCAAAGCGTTTTTCATTTCCCCCTCATTCACTTGAGAGATTTGAGCCTAGGGTTTCCACAGGTTTCCACTAGGAAAACCTAGGCTTCTTGTTGTACTTACTTGCTTACTACTTTTGTGTAGCAGATTCGTGGTGCTTGGGAGCTCCCAATCCTTTTGTGGGTTGTGCCTCAAGTGTGTTGTAAGGGCTCCGGATTCCGCCTTAAAGGATTCCGATAGTGGAAGGTGAACCGAGCTTTTGGGCGAGGTTCATCGGAGAATAGGGTGAGGCCATTTGTGGCACTTGAGTTTGAAACTCACACCCCTCCAACGAGACGTACTCCCCTAAAAAGGAGGAACTCGGGAATACATCCTTGTCTCCGCGTGCTTCCCGTTCGGTTACTTCTTACTCACTAGTTATTACTTGTATCTTATCTTGTTTAGGCTTAACTTGTCATATAGGTAAATTCACCGTAGTTGCATATCTAGAGAATTTACCTTTGTGTCAAGCCTTAATCAAAAAGAATTAAAATTTGGAGTAGCACCTATTCATCCCCCCCTCTAGGTGGTCATACGATCCTTTCAATTGGTATCAGAGCCTCGGCTCTTTATTCGGGCTTAACCGCCTAAGAGAAGTATGGCCCTCGACGAGTTTGGGAATGAGATTCCCGAGACCCCCATCGCTTCCACTTCGGTTTCCATGAAGACCTCTATGGAAACTAAAATGGAAAAGTTGAAGATATGATTATGCAACTTATGGAGGGAAAGGGTATCTCATCTTCTCCTACTCCTCCTACTCCGGAGGCTCCTCCAAAGGAGCCAGTGGGGGAAGAGGTTGTTGGGAATAAGGGGGCTGGCAACTCTAAAACTAACTCCCCAATTAAACCAACTAATGGGTCGGGAGAATATGGTAGGGTTCCTTTTCCGTACTCTCCCGACCTACCTATCCCTCATCCTCCTATGCACCTAAGAGGAGTTCCACCTAGTCTAAATCATCCTCGTTTACTAATTGGCAAGCTTCTATGAGATCTCATGTGAACAGTGCCAGCATTGAGCTTTGGAAGATCATTGTAAGTGGATACAAGGCCGTGGATGAGTCCAACTTGTCAAGGAGAGAACAAGTTGATTGTCAACTAAATACCACCGTTCTTGATTTGATCCATGTTGCCGTGGGAGACAAGGATATGCACCACATTCAACATTGCACCACCGCCAAATAAGTTTGGGATTGCCTTACGGAGGTGTTCGTTGGAAATGATAGCATGAGGAGAAATAAATATGAAGCTATGAGCTACCAAATCGAAGGTTTCTTCATGCAAGATGGAGAAACTCATGAGGATATGTATCAAAGGCTCAAGGCTCTTGCTAACGCATAAAGAGACCTTGGTGCTATACATGTGAATGATGCTTATATCAAGAGGAAGTATGTGAATGTCCTCATGCCTTTTGAAGCGGCCGACTTGAAGAGTCTCCAAGGAAGACACAACTACGCCGATTTGACCTCAAATGAAGTCATGCAAGATATTCAATCTTACAAAGTTCAAGCCCAAATTGCTCAAGACTCTCGTGCCCGGGCTATTGGAATGCACCAAGGTTCCTCACTTGCTTTGAAGGCCAAGGTGGTGGAACAAGATGAAGACCAAGAGCATGAGGAGGGAAGCTACTTGGATCCCAAAGAACTCAAGATTGCCCATAGAGACTATGTGGCTCTTGCGGCAAGGACCTTTTGGAAGAACCCATCCAAAGCTAAAGCTCAAGTGGAGCAAAAGTTCAAATCAAGTGGTTACAAGGAGGGCAACCCAAAAATGAAGACTTGCTTCAATTGTCCAGATAGATATCACTACGTTGCCGAGTGTCCTTATAAGAACCGTGAAGAACATGGTGGAAGACTTATTCTCAAGGAGGCTCTAAGGTCTTCTAGCAAGAAGCCTTACTTCAAGAAGCCCATCTCCAGCAAGAAACCACCTTCAAAGATTGTGTTAGTGACAAGAGAAGAATATACATCCGGGGATGAGAGTGAAGACGAAACAACCACAAGTGGAGTGGCCGCCTTAGCCATTACTTCATCGACATCTACTTCTCTCTTTGAATCCCCCAATGAGAATGTCCCCATCCAATCCGCTACATGTCTCATGGCCAAAGGCCCCGAGGTATCATCTTTTCCTCCTTCTAAGACTATGAATGAAATACATGGTCTTATGAGTCTTAGAGTAAAACAAGAAAATGTTGCTTTGGATTTCTTGTTGACTAACTTGCAAGGTGAATGCAAGATTCGATTTGAGATTCTTATGAGTCAATATAGAATGGCACAAGATCTCCTTGAGGAAAAAAGGGAGACTTGAAAGAGAAAATGCTAATGAGATTACTTCTCTCACCGTTGCTCTTGAGGAAGAGCATGAGCTTCGAGTTTCTCTTGAAGAGAGGCTTGAGAATTTAGATGAGTCACAAAATGAAATCCTTTCTAAAATCATTAAATAACGTGACCATGCTATTGCTAAATACAAAGTTTTGAAGAAAGAAAAGGTCAAATTTGGTGTTGGTCATAATAGACTAACCGAGGAGCTAGAGAAGCTCACCAAGGCTCACAAGGCCTTGGAGAGTGATCACTCTACCCTCACCAAGTCTTTTGAACAACTTCAAATTCAACTTACTAAAATTGATGTACCTAGTTCCTCTACTCCTTCTTGTGATCATGCAAATGTCATTGAAGGAAAGATGCGTGATTCTTCCCACCCAATTAAGGCTTTTATCTCATCAAAGAGGATATTGGAACTCCTTCATGTGGATCTCTTTGGTGCCGTTTCCGAAGCTAGCCTTGGGGGAAGGAGTATTGTTTGGTGATTGTTGATGACTACTCAAGATACACATGGGTTTATTTCTTCAAGTTCAAGAGTGAAACCCAACAAACCGTCATCGACTTCTCCAATGAAGTTCAACGTCAACACAATCTTCCCATATTGGCCATTAGAAGTGACAATGGCTCCGAGTTCAAGAACTACACCCTAAACGAGTTTCTTAGTGAAGAGGGAATTCGTCATCAATATTCTGCTGCATATACCCCTCAACAAAATGGTGTAGCTGAAAGAAAGAACCAGACTCTAATGGATATGGCTAGGTCCATGTTGGAGGAGTTTAAATCTCCACTCACTTTTTGGGCCGAAGCCATCTCCACGGCGTGTCACTGATGCACCTAAAATGCATCTACTTTTCCAAGCACTTTGCTTCATAATTTGCTCTGGAATCTTCCCATATTTGAATAAAACTGCTGAATCTGACGCTGTTTTTAGCAAAGTCTCCTTTCTGGTTGTTTTTGCAAGAAATTAAATCGGGGAAAAATACCACGTCATTTTTTATGGAAAAGAAGGACATCGTGCAAAAGACGTACTCGAGGAGGCGCACGAGACCCAAAAGAGTGGGCCCCACGCGGTCAGATTCCTTGACCGCGTGGGCCCACCTATCTGGGGCGTCGGGCACCGCCTCTCCCGCGGTCTTCCGCGTACCCCTTCATATAGACAAAAAAGTGGACGCCCTAGAAGGAGGAGAGCTTTCGCGATTTCGGAGACAGATTGATCCAGGATTTCTCCCCCGGAGGAGGGATTCGGAGGCCGTCTCCACCGCCATCTTCACCGCCTCCATCTCCATCAACCATGAGCTCCCTCACCATCACCATGTGTGAGTAGTCCCCTGTAGGCACATGAGGGGGATGGGGATTGGATGAGATTGATCATGTAATGGTACCCGTTGTTCTAGATCCTAGGGGTTTATCTTGAAGATACTTTTGTATTGTGTTGATGCACTTATGCTATGTTTAATGCTTGCTACTAGGGCCCGAGTGGCATGATTTCAGTACTGAACTTATTTTGCCCCATCATATATTTGAGTTTGGTATCTATCTGCAAAGTGTATTACCTGCTATTATGTTGAACCTGCGAACCCTAAAAGTGACAGGTAGGGAAAACAAGGGGGAGATGTATTAGTTTGAGGATTCTAAGTGTTCATGAAGTGTTAATGCGTTGTTCCGGGCTATTCGAAAGGGTAGACCTTAATTACCTGTAGTTCCAAGTTGGCCCCGGTGAAATGGGCAGGTAGGACAATAGATGTTGTGCAAATTCTCTTGGTTAGTACGCACAACTATTTATGGAACACATACCTACATATATCGGAGTTAGAGATAAGTCCCATTGCTGTTCGTATCTTATTATATGATCAATCTTATTCATGCAACGCCCCGCTGTCACCTCGTGCCTACGTTTTAAATCCCTGAGTTACACTTTCACTTTTCCGGTGAAAACTGGGAAACCCTTGTTGCTACTACTGTTTTATTTTGCTTGTTTGAATCACCTTACTGCCATCACTATTACTGCTGCAAGTTTATTGATATACAGGTGTGGTTGAGGGTGACGCCTCAATTGCCAAAGTCTTATTGGTATTCTTGTGTTCCCATCGAGTCAAACTATAAATTTGGGTAATACTTCCCAATGAAGATTTCAGCGATCCCCTATACTTGTGGGCATCAGTCACTCATCTAACCGGCTCTACTTCCGCACAAGGTTGAACAAGACTCCTTATGAAATCCTCACCGGCAACAAACCCAATGTTGGCTATTTTTGGGTGTTTGGTTGTAAGTGTTTCTATTTGAGAAAGGGAGTTCGTTTAACCAAGTTTCAATCTTGAAAGTGCATGTGTTGCCCCATGCGTGGTTTTGGTAATTAATGACAATCCTTATGGACTAATGTTTGCATTGAGATACACTTGTAGATCTTGTCCATAGGTAAAGATTGGAGTTCATGTGTTGGACTCTAGAAGATTTCATGATGACCAATGCTCTATTCAAGGGTTTATATGAAGAATGGTCATGTGTAGAGAAGATGAAGTGCAAGCTCAATATGATCCAACTCGAAAGATATCATTTGATTGAAGCTTGCAAAGGAGACATGAAGACGGAGCTTAGCGAGGCCCTCCCATAATGGAGTATGGGGGAGCATTTGGAGAAGTCTTCATCAAGCATGTGCTAGCAAGCACAATCAAGAAAGGTGTTCCAACTTGAGAGAGTCAAGATCGTCATCATCGAGCTCAAGTGGAATGCGCAAGGCAAAGGTATGATCTTGATAGGTTTTCTATTTTACCGGTCTCATGTTGTTAGTGGGAGACCGGGTTTTAGGATAGACGGCGTACTATCAAGAGGGGCTCTCAAGTGAGTAACTTGATCGCATCTTTGTGGAGAGCTCAAACCTTTGCATACTTGGCATTCATCTTTCTTGGTTCTTATTTGGTTTTCTCCTTGTTGGCTTTTGGTGCTTGTTGTGATCTTCACGACAAGCCCAAGTTCATCGAAAACGAATTTCGTATGGAAAACTTGTTGCGTTTTCGGTTTTGGAGGTTTGCCGATCATTCCTTTTTAGAGAGGTTTTACCTTTCTCCATTTGGTTTTATCTTCCATTGTTGGACTATGATGTTTCTCTGCATGATCTTGTAAAGCTCTTCGTTGCGATTCCAACGAGCCCGAGAACATCGAAAACGGAGTCCGGATGATCAAGATATCGTCGTTTTCGTGTGCAGTTTTCTGAGGGGCGGAAGTTCCGGTTTGGCCGGAAATTCCGGCCATCCGGAAGTTCCGGCAAATTTCCGGCCAAAGTTCCGGCCGAGTGCAGTACCGTTTTTTAGTCGCTTTTCTGGGGGTCCGGAAGTTCTTGGACGGAAGTTCCGGCCTCAACCGGAAGTTCCGGCCCAACCGGAACTTCCGGCCTAAGTGAAAACTGTGTGGTTTTGAAGGCAACGGCTAGAATTTCTGGAGGGGTATAAATACCCCTCCACCTTCCTCCAGCCAAGTAGCTCGCCCAGATTTCTCTCTCCTCCATTGTTGCAAGCTCATTTCTTTGATATCTCCCAATCCCTCCACCCAAACTCTTTGATCTTTGGAGGATTGAAGGAGAAGACCTAGATCTACATTTCCACCAATCAATATCTCCTCTAAGTGAGGGGAACCTAGTGGATCTAGTTCTTGGAGTTCTTGTGTGGTTCTCCTCTTTGTTCTTCCTCTCTTATTCCCCCATAAGCATTTGTTGCTTTGTTGGAATTTGAGAGTGAAGGATTTGAGCACTTGTGCTCTTGCCTTTTGCATTTGGTGCATCGGTGTGCTCTCCACGAGGATTCGTGGAAGTTGAAAGCGTGTGAACTTGTTACTCTTGGGTCCTTGGACCCTAGACGCCTTTGTGGTGGTTGGACCCTTGTGTGGTCACTTGAAGCCGTTCGGGAGCCCCCAATCCATTGTGGGTTGTGCCTCGGATTGTTGTTGAAAGCCGTTCGGGAGCCCCCAATCCCTTTGTGGGTTGTGCCTCGGATTGTTGTTGAAAGGCTCCGGATTCCGCCTCGAAGGAATACCGATAGTGGAAGGTGAACCAAACCTTTGTGGTGCGGTTCATCGGAGAAGAGGGTGAAACCTTTGTGGTTGTTGAACCGTTGTGTCGGTTCACACCTCTCCAACGAGACGTACTCCCTTTCAAGGAGGAACTCGGGAATACATCCTCGTCTCCGCGTGCTTCGGTTATTTCTATACCCGAGCTTTTACTTATGCACTTTACATTGTGATAGCCTTCGTGCTTGAAGTATTCTATATTGCTATCACCTTGTTGCTTGTCTTGCTTAGCATAAGTTGTTGGTGCACATAGGTGAGCCTAGTTTATTTAGGTTGTTGGCTTGTTAATTTAAACACCTAGTTTTATTCCGCAATTAGCAAGCCTAAACCGGAAAAGTTTTAATCGCCTATTCACCCCCCCTCTAGGCGACATCCTTGTCCTTTCAATTGGTATCAGAGCCTGGGCTCTCTTTTTGGGCTTTACCGCCTAGAGAGTAAAAGATGTCGTTTAGGGAATTAGTGCACGATCCCACTTTATATTCGATGGCACAAATTATGATGTTTGGAAAATTCGCATGCTTAATCTTTTTAGGGCCATGGGTCCAAATTATATTAAGAGGATTGTGGATGTGGGTTTTTCTCCTCCAAAGGATTCTCAAGAATTATCTTTAGAGGATGAGGAAAACTCTCATCTCGAGACTCTAGTTTCTAATGGTCTTATATGTGTTTTGAGCGATGTAGTTCTTGCGTCAATCATGCCTTTTCGGAACGCTCATGACTTTGGACCAAGCTTCAAGATATATATGAAGTGTCCAAAATTATTGAGGATGATTGTTCTCCTTCCACTTCCGGCCGTGATGAGTTCACAACTTCCACTTCACCAACATGTGATTTGTCACAAGGTAATGATATGGTGAGTGGTGATAGAAATTGCATTGGTGATGGTGAACTTACTATTGATTATACTTCTTCTCTATCTCATTGCAATGTTCTATCTTTGGACTTAAACTCTCTAGCACTCCAAATGTCATACATGCTAGAGTTGATAGTCCTTGCATATCATGTAATAGTTGTTTAACTAAATCTCATGATGATATGCTTCATATGTCTTGTTGCCATGAAAACAATGCTTCCATATCCTCTAGTACTTGCATGACTAACAATGTAGAGGAATCCCAACATTTGTTGGAACAAGACATGGACCTAAATGGTGCTTCAAGTAATTCTTCATTCTTTAATCATGTTTGCCTTATGGCTAAGGATTCCGAGGTGTCTCCCACCTCAAATCCAAATTGTGATGATGAGGATGAGGATTCTCATGAAGAAGGTTTTGATTTTGAATCCTTAACCAAGATGGGTGAGATGGTACTTGGTGCTCTCCCCAAAGGTAGTAAAGCTATCCCTCCTCTTGTGAAATCATTGATTATGTTACTAAGAGTAGGGAATTCATTGAGGATTTGGAAAGTCAATTTGATGAGAAATGTCAAATTGAGAGGGATGACTCTATTACTATAGCTTCCTTGAAAGCTTCTCTTGAAGAAGAAGAAGAACTTAGGTCTTCTCTTGAAGAGAGACTTGAATCTCTTGATGAGTCTAATGATCTTATTATTGCTAAAATCATTAAGGAAAGAGATCATGCCCTTGCTAAATTTAAAGTGCTTAAAAAGGAAAAAGTTGAATTTGGTGTTGGCAATGCTAGACTAAGTGAGGACATAGAGAGACTTGACAAAGCTCACAAGGCTTTAGAAAGTGAACACTCTCTCCTTATCAAGTCTCATGATCAACTCCAAACTCAACTATCTAAGAATGATAAGCTTGCCAAATTGTCTCCTTCTATTTCTAATATTAATGATGCTTGTGCTACTAACTCCACTTCTTGTGAAGCATCTATTTTGAAGGAAATGTTGAGCTAAGGGCTCAACTTGTGTTGCTATCTAGCAAGTATGGGAAATTGGAAGAAAGTCATGAAAAGCTTTCTAGCTCTAATGATGATCTTCTAGCATCCCATGCTAGGCTAAAGTTAGCTCATGAGGCTATTATGTTAAAGGTAACATCTTGTGAGCCTCATGTGGAAATTGGCACAACTTCTTCTAAAATGCTTTATTGTCATGTGCTAGTCCTAGTGATTCATCCACTCACAATTTGCTACATCTTGTGATGAATTACTTTCATTGCCTTGTTGCTCTAACAATGAAGCTTCTACTTCCTCTAGTGTTTTTGTTGATACTAACCATGTAGAGGAACTAAATGAGCTCAAGGCCCAAGTCACTTCTTTGAAGAAAGACTTGGAAAAGCGTCATGTTGGGAAGTCCACACTTGACAATATGTTGAGTGTTCAAAGACGCCCCAATGACAAGAGTGGACTTGGATTCAACTCCAATAACAAGAACAAGTCCAAGTCTACAAGAAGAACAAGGGCCAAGAACAAGTTAAAGATTCGGCCAAGATTGTTTGCTTCAAGTGCAAAGTTGAAGGGCACCATGTTAGATCTTGCCCTTTGAAGAAGAAGGCTCTTAGTGAGAAGCAACAAGGGAAGAAGCCTCAAGTTCAAACTCAAGTTCCTCAAGTTGAAGAACGCCTCTTCCCAAGAATCAAGCTACTCCTCCTCAAGTCAAGATTCCAACCAAGAAGAGAGGAGGAAGTCGATGTTGCTACCTATGCCGTGTGAAGGGTCACCTTGCTTCTTCATGCACAAATGGTACCTTATCCAACCCCATTATATTGATGATGTTATTCTCTTCGGAAGGATAAGGTTGGCAATGTGTTTGCCAAATATGTTGGGACTCAAAGTGGTGTCAAGAAAAGAACCATTTGGGTTGCCAACCTATTGTGACTAACCTCTTAGGACCCAACTTGGTTGGGGACCAACAAGCTAAAACTTGATCAATAGGTGTTGTTGGAGGGCATTGGAGACTTGGCTACATCATGAAGAATTAAGGGATCTTCATCAATTATATTCTCTCAAGCCAAGTCATTTGGATTATATTGTTCTACCTCATATCCAATGTTTCCTCCTTGCGGTAACTTTTATTTAAATCATATATACATTGAAAGTTGCTTGCACCCTTGCATGTGTTTGGTTTTGTACCTTGCTAGTGTTTGTATGTGTTGTGCTCTCTACTTACTTATCTTGAGAAATCAAGTATGTGTATGTTGGTTTGCACACCATTTACTTGTTTGAGCCTTATTGCTTTTATTTGATATCTTATCTTGTTGGCTCTCTTTTGAGAGATTAATGGACCATTCCATTTTTGGAGAGTGATATGCTTCGTGCACTTCACAAACCAAAAATGTGTGTACATGAGGAATACCACTTAGTGATGATATATCAATCTTATCTATTCTCTATGTGGTATGTCATGCTCATGAGAAATTCAAATTCTATTATGTCCATTAATTTCTCGAGTTGGTTTTGTTTGCCTCTTGCTTTAAAAGAAAATGGATTATCACATTATGGGGGAGTAATAAGCTATGTGCATATTACAAGCCTAGAAAATGTGAATATGTGAGGTGTTGCCACCTAGAATTGATATTGTCATTATCCTTTTCCTTTGTGGCATGTTTCTCAAACAAGTTCCATTTTGATCATTTGCTTCTTGTCTCTTTTCGTTTGGATCTTGTTTGTGATGGAATTTCTTGTATGGCTTTCCCAAATATGTTCTCATATATCTCTTTGGGAAACCAATTGCTTCAAGCTACTCCTTGGAGTTGCTTTGCATTATTGCGTGATTTTTGAAGCTATCAAGAATTCTATCTATCTAAGCATGGCTTTTAATTCCTATCCTTTGCCATATGCTTATGTTTTGTGAATATGATCTTGAATATATCTTTGCAATCCACCACCGAGAAATATCTCCATACATTACTTGTCTTGACAAGTGATAATCATATTTGTGGTAAATATATTGATCATATTCACTTTGGCTCTTGCTTTGAATTGCCTTATTTGATTGCCAAGGATTTGTTTTGATCTAACTCTCGTTTGTCTTCCTTGTTTTCTTTGGATCCTTTATTGCTCTACTTGAAATTTGTTTTGTGCTTTCTTGAGTTGGGAAAAGCAATGAACCAATTCTTGTGCATTGATCTTCAAAAGTCATACTTCTTGATAATGCACTATTCCTTGGGAAGCTATCCTACTTTGAGTAAAACACCGCTCTTTAAATTGGTATTGCAATTTCTTGCGCTTCTTGAACATGACTAGTGGTCGAATAATATATTTATGGAGAGTGATGATCTCATTTGTGTGCATTTTGTATTCAAATGCAAAATCATAAATAATGCACACATCTTGGGGGAGCAATCCTATGTTTTTGAACATTAGTTGTCTTCATTTGGTATTTGATCCCGATGATATGTCTCTTTGAAGACAAGCATTTTCGTCTTGGTACTTTGTGCCATCATGAAAAATGTAGAGGGTTTGGTTATTCCTTGACCACATTTTCATTTGGTATCTTTTCAAAGTGGTATCTTCACTCATGTGTTGATTTGGGTATTTGATATAATTTGGACATTTGTTTTCTTGTCACACTTGTGTGTGCTTTGTTGGTTTACTTGGTGTTTTGTCTAAATTATATCTGTTTGGTTCTTGAAAGTCATGTGCATGCATATTTATTATATGTATATCTTTGGCATGCTTACTTTCGTTGATCCAATATATAGGATAAACTCCATCAAATCCTAAATGGCTAAGATGTGCATGAAATTCAATTTCACATTAATATGCACATATTTATGTGGAGTTTGTCCTATGTATTGTAGTTGCTCTAACTACTTTGGACCCAATGAGTTTGGGTACCATGTTGTACTTGAATGTGTTTTAGGTATATTGGAGATGCATTGGAAGCTTGTCTCATCTACAAGGAAGGTGTTGTCACCATGTGCTTATTGGAGCCAAGCTTGGATGATCATGAGCTCCTATCTTCTACATCACAATGCTATCTCGGTAACAAGTATCTACCTCATGCATACTTTTCTAGCTCTCAACCTTGTGTAGGTTGTTTCATGGCATGAATCTCTTTGGTTGCAATTCTTTTGATTTTGCAAAACGTCTTTATTGCAAATGTGAGTTAGCCGGGATGATTACATATCAAAGGGAATATATATAATCATTTTCATGATTCATCGATCCCATTTATGTCAATCTAGCACTTTCTACTTAAAGTCTCTCATGTGCAACATTGATGAATTTTCAAAATCATTTGCGTTTTGTGATACTTGTTATCTTACTCGGAGCATCCCGTTTATCACCTTTATCCTTTGTGGATAGTTTTTGATGCTATGATGAGTATAGGTTGGAAGTTCATCTATATCCCTTTAAGATAAAATTGAGCTTTGTGCTATGCTTTTAAGCAAAAATCTTATTGGTGTATTTATGACTTCCTCTTGGATATCATGACCCTTACCTTTGTACCTATTTTGTGTGTACATGTTTATTTGTGGACTTATATCTTCGTGATTCGTGTCTACTTAGAAACTTATACACATGAGAATAGTTACATCTTTAATTGATATTCCAATTCTTTAGTGACCACCTCTTATTGCTTTTGATTCTTTGGTGGTTTCTAAAAGGCACAAGCTTTATTTTTTGTGTTATGCTTTGTGCATCCTTCTAAGCTTGTGGAGCTATTTGATTTATCTCCGTTGGTGTGTGAGTATGTGAAAGACATGATATGCACTATGTGCAACACTTTTTGAAAGACTATGTTGATGATTTTGCTCATCCTTGTATTAGTCTCCTAAAATGTCTTTATATCTCACACCCATCCTTTTATTTGCCGCTCCTTGCTCATGTTGCAAAATGAGTGTATTTGTTGCAAGTTGTTTGCCTCACTTCTCATTTATATTCTCTTGCATGGGCTTGTGTTCGAATTTATCTAGGAGGGAGTGAGGATTCCATGTTGTGCACACTATATTGAAATAGAAATCCTATTTGTGCACGTACCTTGGGGAGTTCCCTCTTGATATTTAGAACATTTTTCGGATCCTTTTGATTGCTTGCTTCTTTCGTTGAAGTATCTTTCTATTTGATTTTCATTTGCAATCTTTGGATCCTCAATATAGTTTGATCTCCTTTCCAACTATTCGTTATTGGATATGTGCATTTGATTTCACTCATATTATGAGAAATGCACACATTATGGGGGAGCTCTTATTATATTGGCCTTCTTACTTTTCACCCATTTCGGCAATCGTTGCCAATGGGGGAGAAGTTTAGAGGGTTTAAGAGTTGTTGGTTTTATGCTTTAGTTTCGTTCTCAAGCATTTGCCTTTCTTGCTCTTGCTTCCTTGCTCTTTGTGTTGCTTGGTTGCTTAATTCATTATATAAACCCTCGTAAAAGGGATTGTCATCAATTACCAAAATGGGGGAGATTGAAAGTGCATGTGTTGCCCCATGCGTGGTTTTGGTAATTAATGACAATCCTTATGGACTAATGTTTGCATTGAGATACACTTGTAGATCTTGTCCATAGGTAAAGATTGGAGTTCATGTGTTGGACTCTAGAAGATTTCATGATGACCAATGCTCTATTCAAGGGTTTATATGAAGAATGGTCATGTGTAGAGAAGATGAAGTGCAAGCTCAATATGATCCAACTCGAAAGATATCATTTGATTGAAGCTTGCAAAGGAGACATGAAGACGGAGCTTAGCGAGGCCCTCCCATAATGGAGTATGGGGGAGCATTTGGAGAAGTCTTCATCAAGCATGTGCTAGCAAGCACAATCAAGAAAGGTGTTCCAACTTGAGAGAGTCAAGATCGTCATCATCGAGCTCAAGTGGAATGCGCAAGGCAAAGGTATGATCTTGATAGGTTTTCTATTTTACCGGTCTCATGTTGTTAGTGGGAGACCGGGTTTTAGGATAGACGGCGTACTATCAAGAGGGGCTCTCAAGTGAGTAACTTGATCGCATCTTTGTGGAGAGCTCAAACCTTTGCATACTTGGCATTCATCTTTCTTGGTTCTTATTTGGTTTTCTCCTTGTTGGCTTTTGGTGCTTGTTGTGATCTTCACGACAAGCCCAAGTTCATCGAAAACGAATTTCGTATGGAAAACTTGTTGCGTTTTCGGTTTTGGAGGTTTGCCGATCATTCCTTTTTAGAGAGGTTTTACCTTTCTCCATTTGGTTTTATCTTCCATTGTTGGACTATGATGTTTCTCTGCATGATCTTGTAAAGCTCTTCGTTGCGATTCCAACGAGCCCGAGAACATCGAAAACGGAGTCCGGATGATCAAGATATCGTCGTTTTCGTGTGCAGTTTTCTGAGGGGCGGAAGTTCCGGTTTGGCCGGAAATTCCGGCCATCCGGAAGTTCCGGGCAAATTTCCGGCCAAAGTTCCGGCCGAGTGCAGTACCGTTTTTTAGTCGCTTTTCTGGGGGTCCGGAAGTTCTTGGACGGAAGTTCCGGCCTCAACCGGAAGTTCCGGCCCAACCGGAACTTCCGGCCTAAGTGAAAACTGTGTGGTTTTGAAGGCAACGGCTAGAATTTCTGGAGGGGTATAAATACCCCTCCACCTTCCTCCAGCCAAGTAGCTCGCCCAGATTTCTCTCTCCTCCATTGTTGCAAGCTCATTTCTTTGATATCTCCCAATCCCTCCACCCAAACTCTTTGATCTTTGGAGGATTGAAGGAGAAGACCTAGATCTACATTTCCACCAATCAATATCTCCTCTAAGTGAGGGGAACCTAGTGGATCTAGTTCTTGGAGTTCTTGTGTGGTTCTCCTCTTTGTTCTTCCTCTCTTATTCCCCCATAAGCATTTGTTGCTTTGTTGGAATTTGAGAGTGAAGGATTTGAGCACTTGTGCTCTTGCCTTTTGCATTTGGTGCATCGGTGTGCTCTCCACGAGGATTCGTGGAAGTTGAAAGCGTGTGGACTTGTTACTCTTGGGTCCTTGGACCCTAGACGCCTTTGTGGTGGTTGGACCCTTGTGTGGTCACTTGAAGCCGTTCGGGAGCCCCCAATCCATTGTGGGTTGTGCCTCGGATTGTTGTTGAAAGCCGTTCGGGAGCCCCCAATCCCTTTGTGGGTTGTGCCTCGGATTGTTGTTGAAAGGCTCCGGATTCCGCCTCGAAGGAATACCGATAGTGGAAGGTGAACCAAACCTTTGTGGTGCGGTTCATCGGAGAAGAGGGTGAAACCTTTGTGGTTGTTGAACCGTTGTGTCGGTTCACACCTCTCCAACGAGACGTACTCCCTTTCAAGGAGGAACTCGGGAATACTTCCTCGTCTCCGCGTGCTTCGGTTATTTCTATACCCGAGCTCTTTACTTATGCACTTTACATTGTGATAGCCTTCGTGCTTGAAGTATTCTATATTGCTATCACCTTGTTGCTTGTCTTGCTTAGCATAAGTTGTTGGTGCACATAGGTGAGCCTAGTTTATTTAGGTTGTTGGCTTGTTAATTTAAACACCTAGTTTTATTCCGCAATTAGCAAGCCTAAACCGGAAAAGTTTTAATCGCCTATTCACCCCCCTCTAGGCGACATCCTTGTCCTTTCAAATCTAAAGCCCTTGAGGGTATATTTGTTGGTTACGGTCTCAAATCCCACACTTATAAATCTTCGATGTACTCTCACGGGTTATCGTTGAGTCTTGTAGTGTGGAGTTTGGAGAAAATGATGGCTCCCAAGTGGCGCAATTTCATGTTTGTGATGTAGATAATGAAGAACCACAAGACTCCATAAAGAAGATGGGCATTGGATTCTTCCGCCCTATTGAGCTTCATCAAGATGGAAGTCAAGGAGAAACAAGCTCTACTCATGTGAAACCTCCTTCATCACAAGACCTTCATGCGCCATCCCCGGGAGCAAATGAGGAACCTAACCAAGAACAAGAACAAGACCCTCAACAAGTTGATGAGAACATTGCCAACGAACCCCCGTGAGCAAATGAGGAACCTAACCAAGAACAAGAACAAGACCCTCAACAAGTTGATGAGAACATTGCCAACGAACCCAATGAACCTTCCACTCAAGTGCAATGCTCTAATCAAGACCAATGAAGAAGTGCATAATGAAGATCAAGGTCATCAAGACGGTTAAGACGGGGACTCAAATGATCAAGATGATCAAGTGATACCTCCTTGCTCAAATGAGGATATTGAAGCCCGTGGTAAAGCAAGAGTTTTGAGGAACTTGGAAATAAAGAGTCATAAGCTAGAAGCAATTCTTGGTGACTTGAACAACAAGGTTACCACAAGGCATCACTTGGCAAGCTTTAGTGAGCATTAAGCACATATCTCCATGGTGGAACCAAAGAAAGTCTTTGAAGCTCTTGAAGATTCGGATTGGTTGGAAGCCATGCATGAAGAACTCAACAACTTCGAGCGCAACAAGGTGTGGAAGTTAGTTGAGAAGCCCAAAGAGTACCGCAATGTTATAGGCACAAAGTGGATATTCAAGAACAAGCAAGATGAACATGGAATGGTTGTGAGGAACAAGGCAAGATTCCAGGCCAGAAGTTCTGGTGGGAGACCGGAAGTTCCGGTGCAGGCAGGAAGTTCCGCCCGCCGAAGTTCCGGAGCTGGCGCCTGGACCTCGAATTCGGCTAAGTCATTTAGCGATTTCGCTTCTGATCTCAGGCCGGAACTTCGACCGGAAGTTTCGGCCCTGGCACCGGAAGTTCCGGATTAAGTGATGTTGTGCGTCCGCCGCAACGGTCAGAATTTTGGGGAGGGTATAAATACCCCTCCACCTTCCTCCAGCTGAAGCAAGCTTCCAAGATTCTCTCTCCTCCATTAATGAAAACTTCACCAATAGATCTCCCAATCCCTCCAACCAAACTTGTTGATCTTCGGAGGATTGAAGGAGACGGCCCGGATCTACAACATCACCATAGAGTTTTTCATTTCCCCCTCATTCACTTGAGAGATTTGAGCCTAGGGTTTCCACTAGGAAAACCTAGGCTTCTTGTTGTACTTACTTGCTTACTACTTTTGTGTAGCAGATTCGTGGTGCTTGGGAGCTCCCAATCCTTTTGTGGGTTGTGCCTCAAGTTTGTTGTAAGGGCTCCGGATTTCGCCTTGAAGGATTCCGATAGTGTAAGGTGAACCGAGCTTTTGTGCGAGGTTCATCAGAGAATAGGGTGAGGCCATTTGTGGCGCTTGAGTTTGAAACACACACCCCTCCAACGAGACGTACTCCCCTAAAAGGGAGGAACTCTGGAATACATCATCGTCTCCGCGTGCCTCGGTTATCTCTATACCCGAGCTCTTTACTTATGCACTTTACATTGTGATAGCCTTCGTGCTTGAAGTATATTATCTTGCTATCACCTTGTTACTTGTCTTCCTTAGCATAAGTTGTTGGTGCACATAGGTGAACCTAGTATATTTAGGTTGTATGCTTGTTAAATTAAAACACCTAGTTTTATTCCGCATTTATCATGCCTAAACCGGAAAAAAATTAATCGCCTATTCACCCCCCTCTAGGCGACATCGTTGTCCTTTCACAAGGATACTCTCAAGTTGAAGGTATTGATTTTGGAGAGACTTTTGCTCCCGTGGCTCGCCTTGAGTCCATCTGCATCCTTCTTATATATGCATCACATCATAGCTTTAAATTGCAACAAATGGATGTGAAATGTGCCTTTCTTAATGGTCCTTTAAAGGAGTTGGTATATGTTAAGAAACCACCGGGGTTTGAGGACCCAAACTTCCCTAACCATGTCTACAAGCTTGATAAGACGCTCTATGGTCTCAAACAAGCACCTCGTGCATGGTATAAGCACCTAAGAGAGCTATTGCTAAACCGTGGATTTGAAATGAGGCAAATCGATCCCACCCTTTTCACAAAAAGGGTTAAAGGGGAGCTTTTCATATGCCAACTATATGTGGATGATATTATCTTTGGCTCATCTAACCAAGCTTTTAATGATGAATTTTCAAAACTTATGACCGATAGGTTTGAGATGTCTATGATGGGAGAGTTGAAGTTCTTTCTTGGTTTTGAGATCAAGCAATTGAATGAAGGGACTTTCATCTCTCAAACCAAATATACCCAAGACATGGTCAAGAAATTCAAGTTCCAAATGCTAAGGAGAAACGATTCCCTATGGACACCAAATGTCATCTACAACTTAACCAAAGGGTATAGATGTCGATCAAAGGAATACCGCTCCATGATTGGTTCTTTGATTTATCTTTGTGCATCTAGACCCGATATTGTGTTGAGTGTAAGGGTGTGTGCAAGGTATCAAGCCGCTCCTAAAGAAAGCCACTTGGTGGCGGTCAAGAGAATCCTTCGATATTTGGTTTATACCCCATGGTTTGGTTTGTGGTATCCAAAGGGCTCAACTTTCTCACTTTGTGGGTACACGGACTCGGATTGGGCCGGTTGTCTTGATGATAGGAAATCAACTTCCGGGGCATGCCAATTCCTTGGTAGGTCCTTGGTGAGTGGTCTTCTAAGAAGCAAAATTGCATATTTCTCTCCTCCGCCTCCACATATTGAGTGCAAGCATTGGAACAACAAGACCGTGGATTGGGACACTATCGTGCCGGATGATGATGACCTTTTTTCAGACTCGGATGAGTGAGAGACGTTAGCATCCATCTTTTCCTCTTTTTGGTGTCTTGATGTCAAAGGAGGAGAAGTATGTCTACTAGGTCTCCGGGGATTTCCATGGGTGGAGCACAAGAACTTGTTTCTCTCGTTTTTCGTTGTGTTTTGTGCTCCGTTTATCGTACTTGTTGGATTTGGTTTATGTGAACTTTCTATCCTATTCATGTGGTAAGACGTGTGGAACCTATTTGTGTAAGACTATATGTTTTGTAACATCTATTTTCCTTGTCTTACTTCTGTGTGCAAGTTATGCTTATATTATATCTTTGTGAACTTGCTTGACTTGCAAAATATAGGGGGAGTGTTGATCCTAAGTCGTGTGCATATTGTATTCAAATGCAAACTTCTAAGTTATGCACATGCTTAGGGGGAGCTCGTCTATATTTTGTGAACCCCACTATTTGTGTTGTCATCATCCACCAAAAAGGGGGAGATTGAAAGAGCATGTTTGCTCTTAATCTAGTTTTGGTGATTATGACAACACAATTAGTTTCTTACGGTGTGTTAAGTGCTTGACAGGTGCAGATGATACTTATAAGAGCATATCAGGTTTGCTAGACTCGCAAAAGTAAAAAGATCGAAGAGAAGCTTTCAGAAGGTTTCAGGCCGGAAGTTCCGGTGGGAGACCGGAAGTTCCGGTGCAGGCAGGAAGTTCCGCCCGCAGAAGTTCCGGAGCTGGCGCCTGGACCTCGAATTCGGCTAAGTCATTTAGCGATTTCGCTTCTGATCTCAGGCCGGAACTTCGACCGGAGGTTCCGGGTCGGCCGGAAGTTCCGGCCCTGGCACCGGAAGTTCCGAGTTAAGTGATGTTGTGCGTCCGCCGCAACGGTCAGAATTTCGGGGAGGTATAAATACCCCTCCACCTTCCTCCAGCTGAAGCAAGCTTCGAAGATTCTCTCTCCTCCATTAATGAAAACTTCACCAACCTAGATCTCCCAATCCCTCCAACCAAACTTGTTGATCTTCGGAGTATTGAAGGAGAAGGCCCGGATCTACAACATCACCAAAGCGTTTTTCATTTCCCCCTCATTCACTTGAGGGATTTGAGCCTAGGGTTTCCACTAGGAAAACCTAGGCATCTTGTTGTACTTACTTGCTTGCTACTTTTGTGTAGCAGATTCGTGGTGCTTGGGAGCTCCCAATCCTTTTGTGGGTTGTGCCTCAAGTGTGTTGTAAGGGCTCCGGATTCCGCCTTGAAAGATTCCGACAGTGGAAGGTGGAGGGGTATTTATACCTTCCCCGAAATTCTGACCATTTGTGGCGAGGTTCATCGGAGAATAGGGTGAGGCCATTTGTGGCGCTTGAGTTTGAAACTCACACCCCTCCAACGAGATGTACTCCCCTAAAATGGAGGAACTCGGGAATACATACTTGTCTCCGCGTGCTTCCCGTTCGGTTACTTCTTACTCACTAGTTATTACTTGTATCTTATCTTGTTTAGGCTTAACTTGTCATATAGGTAAATTCACCGTAGTTGCATATCTAGAGAAATTACCTTTGTGTCAAGGCTTAATCGAAAAAGAAATACAATTTGGAGTAGCACCTATTCAAGCCCCCCCCCCCCCCTTCTAGGTGGCCATACGATCCTTTCAACAGGGCACAAGAAATGTTATTTCTTTACAAAACATTTCACATATGTACAAAACTTGGACATGTTTGCTTCTGTTTTTTAGAATTTTTTGAAGTATTTATATATATGTTTTCAAATTTTGTACTTAAACGTGAGCATATGACCTCGGGAGACAAAACTGCTCTGGGCTTTTTCTTTACGGGAGCCACAACCTTGTTTTCCGGGTAAGAACAATGTTTGAGTATAACCTTTAATATTGAAAATTTATACTAGCTAAGTGCATGTGCATTACGACGGAGCACACGGATAAATTTACTTGTGTGCGAACTAAATGTTTGACCGATGTGTCATCAATCTACTTTATCATGACACATTTTGTCTCTTGAACTTGGGTAAACCTTTGCCGCTATCTGTCCCTATAACCTTCGGCGACAAATGAGCGAGAATTGAATGCACGTGCGTTTCCACGGAATAACAAAAAGAAGAGGAATTGATCAAAAGAATAGTTAGAGTTCAAAAATATGTGTCGAATATGATGGCACGTAATTTGCATTTATATGGCAAGAAATGTGAACTCTCTCTCATTAATTTCCTCGCTAGCTGGCATGCCTCCTTAGAGAAAGTACAATAAGCTTATGTAAACAGTCTATAAGGATTAAAATAATATTTGTTGGATGACATGGAGGAGAGAGAAGAGAAGAGAGAAGGGGAGTGGGCTCTCATGCAAGAGCCAGCTCTAGCACGTGCTCTTAGGCACTTTGTGAGAGTGGGAGGTGGACCACATCTTAATAAAGGAACACATTTTTATATCTAACTATTGTACATGTTGGCTATATGGCTGGCTATAGATGACATAGCAATCTCTTATAGCCAGCTGTTGGCTGTACTATTGTACCTGCTCTTAACAACCCTCTTGAAAGTAGACAAGTGACATCTTTGGAGGCACTCATTTGGGACGTGCACAGTAGCACATACCGGTTCAGATTCGCTGACGTTGTTAACCAACGTTATTGGCTGACTTTGGCCTCTCATCCACCATGTATTCTCCATCCAATGGCTGCTGCTCATCTTAGCTCTCTCAGTGCAAAAGACCCAGCCGATGCATCAGCCCAGAAAGCCCAAGTCGTGGAGTCTGAAGTCAAATAGTGCCCTGGGCTGATGCATCGGCTGGGTCTTTTGCACTGAGAGAGCTAAGATGAGCTCCACGACTTGGGCTTTCTGGGCTGATGCATCGGCTAGGTCTTTTGCACTGAGAGAGCTAAGATGAGCAGCAGCCATTGGATGGAAAATGCATGGTGGATGAGAGGCCAAAGTCAGCCAATGACATTGGTTCACAACGTCAGCGAATCTGAACCCCATACCATGGCACCAAATAGTGCCGGTACACAAGCCTGCCACAACAACTAAAGTGTGTCGCTATTTCATCTAGCACGATGTACACGATAAAGTGTCGCACCGCAAGTTGCACGATGCATCGCTTATGTTGGCGGCGAGTCACATAAGGGGCCATGAGCGTGGTTTTTGCGACGTAGTTTTTGTTGGCGACGCTTATGGTCCGCCTAAATCCTTTCGGTGCCCTTTAGATATGTGGCTCAGTGTTTAAAATCTTCATGTAGTGCTTATGTTGTTGTATTTTGAATCGTTGTTAAGTGCATTTTTCTCTTTGTTCGTCCTACTATTGGGCATGTGGTCTTTGTATTCAGTCACCGTCAACTGATCTATTTTCAACATTCTCATATGCCGACTAGGCTACCAATCTCAATGATTGGCGATCAAACGGAGAATATTCTATATTCTATGGATGCAATCTGATCGCTTGGGGTGGTCGAAACCAACCTACTATTTCTCACTTGCGCATGACATCTGAATACAAAGTACTTTCCACTGCCATTATTGAGCTTATCTGGTAGAAAGACTTCTCAAATCTCAATGAACTTGGTGTTCATTAATATCGCCCTCCGGTGTTATGGTGTTATAGCGTTGGTGCTACTTATCTCTCATCTATCCTTTGTTCCATGATTGTAGAAAACACAATGTGGTTTACTTTGATTTTATTCTTAAGCGAGTGGCACATAAGCTTCTTGATATCAAGTTTATTTCATGAAATCAAAGGATCAACTTGCTGATTCATTTACCAAGTTGTTGCCATTGTCATAGATCCTGCATGAAAACGCAGTTTCAACCTTGTTGATCTGGTTCGGATTGATGTTGATAGAATACATGCTTATCGTTGTTTGTTAATCTATTGATATCGTATCGATGTAGTTGTTGCAGATTGATACTGTTAGTTTTGCCAACCATGTGTACCACATGTGTTGTATTATAAAGAGAAATTAATGCCAGGCGTATGATATGTGTTATTCCCCTCAAAGTCAACCCTATCCATTGTTTTTAAATACAACATTTAACTGGGGAGCTACCAAGTCTAAAAAGCAAAAGAGTTTTCAGATCTGACGATTCCACATGCGCTACTTCTTCTATGATCTTTCTATGGCTCTCTCTCTCTCCGAGTGTGGATTTCTTAGCCCTTTATTAAAAAAATCAAGATCATATTTACAAGTTTCAAAAAATCTAAAACTATCTAGAAGTAGTCAATGATGTGTCCCATATAAAATCTCAATTTGAAATACTTTATGTTCGGAGCTAAAAATGAGAATAATGTGATCCAAGTATTACAAGCAATGCAAATTTTGAAAACTCTAAAATTAATAAGATTTTTTCATTTTTGTGTAGCTTATAATACACAAATAATTTCACATTGCGAGTTTGCATGCTTGTAGGATAGATCATTGACTAGATCAGAATTATTTTTAGATTTTTTGAAACTTGTAAATTTCAAGTTTTAAAAATAAAAGGATAGCTGAATATCGGGAGCTAAAGAGAGTTTTTGTATCTCTCGGGAGCTAAAAAATGTTGATCTCCAACAGGACACATGCAAACTCATTTTTCTAGCCCTGATAAATCCAGTGCTCGGCTCATGGGGGTCCAACACACTTGTACAATGACAATGCGCCCATATTTGTCTATGACAGGGGGGAGTGGGAGGGTTGACGACCGATCGCTTCATGCTCCTGGAGGTCGTGGAGGGCTTCACCACATAGTACGAGGCCGATGGTGAACCAGAGCTAGCCACTTTGTCGTGCACGCCATGATCGGAATGGGAGCTCAGCGGCGAAATGACTAGTTGCACATGGGAGGTGAGTAAAGCCTAGAATGGGGTCCTAGGGACCCACTTCTAATTGAGCGGTCCGGCGATGGCACTCAGGCGGGAGGGACACGTGAGGGGAGATGGGGAATTTCAGTAGCACCAAAAAAAAAAAGGTATAATGGTATGCACAAATTTTAAGAGGACCCTCTAGGGATGGGGCTAGGAGTGTATGTCGGAGAATGACTCCCACGAAACAGGGGCAGTCACACTCGCGAAGAGAGTTCGTGTAAGGGGCTGAACACGACGTCAATCAACCCTCATCCGGCGCGGCGACGCTGCTCGTCGTGCCTGAGGAGGGACATCACGGCAGAGAGAGACACGGCGCGTACCCAGGTTCACGGCCCTCTTGTGGAGGTAAAACCGCTACGTCCTGCCTGTCTGTATTGCTGCTTGTAGAGGTTACAGTACAGCGTGCTTGCCGAGGGCACAGCTATGGCAATGGCGTGTACAAGGGGAGGGAAACTACTGTCTTCTTCTCCCTTGCGCGCAAGTAGCTAGACTAGGAGTAAAATGTGTTCGATCCCTTTAGGGTGGTGCACCAGCTCCTTTTATAGGCGCCCCGGGCCTCCTCCCTGTCCTTGTGCAGCGGAGGGGCTACCACATGGCGACAACGGTCGGGAGCACGGTGCACCGCTGCTTGGGCGTCCATGAGCGCGGTCCATGGGCACAAAAGCTGAGGCCGCAGCAGAGAGGCCGCCGTCCATCCAGGACGGCCAGCTGCTGCCGCAGAGGAGCGGGGGAGTCCCCACGGTGACGTCGCGTTTGGCGCGTAGCGCCGGCCTGCTCCCTTATCACCAAAGAGGAAAGCTTGGTGGTCTGCGCCGTTGCCCCTGCTTTGTTGACTCCTTTATCACCAAAGTGGGACTGTAGCTCCGTCGTCACCCTGCGCAGAGGCGCGGTCACTCTGCGGCCGCTGCGGAAGCCATGTGCGCTCCGCAGAGCTTGCTTTACAGTGAAGGAACCCTCGCGTGGGCGGGAACGCCCTGTGGAGGATTCTGCGTTGACTTCCCTTCAGGGAAAGCTTCCTTGGAGAGGGGGCAGCGGAGTAGAGGCTCCACAGGCCTAGCTGCCTCCTCAGGCCTCCGCGAGGCGATTCTGCCCCGCGGGCTCCCCAGGCTTGCAGACCTGGTCCTTAGCGAGATTCACTCGCCGAGTGTTGAGGGTTATAGAGGCCTGGCCCAGTACACCCTGGTTCTTACTGGGCTGACAGTAGCCCCCGGGCCCATGACGGGCACGACGCGGTCCAGGGGGCGCAGGCGAAGCGTCATGGGCCCAAAGTGTCCGGCCGGCCCGAGACACGTGGCGAGCGGTTGGTGCGTCTCGGCTTCTCCGGAGGAGGTGGGCGTCGTGGCGGGACCCACGACGCCTCGGAAACCGCCTGAGGTGATATAAAGGCTGCCGCGGCTGTGCCGGCAGCAGTTCCGCCGCATTTACCCTTTCCTTCTTGCATACACCTCCGGTGCTCCACTGCTCCGGCGATTTCCGTTCTTCTCCGAGCTTTTCCGCCGCCCTTCCTTCGCGAGCCATGGGCCCCAAGAAGGCAAGGCGGCGATGGTGGAGGCCTCCGCTGAAGCGCAGCGGGAGGAGGAGCTTGCGCCGGCTCTCATCGGCACTCGCGTCTCCACAGCGGAGGCGCTGGATAGGCTGAAGGTCCTCGTCGCCGGGAGGAATAATGAGCATGGCGCCAGCGGCGTCAAGGCGGCGCGCTTCGGCAAGCTGGCGGCGGGGTGGTACCCATTTTCGTCCACACGCTGTTCGCCGGCTTGGTGCCGCCGTTCTCTCCCTTCCTTGCGGAGGTGCTGGCTTTCTATCAGATCCAGCTCCTGCACCTCCACCCGAACTCCATCCTGATTCTCGCCATCTTCGCCTATCTCTGCGAGGCGTATCTGGGAGTGATGCCTTCCGTGGCCTTCTTCCGGAGCTTCTACGCGCTCCGCAACACGGCGCCGGCGAGCGGTCTGGGTGCGTGTCTTCCGCATCGCAGACGGGATGGGCGCCGTCTACATCCCCATGTCGTGGGATGGCGACAAGGCCGTTACGAGGGTGACGAAGAAGGTGGAGGACTTCCGCCAGAAGTGGGTCTCGTCGACGCCAAGGAGCGGAATGCCTTCTTCGATGAGCCTGAGGCGCCGCCGCTGAAGAACTCAAATTGGTCCAGCGAGAAGTTCCAGCACCAGAAGATTGCCCACTTGGTCTCGCGCATGAAGCTCGTCCGCGAGGCTGGCCTCACGGGGCAGATGGTCGCTGAGGACTTCGTGAGGCGGCGCATCGCTCCCCTCCAGGCGCACACGAAGCCGGTGTGGATGTACTCCGGCCCGGCAGATCCAATGCGCTTGCACCTCAGCGCCCACGCGCCAGACGACGTCGCCTCCATCTTAGGCACGCTCTTCATCGCCCCGGAGATCCCTGTTCCGGGCACTGAGCACCTGAGGCCCCTCCACCAGCTCACTCCAAAGAAGCGCCTCGCAGTTCTGGAGATGATGCCGACGTTCACGCCAGAGGGCTTGGAGGGAGAAGAGGCGAAGGGGGCTGCGGCGCCTGTGGTGGAGGAAGACTTGTTTGGCGAGTCCTCTGCTGCTTCAGACGCCGAAGCTGACGCCGCCGCCGGAGGAGTCAACCCCTCGTCAGGGGAGGCGAGCTCTTCAAAGCAGGCGGCCCCTGAGGAGGAGATCCTGGAGATATCGTCCGATGTGGACGAGGATTTTGTGGTGGCCCCGTCACGACGGGCCACAGAAGAAGAAGACGAAGACGGAGACGATAGCGGCCCGGAGGCCGCGGCAAAGCGGTGCGAGCCCCGCACCAAGGCCATCCACGACAGGGCCGCCAGAAGCCTGGAGAGCACTCCTCTTAAGAGGAAAGCTGAGGCGGCCCCTGAGGAGCCCAGCGCTGGAGCCTCATCAGGCCTGGCGCTCTGCCAACAAGGTGTGGGTGGACACCCGCGCCAAGCCATCTGGGTGAGTACTGTTTCTTCTTGACTGTTCTTGCTTATCGAGAGTTCTTGCCTTTCTCGAGGATCTCACTGTCTTGATTATCAGGGGTCTGGTTCATGCGAAGCGCCGCCGACTCCGCAAGGCTGCGGACGTGCGGCGCGACGCTACGCCCGTTGTTGAGGGGCCTACAGCGCCCCTTGGAGAAGAGACTGAGGAGCCCGTGGTGACAGTCACCACGGGCCGGCTGTTGACGAGGCCATGAGGCCTGTGGGGGAGACGCCCCTTGAAGAAGCAACTGCCTCGCCACCTCCTGCCGAGAGTCAGATTGAGGAGGCGGTGAAGGCTCCGTCGCCGCCGCGCCCTGATGCTCCACTGGAGCCCCCAGAGACACCCGCCGTGGAGACGGCGGGGACCAGCACACAGGCGCCGGGAGGCGCCGACGTCGAGATGGAGGAGGGAACTCCTCCGCCGCCCCCTCCAAATTCCGAGCCTGAGGGGGAGGCCACTTCTTCTGAGGCCGCAGCAGGCGAGGCTGCGGTTGAGCCACTGGTGGCTAGGCCTCCCTCGCCAGCCCCCGAGGCCCACGAGGAGGTCGTCGTGGAGAACAACGACGCACAAGACGGTGGGGGCCCGCTCCTGTGGCCCCGTGTTGACCCTGGTCCAAGCACTGTGCTTTCAGCACCAGAGGCTGGCGCTGGGGTGGAGGACGCTGCGCCACGTGAGGGCTCTTGGGCCTTGGTCTTGAGCGACCGGAGCCGGAGCAGCGCGTGCCGCCAAGCTGCCCTCCGTTTGGTGAGGGGCACCCTAGACGGGCTAGAACCCAACTTGCCCTTGAGGAGGCGGAGCTTGGCAGGAGGTACGACGCCCTTGCTGCTGACTGGGCCCGCTTCTTCGAAGTCAGGCGGCGGAGTGGCCCTGACGACCAAGCCTTCAGGCGCAGCGCGACGAGGCGACGCGGCAGGCCCAGGAGATCCGCGAGAACGCGGAGCGCGAGGCGCAAGGGCCTTGGCGCCGGTCCAGGCGGAACGCAAGGCGGCTGCAGAGGATCGGGAGGCGGCTGTGGCGGAGCGCCAGGCTGCAGCCTCGACCGAGCGGCTATCGAGACCTCCCTCGCCGACCAGCGCAAGGAGCTGGCCAGCCGCGAGGAGAAGATAATTCTGAAGCTGAGGTGGTGAGGAAGTCTCTGGAGCAGCATCGTCTGTCGCTGGAGGCTCGCGAGCAGGCCATGACGACACGCGAAGCTGAGGTGCTCAAGCGTGAGGAGAAACTGGAGCAGGCGGAAACAGACATGAACAGAGAACGTGAGGCCTTGGAGTCCCGCGAGAGCAGCTTGGCTGAGGCCATGGGCAAGCACGACAAGGAGGTGGAGCGGCACCGGGAGCTTGTGGAGAAGGCCAACCAAAGCTTGCCGAGAAGAAAAAGGAGGCGGAGGCGGAGGCCCTCACCAAGCAAAAAGAGTACCGCACTGCTGTCACACAGGCCGTCTCCCGGGAGTATGCTGGGAAGTTCAAGAAGCAGGAGGACGGCTTCCAGAAAAAGCGCAGAGAGCTCGGCAAGCGCATTCGCCAGCTGGAGGAGTGGAACGCCAACTTGAAATCCTCGCTGAAGCGCGCCAAGGACGCTAATCTCCGCACGGAACAGGCCCTCGAGCGCTCGGAGCAGGACCTCACAGCCCTGATGGCAGACATGCAGGAGCTGAATGCGCAGGTGGCCCCTGTTGTGGAGAGGGTCGAGGAGGCTGAGCAGAGCGCGGTGGCGGCACGGGTCTTGACGCAGCAGCGGGAGCGTATGTTCCGATCTTTGGTGACGCGCGGGAACGCTCTTGCTGCGAAGCTGGGGGTGGATGCTCCTGCCGTCCCCGTCCACGGGAACGCCGACGTCGCCACGTATCTGACCTACTTCGACCAGCTCTTCTCCGTCCTTGAGGGCCCTGTGGCGGAACTCGACGATGTTGTCGACGAGGAGTGCCGCAAGCTCCTGCTGGTGGCGGTCGAGCGCGTCTTCGTCAACCTCAAGCGCCTATATCCATGCTTCGACTTCGAGTCCGTGACCGAGCCCATGGGGATGCTCAGATCGAGACGCGCCTCTTCAACTCGCTGCGGGAGGAGATCAACGACTATGTCAACCGCTTCAAGAGGGTCGCTGAAGAGCCGGCCTCTGGCGAGGAGGAAGACGTCGAGGAGGAAGGCGCGGAGGAAGATGACGCTGAGGAGGATGAGGCCGCCAAGACTTCTGCTTAAGCTGCTCCTGCCACAAGTCGCGCCTGAGGCGCAAGTTATCTTTGTTTAAAGACTTTGTTTCATTTGTGATGGTCTGTAAAACACTTTATTGTGCTGCAATGTGTGTGCCCCTCGACGGGCATTTTATCCCTATTCCATGCCTTTTTCGCTTTACGTCGTCAGGACCCGTCTCTTAGCGCTATGACTCCGCCACTACGGTATGCCAGAGCAATGACTCAGCAAGGCCGGGGGGTGTTTAAGGCTTAGAGAGGTAAGAGCTCTCGAGTCGCGATGCTCGAGGGCTCCCCTTTGACGCTCAAGCAGTCCATGAAATGCGAAGGAGAAAATACCCGCCCGAGGGACGGAAGTTGCTCGTGAGAGGAAAAACACAACGCCTGAGGTGTAAGCGCAGGACTTAGCTTAGCGAGGTTCTGGCCTCGTGGAGGGCGTTGATTTCCCTGAAGGTGTGCTTCCCTCTTTGGGTCTGGAGCGTGACTCCACGAGCCTTGGGGGGACTCTTGTTCCCTGTGTAGGTTAGAGGCGGAACCAAAGCAAAACATGGTAGAGAAACTCATGCGCGCTTATAGGTTTCCTCATGGGTGCCTCGCGAGGAGAGTAAGTACCAAAGGTCCTTAGGTGAGGTGGCAGGTTTGGGAGCAAGCCCCTGGGCCAGAGCTCTTTGGTGAGGTAACAGGCGTGAGAGCGTGCTCACGTGTTAGAGCTCGGATCCTTTTGGATTTTGCGGTGCTGCTGGGATGCTCCCGAGGCACAGTCACCGTACTCAGCCCCCGCTCGCGAGGTGCGCAAGGGGAAAGATATGAGCGCGAATGAAAACACAGAGTAATGAGAACTAAAACTCACCCCCAAAATATTACATAGCGGCGCCGCAGCGCAATGTTTCACTAGGAAACGAATTGGTTCGTTACACTTGGGCTTGCCAAGATAAAGTTTCCATGTCGAGGCATGGGGACCACATTCAGTGGCTGAGACTCTTCACGGCCTGCGGCGGCACGTTACAGGAAGAGCTCAGAGGGACTGGCCCTCAGAGAGAGAAGCTTTTGTGAAGCTTGGAGGTGAAGCTGTGCGCTTTCCTCTAGAGACAAAAAATGCCTGGTGTGATAGAGATCACGGGTAGAACTTGCGTAGATGCGCGATGTTCCAAGGGTTCTTGACCGGGATGCCGTCCTCCGTCTCGAGGCGCACCGCACCAGGTCTGGCGACATGCGCGACCCTGTAGGGGCCTTCCCACATGGGCGAGAGCTTGTGGAGACCTTCCCTGGAGAGGATCCTCCTGAGGACAAGGTCGCCTGTCTCGAGAGTGCGCGGACGTATGTGGCGGCTGTGGTAGCGTCGCAGGTCTTGCTGGTACTTTGCCGCTCTGAGGGCGGCTCGGCGGCGCAACCCGTCGAGGAACAGCAGGTCGTCGTTGTGGAGGTCTTCTTGATTGTCCTCATTGAAGGCAAGGACCCTTGCGGACCCGTGCTTGATCTCTGTGGGGAGGACTGCTTCGGCTCCATACACCAGGGCGAATGGCGTCTCACCAGTGGGCTTTGTAGGGTTCGTGCGGATGGACCAGAGCACGGAGGGGAGCTCATCGATCCAGCCCTTGCCATAGCCCTTGAGGCGGTTGAAACTTCTCGTCTTGAGGCCCTTGAGGACCTCAGCATTTGCTCGCTCGGCTTGACCATTGCTCTGTGGGTGAGCTACCGAGGCGAAACAGAGCTTGGTGCCGAGGCTCTCGCAGTAAGCCCTGAAGATGCCGCTGGTGAACTGTGAGCCATTGTCGGTGATGATGCGGTTTGGCACACCAAAGCGGCAGACCAGGCCTCTGATGAACTTCACGGCTGCCCTGGCTGGGATGGTGCGCACCGCTTCAACCTCTGCCCATTTGGTGAACTTGTCAACAGCCACGAAGAGGAAGCGGTAGCCCCCTTGCGATCTCGGGAAGGGTCCCAAGATGTCCAGCCCCCAGACCGCGAACGGCCAGGAGAGCGGGATGGTCTGGAGTCCCAGTGCAGGCTGATGGACTTGCTTGGCGTGGAACTGGCATGCATCGCAAGACTGAACGATGGTGACGGCATCTTGAAGCACTTGAGGCCAGTAGAAACCGCTCCTGAAGACCTTGCCAGCGAGGGTGCGCGCGCAGGAATGGTGGCCGCACTCTCCACTGTGTATGTCCCTGAGGAGCATGCGTCCTTCCTCAGGAGGCACACACTTGAGGGCAATGCCATTTGGGCGCTTGCGGTATAGGTCTCCCTCAAGGATGTAATAGGATTTCGCTTGTCGAGCGACTCGTTCTGCCTCTGCGTCTTCCTCGGGAAGGACTCCTTTTAGCAAGTAGTCCTTGAGCTCGTCAACCCAGCCTGTTTCTTGGTGCACCATGGTTAGCATCAGACGCTCCCCTGAGGATGGGCCACAGTTGGGTGCGCCACCTGTGGGAGGTGGTGGGAGTACTTCGTCTGTGCTTGTAGCTGGTGCTTGCAGCGGCTGCTTTATGGACGCCTTGGAGAGCCTCTCTTCAAAGACACCTGCGGGCTGGGCCTCCCTTCGCGATGCGCGCTTGGCGATGTCATCTGCTTCCTGGTTCTCCTTGCGCGGGATGTGCATGAGCTCCATGCCCCTGAAGTGCTTCTCGAGCTTGCGGACCTCTTCAAGGTAGGCAGCCATATGGCTGTCTTTAGGGGTGTAGCTCTTGTTGGAGAAGTTGACCAGGAGCTGGGAGTCGCCTTTGATGAGTAGGTGCTTGACACCGAGGGCAATGGCAGCTCTGAGCCCGGCGAGGAGGCCTTCATATTCAGCGATGTTGTTGGAGATCTTGTCCATCGTGAACACAACTGGATGGCATAGTGGAGCTTGTCGCCTTTAGGTGAGGTCAGGACAACGCCAGCGCCTCCGTTGCGGCAGGAGAAAGCTCCATCGAAGTGCATGGTCCAGTGGCTTGGCATTGTATCTCCAGGCGGTATAGTTTCTGCTTCAGGAGGCTCTTCAGGAGTTGGGTCTGTCCATTCGGCGACAAAATCTGCCAGTGCTCTTCCTTTGATGACCCTTGTGGTGTCAAAACGCAAGTTGAAAGGCTGCAGCTCGATGTTCCACCCTGCTACGCGATCAGTGGCGTTGGGGTTGCGCAGGATTTGCTCCAGGGGAATGATGTGACCACCGTGACAGGGTGGCCCTGGAAGTAGTGGCGCAGCTTTCTGGAGGCGATGAGCAGGGCGAGAAGGAGCTTCTGCTGCGTAGGGTACCGCTCGCGAGCATCTCTTAGCACAGTACTGACATAGTAGACTGGATGCTCGACAAGGGTTGTGGAGGGTGACGCGGCGTTGGCTCCCTCGAGGACTCCTCAGGCCCTTTGGCGAGGTTTCCTTGTGGAGGAGTCTCAGCAGGGGTGCCTGTAGTAGGCTCGACAGCTGGCTGTGGGTCTGGCTCTGGGCCTGGAGGGACTTTTTCCTTGTCGGGAGGCTCTGGACTTGGAGTGGCAGCACTTTTCTTGGGGAGGACTGGCTCTTCTCTTTCGACCACCAGGACGGCGCTTGCGGTTTGTGGAGTGGCTGCAAGGTACAGCTTTAGATGCTCGCCCGTCCTGGGGGCTACCATAACTGGTGCGCTAGCCAAGTACTTCTTCAAGTCCTCAAATGCCTTGTCTGCCTCTGGAGTCCACTTGAAGGTGCCGGACTTCTTCATGATCTTGAAAAATGGCAGGGCCCTCTCGCCAAACTTGGAGATGAAGCGGCCCAAGCTGGCCATGCACCCAGCTAGGCGTCAATTTGGCAATGGATATCCATTCCCCGATAACCGGTGGTTAATTCACCCATTAGGGGACAGTTTTGGTTTCATATTGCTACCCGTGGGGATCTTATCGGTGCTAAAACACTATCCAACGGTTATTGCGGTGACGGATCTGGTACACCACTATCCATACCCGACATACCCGGTACCCGCTATGACATGTGGGGCCAGGATACCAGAGGGAGTTAGACACATGTATATATGCCCCAAAAACCTAAACCCTACCATTTTCCCTCCCGCTATCCATTCCCCTCTTCTCAGCCGCCGCAGCGCACGCCCTAACCCTAACCGCGCTCCCCACTCAGCCACTCCCCAGCCGCCGCACGCAGCAGCAGGGCAGCACGTTTGGAGTCCCAACGTCCAAAATTTATCATCTTTCGAATTCTGAATGTTATGGCATGTGTGCCTTTGGTGATGTGTGCCTTCGAAAACTCCCATTTATGTTATGTAATGACTAAACGTAATTGTGATCTGGATTCAATGTGTTAAACACTTTTATTTGTGCCCGTGTGCCTTTTTGCTTTTAACTTTGATATATTATGTTGTTGTTATATATTTCGTGAACTGTCATTTATGTTATCTATTTGTGGATGTGTGCCTTTGTGAACTCTTTATATTATTGTAGCTATCATATATTGTGTCTGCTCATATTTGTGTTATATCTTTGCTCTTACAGGAAATTGTTGCTCTTATTTTTATACTCAATTTGCTGACTTAGTGGATATGGTTAACCGATGGTTATTTGTTACCCGATGGGTAGTGGTTATGGTATGAAACCTGTCCCCGTAACAGTTATTGGGGATGGGGACGGTAAGAAATTTGTTTCGTGGGGATGGTTATGGTATTGCAATAACCGGTGGTTAGTATACCCGTTGCCACATTGAGCTAGGCGCTGCATGTCCTTGAGGCGGCGAGGTGGCTGCATTTCTTCTATGGCCTTGATCTTGTCAGGGTTTGCTTCTATGCCGCGATGGGACACGAGGAAACCGAGGAGTTTGCCTGAAGGTACCCCGAAGACGCACTTGGCGGGGTTTAGCTTGATGTTCACCTTGCGCAGGCTGGCGAAGGTTTCCTCGAGGTCCTTCAAGAGAGTGTCTCCCTCGCGAGACTTGACTACGATGTCGTCAACATATGCCTCTGCATTTCTTCCCATCTGAGCCCCCAGGGCGATCCTCATGAGCCTCTGGAAGGTGGCGCCGGCGTTCTTCAACCCGAAGGGCATGCAAGTGTAGCAATACACGCCACAGGGGGTGAGGAATGCTGTTTTCTCCTCGTCCTCTTTAGCCATTTTGATCTGGTGGTAGCCTGAGAAGGCGTCCAGAAAACAGAGGAGATCACAGCCGGCTGTGGAGTCCACGATCTGATCAATCCTTGGCATGGGGTATGGGTCCTTGGGGCAGGCTTTATTTACATCAGTGTAATCGATGCAGAGCCGGCCTCCCCCATTGGGTTTTGGGACAACCACGCCATTAGAGACCCAGGTGGGGTGGGCAACTTCTCGAATAATGTCTGCTGCTTTTAGCTTTTCTACTTCTTTGATGATGAAGGCTTGCTTCTCAGGGGCTTGTTTCCGTGCTTTCTGCTTGACGGGGCGTGCGCTTGGACACACAGCTAAGTGGTGCTCGATCACCTCCCTTGGTACGCCGGACATTTCTGACGGAGTCCATGCGAACATGTCAGAATTTGCCCGAAGGAAGGCGACGAGCGCGCTTTCCTATTTGGGAGGCAAGCCAGCGCCTATGGTGACGCTAGCCCCCGAGCCCTCAGCCCCCGAGTCGCTGGTGCTCAGCGACACCTTCTTTGTAGCGGCCTGCTCCTGAGAGAACAGCTGCTTCTTCTTCTTGGGCCTCGCGAGGGGCTCCAGGTCTTCGTCAGCAGGAAACGCCATGGCAGCGGCTTTGTAGGCGAGCTCGACAGCGCGTGTAGCGTCCTGTACGTGACCATGGATGGTGATGGTGCCGCCGCTGCCAGGGATCTTGACCATGTTGTAGGCGTGATGCGTGACGGCCATGAACTTCGCGAGGGCGGGGTAGCCGAGGATGGCGTTGTAGGGCAGGCCAATGTGCGCGACGTCGAAGTCGATGAGCTCGGTGCGATAGTTTTGCTGCGTGCCAAAGGTGACTGCAAGCCTCACTTGCCCCAGAGGCGAGATTGAGCCGCTGGTGACCCCTGTGAAGGGCCTGGAGGGCATAAGCCACTCGTAGGGCACTTGAAGCGTCTCAAAGGTCTCGACGGAGATGACGTTCAGGCCTGCACCCCCATCAATGAGCGTTTTGCCGACGGCGATATTGTTGATGGTGGGGGTGCACACCAGCGGGAGGGTGCCTACAGTCTTGGTCGACTTGGGGTGGTCCTTGGCGTCGAAGGCGATGGTGTACTGAGACCACTTGAGGGGACGCGATGTCTCCACCCCAGGCAGCGCTGCGTTGAGCTCACGGGCGAACTGCTTGAACTGATTGTTGGACTTGGGCGCCTGAGCCCCGCCGAGGATGCACGCCATGGCGCCTCTAGGGGCCTGGTAGCCCCCAGGCTCCTCGTCAGGGAGGTTGTTGTTCTTCTCAGCGGCGTTGGCCTGAGTCCCTTGAGGCTTCTGGTAGCCACCTTTGCGTCCGCCCTTGCGGTAGTTACGGCCTCTGCCGCGACCACCGCTGCCTTCTTCCTGCTCGCGCTTCTTGCTCAGCTGCTTGAGGTCGTAGCAGTTCTCTGTCGCGTGGCCGCGCCTGTTGTGGTAGATGCAGAAGGGACGGTTGTCCATCTTCTTCTCGCCATCCTCTGCAGAGTCCTCTCGAGCGTGCTTAGCGCCGGGCTCAGCAGCCAGCACAGCAGTAGGCTTGCGCTTGGTCTCGTCACGCTTCTTGTGGGCCTTGGATCCTTCTGGAGGGTCGTCTGCAGAGGCCACCTTGGTGAAGAGGAGACCCTCTTCGGCCTTGGCACACTTGTCTGCGATGTCGAAGAGCTTCACGACAGAGGAGAGGGTATCGTGGATGCCGAGCTTCTCAAGCATCCTGCGGTTGGTGACGCCCTCTCTGAAGGCAGCAATGACGTGCGAGTCAGGGATGTTGGGGATTTTGTTGCGGACTTGGCTGAAGCGCTGGATGTACTTGCGGAGAGTCTCGCCAGACTTCTGGCGTACGGCGCGCAGGTCGTTGTAGGTGAGGGCGCGCTCGTACGTGCCCTTGAAGTTCGCGACGAACTGCTTGCAGAGGTCCTCCCAGGAGTCGATGGAGTCCTCAGGGAGGTTCAGGAGCCACGACAGGGCAGAGTCCCTGAGGGCGTGCGAGAACCAGTTCGCCATGACCTTGTCGTCTCCTCCCGCAGCTTGGATGGAGGTGGTGTAGAGCTGCAGGAACTCGATGGGGTTGTTCGTGCCATCGTAGCCCTTGGGGAGGTCTGGCCTGAACTTCTGCGGCCAGACGACGCGGCGCAGGTTGCGGGTGAAGGCCGTGCAGCCTGTGGCGTACGTGGCCACGCCGCCCTGGAGAGCTCTGCGGTTTTGGCGCCCGGCCTGGCCAATTTCCTCGACGATGCGCTTCTGGAGGTCCCGCTGGCGCTCCATCTCCACCCGCGCGTCCGGCGGCGTCCGCTGCACGATTTGACAATCATGCGGCGAGGACGCGTGAGAGGCGGCTTTGTTTGCCGCAGCCGGAGGTGGTCCTGGCGGAGGCGGAGGCGGAGGTGCTCCATGCGCGGCGGTGCCTGCGCGCCCGGAGTTGTGGTGCACCAGGGAGCGCGAAGGTGCTGGAACCGCGCGCGGCGCAGCCGCGATGTCGACGAGGTGCTGGAGACGGCCAAGCCAGTTGTCGTGCGCCTCGGCGGTGGGGCGGTAGCGGAAGAGCTCTGCTGCCATGAGCAGCGCAGTGTTTGGGCTGGGCGCCGGGCGTCCAAGCGTGGACGCGCTTTGGCGCCGAGATGGATGCGAGGACTCAGCGTCCTCGCTGTGCTCGTGGTCGACGTCTTCGTCGTAGCGGTCGTCCTCATCCTCGGGGTGCTCCACGCGTGGCTCCGCAGTAGTGCGCCCCGAAGCGCGGTTGGTGCGCGGACGGCCGCGTGGCCTGGTGGTGTGGACGACGGGCTCGGTCTCAGCTCTGCCTGACGCGCGCCGGTTGGCGCGAGCAGCGCGAGTGTCCGCCATGGCGCAGAGGTCGATGGAGGTTGAATGCGCGCCTCAGCCCCCTACCTGGCGCGCCAATTGTCGGAGAATGACTCCCACGAAACAGGGGCAGTCACACTCGCGAAGAGAGTTCGTGTAAGGGGCTGAACACGACGTCAATCAACCCTCATCCGGCGCGGCGACGCTGCTCGTCGTGCCTGAGGAGGGACATCACGGCAGAGAGAGACACGGCGCGTACCCAGGTTCACGGCCCTCTTGTGGAGGTAAAACCGCTACGTCCTGCCTGTCTGTATTGCTGCTTGTAGAGGTTACAGTACAGCGTGCTTGCCGAGGGCACAGCTATGGCAATGGCGTGTACAAGGGGAGGGAAACTACTGTCTTCTTCTCCCTTGCGCGCAGTAGCTAGACTAGGAGTAAAATGTGTTCGATCCCTTTAGGGTGGTGCACCAGCTCCTTTTATAGGCGCCCCGGGCCTCCTCCCTGTCCTTGTGCAGCGGAGGGGCTACCACATGGCGACAACGGTCGGGAGCACGGTGCACCGCTGCTTGGGTCCATGAGCGCGGTCCATGGGCACAAAAGCTGAGGCCGCAGCAGAGAGGCCGCCGTCCATCCAGGACGGCCAGCTGCTGCCGCAGAGGAGCGGGGGAGTCCCCACGGTGACGTCGCGTTTGGCGCGTAGCGCCGGCCTGCTCCCTTATCACCAAAGAGGAAAGCATGGTGGTCTGCGCCGTTGCCCCCGCTTTGTTGACTCCTTTATCACCAAAGTGGGACTGTAGCTCCGTCGTCACCCTGCGCAGAGGCGCGGTCACTCTGCGGCCGCTGCGGAAGCCATGTGCGCTCCGCAGAGCTTGCTTTACAGTGAAGGAACCCTCGCGTGGGCGGGAACGCCCTGTGGAGGATTCTGCGTTGACTTCCCCTCAGGGAAAGCCTCCTTGGAGAGGGGGCAGCGGAGTAGAGGCTCCACAGGCCTTAGCTGCCTCCTCAGGCCTCCGCGGGGCGATTCTGCCCCGCGGGCTCCCCAGGCTTGCAGACCTGGTCCTTAGCGAGATTCACTCGCCGAGTGTTGAGGGTTATAGAGGCCTGGCCCAGTACACCATGGTTCTTACTGGGCTGACAGTGTACTAGATTGAGATTCCCCTAAAATGACCAGTTTAAGAGTTATGGTTATTTTAGCGGGCTTGCTAGAGTTGTTCTTAAGAGTTAATGAGACAAAACCACAAGTGAAGAAGAGGTAAATGATCTCGTGAAAGTTAACAAAAAAAAACATAAAGTGGTATGGGGGAAGAGGCATCAATATATAGAGATGTTGCCTGCATCATGAATAGAATTAATATTCACATCACCATCATAGCTAGTACCTATCTCATGCTAGCTAGGATGCGAGCTTGCTGAAGGAATCTGAATTTAGGATTTCTAAACATGATATTTTTTAAAGTTGCTTCAAACTCAATTTTAAAATTTGAAACTTCCTAGAAAATATATTCCACTTCAGAAAAACTAACGGATAATCGCTGAAAAAATCAAAACCTAAAATTATAAAACTGGTTTCTTGCGGTTAAGGTGGTAGTGTTTCGTGTGGAAGAATGGTGATAATTCATCAAGATGCATGGCTACGTAGTTTACTTGAAGTTCTATAGAACTAGTAGGGACTGTACAAGAAAAGATAGACGTCCCATAGCTTGTGGAGAGCAAAAGCAAGAGTAGCCAACTAGCATACGTTGAGAATGACACAGAGGTCACGTATATGGAAGGGCTGCGAAGAAGATACAATTCTTGATTTATTCGGCGAAATATGCCTGATATGTCTCAAACGAATTGCTCTTATTCGTGGTAACACGTCCTTTTCATTGGAAGGGCTGCGAAGAAGATACAATTGTTAATTTATTCGGCGAAATGTCTCAAACGAATTGCTCTTATCCGTGGTGACATGTCCTTTTCATTGGTGATAATAGTCTCCGGATGAAAAAATAAAATAGTTGAAAATACAATTTGATTTGCACATAGATTTTCTTTTTTGCGAAACACAGTACAGATGCAGAGTTCACATACACGTGCATACACTTACCCCTAATGCTATGAGCACCTCCGAAAATACTGAGCCGGCTGGTCGGGTCTTGATATTGACGAAGTCATCACAAACACCTCGTTATCGAAGAGAACGTCACCTCCTACTGGACAAAATTCCGCCTTAATAGAAACACCAGTGTCAGCATCTCCAACGGCACCCGCCCAATTTGTGTCCGACACCCTTGAATTGTGCCCTCTTTGGGGTGCCGGACACATGTCCGGTCAAAATCGGAGGAGTGCTCACAGCGGCACCCCCAAACAGACCAGACAAGTGCGGGTTTATGTGATTTTCTATAAATTTTATTTTTGTACCTGGTGTTTAGGTCTTGAAAAAAATAAAAGGTATGACCTCACCTAGCCACAGAAAATCAGAAAATCCCATAAGTGGATAGCAAGCATAGGAAGGCCACCTGATATACTCCCTGGATCTTCTGTGGCCATATAGCACTAACACACAATGTGTGTCGGTGTGCTTGGCAACAGAGGATCCAGTGAGTGGATCGAGGCCACTTGATCCACTCATGGATTCTCTGTGGCCATATAAACATTTAAAACTTAACACATCTGCGTGCACACGCACAGAAACTCCTCCTGTGGATGGCTCGCCCGCCTCGCCGCGCTCAAGAGTGGATAACATGTGGGGCAGCCCGACCCAGCAGCGTGCCCGGACATTGTCCGACACCCCCGAGAGACCCTCCAAACTTAGGGGTGACTCGGGAGTACCAGACATAATTGGACTAGGTCCAGACACTTGCCGCTGGGGGACGATTTCTGCGTCCGCCCCCCCCCCCCCCCCCCCCATTGAAGTTTTGAGGTCGTTTGGCGGGAGCCGGTGGAACCACCATACTACTATTCAGCCATTGGTTGGTTCTCACTTGCGAAGTTTTGACAGAACATACCACATCGACGAACGTAATGTCAAAAAGGACCACCTGCAGAAATATTTGTCAAAAAGGACCACTTCAGTCGTGGCGGCAGGCGCCCCAGGCGACACGTGGCGCCTGCCGCCACGGACGGAGGTGACAGGAGAGGCCGCCTGGGTCGCTGGCGGCACGTTGCTGCGAAACGGATTCCCAGCGCGCTGAACGGAATCTCCTTTCGCGTGGGTCCTAGCCGCCTGGGCCCGTGGCGGCATGCTGAGGTGGCGGATAGGCCGCCTCGGCCGCTGGCGGCACGTCTCCTGCTTCCCGACAGCGCGTGCAGGCCGCGCGGGAAAAGACTGACGGGGACGCCGCCTGGGCTGTATCCTGCGAAGTTCTCTCTGTATCTCCTGCCAGGTCCTCGATGGCCACCCATGATTCATGAGTGTCACAGATAGGTCACGGAGAAGAGGTGTACTACTAAGAACTTCCTCAATTGGCACTAGCCTATTATCTACCTTGAGCTCGGCCGCAGATCACATAAGGCGTTCAGACATTCTAGAATGAAAACTACGATCTTCTCCCGTCCAGCCCGACATGTTCACTGGACTGCTTAGGGAGCTCAGTGAGGAGGGGATTTTATAGGAAGGGAAGGGAAGAAATGGCCGAAAACGGTGGCGGGAGAAAATGGCACGCGAGAGCACCGGTGGCGAGAAAATAATGACGGGAGTAGCGGTGCCGGGAGTAGCGGTCGATTTTTATAGCCGAGCAGTCACATGCGCACTCACTAGCAGCTGGAGAAGTGAGCAAAATTTTCTATCAGCGCGTGTGAGTACTGGGAAAGAAAACACCAATATTTGTCATTGATGCCTCAAAATGAGCAAAAGGTGCTGCCTCAAAATGAGCACAATGGCAGTCCTTAGTCAGTGCATGGGGCTGTCGGCAGTCTTTAATTAGTGGAAAAATCAGTGTGGCTCTGCATGCTGCGCGTGCGCCTGTCGGCATCCTGGCCAAAGGCCGCCAACGGCCCAGGCGGCCTCTCCGCCACCTCATCATGCCGCCACGGGTCCAGGCGGCTGGGACCCACACGGAAGGAGATTCCGTTCCGAGCGACGGGATTCGGTTTCGAAGCAACGTGCCGCCACCGCCTATGGCGGCCTCCCCTGTCGCCTCCATCCGTGGCGGCAGGTGCCACGTGTCGGCTGGCGCGCCTGCCGCCATGACCGATGTGGTCCTTTTTGACAATTTTTTTTGTAGGTGGTCCTTTTTGCCATTTCGTTCGTCGATGTGGTTTGTTCTGTCAAAATTTCCTCACTTGCACGTAGATCTGCTACGAGAATTTTGGCATCATTTTGCTGGTACATAAGGGCAACATCTTGATTGTATATTTCGCATATCTTCAACAAACAAAATCATTTCAACCTGCAGCTGAACATTAGCATAATCCGAGCCACAAACAGAGTTGCATCACATCGTATATCATTCAACACAACATCCATCACGTCCAAACCACGATCGAGGCGCATTTCTGAAAGTGGTTCCACGGCCTGACGTGCACAAGACAAGTCACGTCGTCAGAGGAGCCAAAAAGATCTCGACGTTTCCTCGTGCGCTACTTCTTCAATCGGCCATCGCTGTCCAGTATCTCCCTTGCGCTCTACTCCACCACTCACCAGCAGTAAGGAGATCGGGATTCCGTCCAAAACATGTCGACTCCGAGAATCCGACGGGACAAGTGCAGCCTCGTTTCATTTTTCCAGCTCCGATAAATCCACGTCTCCGGGCCCAGCGCACCTGTACCATGATTGACGCCGCCAGGTCTTTCCAGCCTCACCATCGTCCTCTCGCTCTCCTTCACAGAAAAAAAAATCCCTCACGAGTTCCGCGAGCGGAAGAAAATTCGAAAGCGAGAGGGGACGAGGGGGAGCATGGCTTCACGTCAAGCCTTCCCGCCAGCAGACAGGGCACTCGCTCTCATGGCGGGGCTGGGACGCTGGGGTCGCTGTCCCCGCCGCACCGCAGAATCGGATCGTGGAGCTGGTCGCTGCTCCCTGCTTATAACAGCCACATGGTGCGGGTAGCAGCTTCGACTCGGCCAGGAGGGAGAAGATGGGGGAGGCGGAGGAGGCGCAGTCGCTGGCGCTCACGCCGACGTGGGTGGTCGCCTCCGTCTGCCTCGTCATCGTCGCCATCTCCATCGCCGCCGAGCGCCTGCTCCACCGACTCGGCAAGGCACGATTACCACCTCCCGAGCTGCTCCATCCCTCTAGTTGCTTTGCTCTGCTGCTACTAATTCATTTCCCCCTGTTGCTGCTGTTTAGTGTTCACTCTGTTAAGCATATTTGGCTTTCCTGTGTCAGGCATGCGCATTTCTGATATTAATCTTTGAGTGGCATGCTAATACAAAGTTTAGAGACTGTTTGATATTCTGCAACGGACTAGTGTGAATGAAATTTCTTTTTTCAATTAGCAAACTAGATTTACTTGTTTCCGAGGATTAGCGACCTATGATAAGGGAGACAATTGTACAAGGACCTTTTCGTGCATGATAGTACTACTGTTTATGAAGTAGCTTTTGAGTCATAAATTCCATTTACAGTAACAGCTGTCTGGTTTGCCTTTACTCACCCTTTTTTTTGCTTGTGCAGGTGCTCAAATTCAATGGCCAAGAAGCACTGTTTTCAGCCCTGCAGAGGGTCAAAGAAGGTAGCATTTGTTGAGACAATGGGCAGCAGCCTTTCATTCATTCAACAATTGTTCAGTAAAAACAATAGCCCTGATATCCTAGTTTTTTGTTTGTTTTTGAAAACTGATATCAAAGTTCTTAGTTACAAATGATGCATAACTTGTTTTGTACCGATAACACAGCAAAGTATCACCTCACTTATCCCGCACATCTTGGCCAGCACAACTGATGTAAACTGCAACACCTAAACTGAATATAATGAATGTCAAAAGTAACATCTGATACCAACCGTCAAACATTTTCCATGACTCAACAGACAGAATACTGCTGCATATTACAGTTTGTTCACTGCCTAATTCTTTTATTGGTTACTTGTGCAGAGTTGATGATTCTGGGTTTCATTTCTTTCCTACTAAGCGTCTGTCAAAATCTCATCAATCACATTTGTATACCGGAGAGTGCTGCACGTATCATGCTTCCATGCATTGATGATTCGTCTGAAGCCAGAGAAGATGCTGCCAAACTTTGCAAGAGAAAGGTAGACCATGAAGTATAAATAAACCAAGATAGTACTCCCTCTGGTCCTAAATAACTGACGCGAAATATGAACTATGCGCGTACAAATTTGTTAACAGCTTCGGACAATTAAATGGGATCGGAGGGATTACTTTACTTGTTCATTATTGCCTAAAGATTTGATTGTAGTGGATATTTCATTGTTTCTATTTAATGGCAACTGTTAGGCATTACCAGCCCGAGTATTGCCAAGATTATTTTCCAGATTAGTCCTTCTAAAACATCATTCTTGCACTTGTTCAGGGTGAAGTTCCCATGCTATCTGAAGAGGCTTTGCATCAGCTACACATATTTATCTTTGTACTTGGTGTGGTCCATGTTCTGTTCTGTGTTACGACTCTGTTACTTGGTGGAGCCAAGGTACAACTATTAATACTGTGGACGAATATATGTTCCGCGTGATATGCTAGTCATGGTGACATATTTAGGGTAATCTCCTGTAGATGAGGAAATGGAATAAATGGGAGAAAGACATTCACCAAGGAAGACTCAAGGAGCGAGAAAAGAGGTCGAGCTGGATGAAATCATCTATTGTAAGATGGATTGTAAGTATCTGATCCTCTTATTATGCTTCTCAATTGTTCTTGTTCTACATATGAAGATGGCATGGGAATAAAATGTGTTCTTGTTCTACTATCCATGAGTTATTTGGCTTCACTAAAGAAAAATAAAAACTGAGCCTTAGTGCCTTTCAGATACTTGTCGCCACAACCGCGAGCCTCGGACGTCTCCTCTCTCCCTACAGTAGAGAGAGGCGATTTTTTCGCCGCCTGCAGATCCACCTCGTCCGCCGTCGATCCTGCTGATCCCTCGCCCTCCGCCGGCCGCTCCGGCGGCGGGAGGGCGGGGGATCTCGTTTCGCGTGTGTGTACATAGCGTAGGGTGTGTGGGCTCTCCGGCCGGCGGCGCCATGGAGGGATGGTGCTGTTGGTTTTTTGGTGCAGGTTGGTCCTTCCTCTCGCGGCGGAGCTCGGTGGAGATCCGCGGTGCCATGCCTGCCCCTTCGCTCCTTGGGACCTCTAGGTCCTCTGGGAGCGCCTTCCCCTTCCCGGATCTGGCGTGGCGGCGGATCTGGGTCGACGCTTTTGAAGGTGATGAAGATCTGATCCAGATCGAGGGCGTCGTCGACGTTGCAGGTGGAGGCTCGTTCGAGCTGAGGACTGTCGACTTCCCGTCCACCTGGGGACTCCATCTGATCCAAGGCTGCAGGGATGGAGCGGTGGCGGCGCGCCGGCAGAGCGTCTTCTTCGACGACGGCGACCTCGTAGTCTATCAGGACCGGTTTGTAATTTTCTTACTTCTTGTGGTTGGTTCTGTAAGGACTCTGGTGTAAGATCTTCGGATCCTTCTTCACAAAAAAAAAAAAAAAAAAACTGATTTTTTTAGAGTGGCATCAATTTCTTTATGCAACTAAGTTTTACATAATAAAATACATAGCTGCATATGCAACAAAATAGGGGAGGCGTTGTGAGTACGTTATTTGTGAAAAATAACCATGTCCCTTGTGTGGTCAAATTATTGTTCGTGAAAATGAGCAGAACACTAGAAGATGGTCCATTGTTAGCAAAGGTTTACTATGGTCTGCAAAGCTATTATGACATCATGGTATAAATGGTATGAGCACAAAGTGCAGTGCTGCAATTATTTTATTACTTCAGTCTTCAGGTGTCCCTTGGCAAGAAAGCAATACCATGACCAAACACTCATGTAGCATCTAATGCAATGAACTGATCACAGTAAAACATTTGTTTTGACCGAGTATCGTAGTATGCATACTTATTTCTAAGTTGGTATTCTTTATGTTCAAAATTTTGTAACAAATTTTCGAAACTCGGTATGTCATCTACATGCTGATTCCAAAGGTTTTATTCCTACATGATTTCAGATGGCATTCTTCAAGCAGTTTTATAATTCTGTTGGTAAACCAGATTACCAAGTACTTAGAGCAGCTTTTGTTCAGGTAAAATGTACTTGTCGTTTCTTCTGCACAATCGTAAATGTCCCGATTTTCTTAGTGAAACTAATAGGACACTGCCGTTTCTATCTCTCCCAGCGACACTACCCAAATCGTCCAGACTTTGATTTCCACAAGTACATGGTTCGTGCTCTTGAGCATGACTTCAAAGAAGTTGTTGGAATCAGGTTAGTATTGGGTAAATTCTAACTTTGATCCCTTCAGAGCTATGTCTTTGGTTTATCTAACGATGGTCACATCTATGCAGCTGGTACCTATGGCTTTTCGTTATCCTGTTCTTGCTGCTGAATATAAATGGTAAGTCTCAGTGTCCTCGTTGATTTGTTTGGACCATACTTCACATCACATTAAACCCTTATCTAGGTTGGAGCTGTATGAACTAGCTTGCTTTTCTGTCAATGCAGGGTGGCACACATACTTCTGGCTATCTTTCTTGCCCTTAATTGTAAGTACCTGACCGACTATCACTCTAGTAAATACATTTTTACTTGTGACAATGTAAGAGATTCTTACTGCTTGGGGTAAATAAACTTGCAGCTTCTGCTTATTGTTGGCACAAAGCTGGAGTACATCAGCACTCGGCTGGCTCAAGAAGCAGCAGAGAGTTCAGATGAAGTATCTGCAAACCCCTGGAACAAGCCATGCAAGGAGCACTTCTGGTTTAGCAACCCGAGGGTTGTCCTTCATCTGATCCATTTCATCCTGTTCCAGAACTCCTTTGAGATGGCGTTTTTCTTCTGGGTCTTGGTGTGTTTTCGAATTATCATTTGTCTTAGTTCTGCACTTTGTACAAATGCATACAAGTACACACCACAGGGCTAACCAATTTGTAAACATTACAGGCAACATATGGGTTTGATTCATGCATCATGGAGAAAAGATCCTATGCCATTCCAAGACTTGCCATTGGGTCAGTGCAAAATCTCCACTTCTTCCTTAATCCATTTCTTTTCTTTTTTTGACGGGACCTTGATCCATTTCTGATTAGCTAAGATACATAACTGACAAGTCTGCTTCTGCGCTGAACTTGCAGGATCATCGTCCAGGTGCTCTGCAGCTATAGCACCCTGCCGCTATATGCCATTGTCACCCACGTAAGATCTCACTCCATCGCCATTAATTCACCAAACACTTAGTCACTGACTGCTTAGCTCGAGTCTGACAGTAGCTGATCGTAAAATTGTTATGGATTATGGATCATATCAGATGGGCGGCGACATCAAGCTGCAGGCGTTCGGCGAGCACGTGCACGTTTCCGTGCACAGCTGGGCGACGGACGTGAAGAAGACCACGTCTCTGCCGGCGCATCCACACGCGCACCATCAGCATCAGCACCCGCACCAGCACCTGCGGATCCCGTTCCTCAGCAAGAAGAGGCACAGCACCCGCGGCGCCGATACCGAGGAGGCTGCGGCCGAGGCCAGGGCAGCGGAGCACCACGCCGAGAGCTCCGGCCCGCCCACGGCGCCGCCCCAGCTGATCGACGACCTGGAGGAGATCGTGACGACCACGGAGGAGGATCATCGTCGCCGCAACGGTAGCTTATAGTAGCTGCCGTAGGAGCTCGCATTCCTAGCGGCATGGCGGCATGGCGCGTCGGTGGCATTTCGCTCCGTCGTCGTCAGGCCGGCCCGAGCCCGACGCGATGACGCCGACGCCGTCATCGTGCCGCGTGTTAGTTCTGGGGCCTGCTAGGACATGTTGCTATTAGGGCACGAGCAATGGAAGCAATAGTCCGATGCTGCCTTATGTCAGAAAAAATAATAAAAGAATGTGAAGCAGTAGGTGGGAACAAAAATCACACAACGCAGACCACCACTCTACTGGGACCCACTTTGCTGCAGTTTTGCATGTCTCATCTCTTTCTCTTTCCCCGTTCTGTCCTCTCTCTTCACCTTTTTCTCTCTTTCTCGGCTGGGGAGGCGGCATCCTCTGCAGGCTACCTGACACACTGCGAAGCGACTACTGAAGCTGAAGTCTGACATCCGAGCCTACGTGGTCTGACGGGGCAGTAGGCTGGGGCTATGCGTTGGCCATGCCCTTATTAGACTCTCGCGCGATCAACACTTCGAAACTTTGAGCAGTGAGCACTCATAATGTCGCCTCCTTGTCAAGAATTTCACTTTGGCTCCTGATCTCACATGGTGATGAATATATACAAGTTTTAGACAAACATGCCATGTTTCCTGGTGAAATGACACTTGTGGTGCTCGGTGCAAAAATAACAAATCTCTGACAAAAAACAGACTTGCAAATATAGTTTTTCAGAGCACTGATTTTGTTTTTTGCACCGAGCACCTCGAGTGTCATTTCATCATGAAACTTGACATGTTTGTAAAAAACTTGTATATGTTCATCACCAAAAAGTTCTGAATTTTTCAAAATGTTTTACTATTCTTTTCGAAAATTTTAATCGGGCAAGAGCAAGTGTGTGCTCGGAAGTCAAAACGCCTTACTCGTACAAACACACACACTCGATGCTATAAGAAAACTCCCTTTTACAAAATATCTTGACAAGCTAATTAAGCTTTGTAAAGCATATAAAAATGTTAAATAAAATATAGGCATCCTGTAGTATAGTATCTTAGTTTTTTTTCTTAAACGAATGTATCCAGACGTGTTTCAGATTTACTCATTTTGATCTGTATATAGTCCACAATAAAATATCTACTCCATCTGTTCCACAATGTAAGATGTTCTAGTTAGCTCACATGTTGGCTAGCTGCAAACTCAAATGAGTACACATACACATTAAAACATGTCCACATACATCTAGATACATGTGAATGTGGACAGAAACTAAAACATCTAAATATATTTAGGAACGGAGGGAGTACAATTGTGAACAAGGAGGGGGTAGTTTATAGACGTGTGTCAACGTTCTTTGTTTTCTTCATGTATTGTTCTTTTTCCTTCATTTCTTTGTACCGACCTCTCATTGGCTCTTTTATTACCTTGCTCTCCACGTGGTTTCATGTGACTTGCCATATACTCCCCATTTTGTTATCATCAGCGTATTAATCACACCATTTTGTTTGGAGATTGATTGGGGGAATGCTGCCCATATTTTACATTACCAACTCGAAGAGGTTCGAAAGCCCAACAAATAGTGTTAGGCTGAGGCCATCAGCGATAGGGTTACGCGGGGTGGGGGATAATAGAATCCCTCCAACAAAGGAGAGAGAGCGAAACGGGCAGAGTCCAGAGCTCAATGTCGTTACCAACAAGCCGAAGAATAGAAGTTGGAGGGTTGTCAACACCATTAAAAATTTGATCATTGCGGACTCTCCAAACATTTCAAGGGATCCTCATGACAACCCAAGGTTGACCATCTTGGAGAAGCTGGTCATTTGAGATCGGTTCTCCCAAACAGAGATCAGAGTAGTACTGTTGAAGCTGATACCAGCAAGTGGGCATACGGTAAAACTTCGAGAACAAGCGAAGAAGAGGTGACTCAAAGTTTCAATGTTATGGGAACGCTCACAGTCTTCGAAAGAGGAGCATTTTTTGGAGAAAAGGTTCTTGTGAGTGTTCAGTCGGTTAGAGGAGAAGAGCATCACGAAAAAATTATCTTCAAGGGAAGGGGTGAAGACGACCAGACTTAACATAAATGTAGCCACTGGAGCCATTCTAAAATGGTTGGTGCCCCCAAACCATTTTGACACATGAGGTAGCCCATCAACAACACTGGTGGATAAGTGCACACTTTCACCCAAGCCATGGAGCGCTTATCGGGAGAAGAAGAGAGGACAACTTCGTCAAGCAGAGTGTACAGGCACATGAGCTTGTGAGACACAGTCCCGATCAAGCAGCTATGGAGGAGAAACCAGAATCAAGCGCGATCGCGGCAGATACATTAGGTCTCGTGCAATGGAAGGAAGAGGGCGGGGAACAAGAAAGCAAGTGACCACCAGACGGGCCATGAATGCCAAAAGGGTGTGGAGCATACATCCACCAACTTGACTTTGGTGAGAGAGCAGTAGAGCGGGAGCCCGCTTGACGACAAAGCACTAGAGCAAGCCCCAACGTCACGGTTGAGGGAGCATATGAACTAGGTTTCCATGAGGCAACACGAGGAGACAACAACTTGTGAACAAACCCAAGGAGAAGGCAAGCAATTTGCCTCCTCAAATCCTTCATGTTGATTCCGCCTTCGTCACTGTCAAAACAAAGCTTGTCCCACGAGATTTAGCATCTAGAACCATTACAACGGTGTGAACCAGTCCAAAAAAAACGTGCGACATCTGTTATCAATTGCATTCATAACTCCATTGGGAAGAGAGAGGGAGCACATCTTATAAGTTGGGAAGAGCATTCAGGACAGCGTTACAAAGGACGATATGAGCACTAGAGGAGAGGAAGAGGGCGCACCAGCTGAAGAGGTAGCAGTCAACTTTAGCGACGAGAGGAGAAAAAGGCGACAGAGGGAGCTTTTCAGTGAGAGGGGAAGACCAAGATAAGTTTGGGGAAGAATAGATGGGACAACCAATAATCAGCGTGACCTCGGTAGTAAACACGAGGAAACATTCAAGAACAAAGGCGGACTTGTGGAAATTGATTTCAAGACCCGTGACCAAGATAAACAAATCGAGGAAGCCTTTGAGCTATTTTTTAAGTCGCGAGTTTCTTGTTTTAAATCCATGCCTAACTATCGGTAGGTCAACTTGGTCCACGTCCGACGTAGCGGGCGTGCCCGGAGACATCTGAAAACCCCCAACCGATCCCGAATATTCGAAAACATTCGAGTGTCTAGATAAAATGGATCCTCATTTTATCAAAGGGGAGGTTCCTTGGACTTGGGTTTTGCGTCTGGACCCCTCAATCGGGCATATAGATGAGCCTTTTTTGCCACCGTTGGAGATTGTCTTAGTTCATAGACAGCCTGTACAATTTTGTGGTACTGTGATTGCCATTGTTGGAAGTTTTTTTTTTGAGATTAACGCTACCTAGTATTACTTAACCGGCACACTCGGATGCCAACACGTCTACAATGTACCCCGGTGGACAAGCCTCCCAGGTTTTACATAAATTGTTGCTACTACCATCATGCGCTAACAGATGCGCTACGCCATTAGCCGATCGCTTCGTGTGCCGAATAGCAAATTTAGCAAAACCCCGCGCCAACTGTTTTATTTCTTCGACAAGGGGACCATGATCAGATCGATCCACCTCCATGCTCCTCAGCTTCGCCACTGCTCCGAGGCAATCCGTCTCCAGAATTATTTTCGCGGCTTGCAACTTCCCAGCTAGAACCAATGCCATCCTGCACGCAAGGAGCTCAGCTCGCTCAGGGCTAGGAACCGCAGGCAAAAAACATCACTCCCCCGCAAGGAAATCGCCGTGGTGGTTCCGAATGACGGCACCACACCCGCCCTGCTCTGTCGCCGCTGAGAATGCTCCGTCCGCATTCACCTTAAGCCAGCCTTCGTCTGGTGGGAGCCAGTGCTCCACGCCAGCTGCCTGGGTTACATCACCATCAGGTTTCAGACTAGCCCACTCCTGAACCAAGTGAAGAGATCGTCGTGCAATATTCCTCAGATCTTCAATTTGCTGGTCATCCCTTGCGTCATTTCTAGCAAGCCACAGTTGGTATAAGATCATCATTCCAACTGCCAACTCCTTGTCATCCAACAGCCCGAGCCAATCTAGTATCCATCCCTCCAGTTCCCTCGCCCTACGCACCGTGTCATTAGGTGCAATCAGCTGCATCCCCGTGATGGACCGAATACAGTCCCAGACCGCCAACGAGTGCGGACACCTCCAGAATCGGTGCAGCATCGACTCGTCCCGATTGCAAGCGATGCATTTGACCCCCTCCTTGATTTGGCGGCGTTGCAATTCCTCTCCCACAGCAAGCCCATTTTTGACCATGCGCCAAACGTGGATCTTGGTCTTCCCCGGGACCGCTGCCGCCCAGAGTGACAACCAGCCTTGGTGATCATCGTAAGAGCTCGAGGAGTCCGCTACTGTACCCCTCTGCCTCTTCTTCTGCATCTTGAGATGATACGCCGATTTGACACTAAAGATTCCGTTTTTGGTGTAGTTCCAAGCTAGGTAGTCTTCTGTTCCAGCCCTGCCCACAGAAATCTTCATGATATCAACAACATCACCATAAAAAAACACAGTTTTCAGCTTATTCTCATCCCAGCCACCACCAGACTCAAGGAGAAGTTCATCTACTTTGCGCACTTCCACATTCGGTTTATGTCCCAGTGGACGTTTTAACCCGGCGCGTGGGATCCAATTATCCTTCCACACATCAATCGAGGCGCCACTACCCACTCTCCAAACCAAACCTTCAGACAAAAGTTCACTTCCATGCAAGATACTTCGCCAGGTATACGAGGCGTTCTTAGGGCAATTTGCTATAAAAAAAAGCCCCTTCCTTGAAGTATCGAGCACGAAGCACACGAGCACACAAGGACATCGGACAGGTAAGAGTTCTCCATGCTTGTTTTGCCAACAGTGCTTGGTTAAAAGCTTCATAGTTTCGGAAGCCCATCCCGCCCTTCTGTTTTGGCACACACATCCTATCCCAAGCGATCCAATGGACCTTGCGCTTCCCATCAGCAGCACCCCACCAAAATCTCAAAGTAATCGATGTCAGTTTGGTGCACATCTTCTTGGACATCATGAAGCACCCCATCGGGTACGTCGGCACAGCCTGCAATATCGATTTCACCAACCTCTCCTTGCCCTCCATCGACAGGCCCTGCCCCTTCCACCCTTGGACTTTACCATACGACTGTTCTGGTAGTTGCTGGAAGGCACCGTCCTTCGATCTCCCCACGACTGTCGGTAGGCCCAGATATTTTTCCGACAAAGCTTCACATGAAATACCAATCAGTCCTTTCAGCTCATCCCTCTTCTCCTCGGTGCAGCCCTTACCAAAGAAGATAGAAGATTTTTGCAAATTAACCCGCTGCCCTGAGCATTCCTCATACGATGACAGGATCTCTTTCAGCGTCGCGAGGCTGTCCTCGCTAGCTTCTAGAAAGACTATGCTATCATCGGCGAACAGCAGGTGTGTGATGGTAGGACCCACCACACCGAAGCTGACCCCTGCGAGCTGCCGGTCCGCTTGCGCCTTGCGTAGGAGCGCCGAGAAACCCTCTACGCAAAAGAGAAATAGGTAGGGGAGATCGGGTCCCCCTGTGAGTCCCCTGGACGGTAGAAACCCTCCCGAGACGCCTCCATTTAGTTTCATAGCAAACCTAGCTGATTTGACACATCTCATCACCATCTCCACCCACCTGCCCGAGAATCCCATTTCAACATCATCATCTCCAGGAAACACCACTCCACTCTGTCATACGCCTTCATCATGTCTAGCTTCAAGGCACAAAGTGGTTTCTTCCTCTTCATCCTCCGAATGGCATGCACGCATTCGTAAGCAATGAGTACATTGTCCGTGATCAACCGACCCGGAACGAAGGCGCTCTGCTCCTCAGAAATTAGAATTGGGAGGATTTTCTTCAGCCTATTAGCCACCACCTTCGAAGCAATTTTATATAAGACATTACACATGCTGATCAGCCTAAACTGCGATAGGAGCTCCGGATGATTCACTTTCGGAATGAGAACCAGAATGGTGTCATTGAAATCAGGAGGGCAGTCCCTCCCTTCCAAAAAATCATGAACCGCTCCACACACCGAGCTTTTTAGCAGAGACCCGTGTCTTTGGTAAAAAAGGGCAGGAAGCCCATCCGGACCTGGGGCCTTCGTAGCTCCCATCTGAAACAGTGCGCCTTCGATCTCCATATCAGAAAACCCTCCTGTGAGAGCTCTATTCATATCATCAGTCACGAAGGAGTCCATTAATTGAAGCACTCGTTCAGCATTTTAGGAGCCCTCGGACGTGTACAGGTTTTGGTAGAAAGCCAGTGCCATCTCCCGCATTCCATCATTGGTATCACACATGGTGCCATCATCTCTACGGAGAGCTCGGACCGTATTTTTGCGTCTCCTGTGAGACGCACGGTTTTGGAAGTACTTGGTGTTATGGTCACCCGCTTTCAACCACTCCTGCCTTGACCGTTGGCGATACATAATTTCCTCTCTTTGGTATATTTCGTGAAGCTTCTGTTCAATCTCTTTAACCTCCACCACTGATCCAGTGATCAATGAATTGAGCCTAGCATCAGCAAGTTTGCATCGAAGAGATTTGATTTCAGCTCTCACGGAGCCAAAAGTCTCATAGCTCCAGTATCTCATATAACATGTCATGTCACGCAGCCGCGACCAAAGACCCTTGATCCCAAGCTCCACACCCGACCGCTTCTCCCAGGCCTCCTTTATCATTTCATCGTAGCTCTCATGTTTAGTCCACATCTCTTCAAATACAAAGCCGCGAGAGGCTAGTCTGGGGCTTGCGGCCTCCGATAAAACCCTCACCAGCACAGCCATGTGGTCTGAAGTTTCAGTCACTATATGCTCAACCTGGGTAAGCGGGAACATGGACAGAAAAGGCGTCGTCGCCGTTCCTCTGTCCAAACGCACCTGCACATTGTCCTCGCCTTCTCGTTTGTTGTTCCACGTATAGGTGTAGCCCTTATACCCTAGGTCAGACATACCCCAATCTTCCAGGCAGTCCCGGAAGGCTAGCATATTTCTTTCACTCCTAGGATTGCCTCCTAGCTGTTCATGTTGCGAGAGAGCTTCATTGAATCACCCGCACATAGCCACAGGAGATCATCTTGAGTACTGAGATACCTCAACTTCTCCCAAGTTTTGTGTCGCTGATCCGACTTTGGTTCCCCATAAATTCCACTAAACCTCCACTCTTTGCCTTCAAATCGAATTTTGGCATCGATGTAATATTGGCACCAAGGACGGACAGACACCTCAACCCCTTCTCTCCACCACAACGCAAGCCCACCACTCTTCCCGACACAGTCCACAGCCACACCATTCCTAAAGCCGAGACTCCATTTGAGTTTGTCCATTGCCTTGGCCTTTTTCTTCGTCTCTGTTAGGAACACCACCGCTGGGTTGTAAGATCGTATCAGATCTCTTAACTCGCCCACTGCCGCGTCCAACGCCAGTCCACGGCAGTTACGGGCCAAGATATTCATTGCTCCCGGCGGCCCTGCCGTGCAGGGTCCGCCGATGGATCTTCTAGTCTGTCGAACACGGAGCCAGTACGCTGTTTCTTCCCAGCAGATTCTGTACTATTCTCTCCTATCACTTCAACCGGCACCGGGACCCACATCTGCTTGGTGCGGCGCTTCTTTGACCCATCAATGCCTAGTGGCATTGATGTAGTGTCCCAGTTTCCCGCCACAATCTTCCTCGGACGACGTGTGAAGGTACCAGCCTTGTTCCTCCTCGAGATTTCCCCCTGGAGATGCTTCTCATGTACTTGATGTACCAGATCCTTGCCCTTTGCCGGTTGACGCTTCTCTGGGCTTGTGACCGCGTCATGCTCTTCTCGACGCTCGCGCCCACTAGTGCGGGACGAGGTCGACTGTGGTGCCCCAAAATCGCGGGCAATATTCCTCCGAGATGGAAGATCTCTCACCGTTATCCTGTCCTTGTAGAAGCCTGATACGTCTCAAACGTATCTATAATTTCTGATGTTCCATGTTGATATTATACCAATTGTTACATGTTTTATATACACTTCATAGCATTTTTATGCATTTTCTGGGACTAACCTATTAACAAGATGCCACAGTGCCAGTTCCTGTTTTCTGCTATTTTTGTATTCCTGAAAAGCTAGTCTGTAAATATTCTCGGAATTGGACGAAACTTGGACAGAACCTCCTATTTTTCCGACATGAACACGGAGTCCAGAGGAGAGACGGAGGGGAGCCACGTTGCAGCCACACCATGGGGCCGCGCGGGCCCCCCTGCCGCGCCGTGGGGTGGTGTGGGGCCCACGTGGGTCTCCAGCCGCCGCCCTTTCGCCTATTTATTCCTCCCGACGCGAAAACCCTAAAGACCCGAGCCATTATCCACGAAAAGTTCCAGAGACGCCGCCGCCGTCAACCCTAACTCTGTAACATTCCAAGATTTTCAAAATGTTGAAAAATCAGAAAAATCAATTTTTTTTGAAAACTGATATATTTTTTATTTAAAAGTTTAAAATCATGCATGCATTCATCATCTTCTTACTTTGTTGCATTTGAATTTTCAAAAGATGGAATTATATTTCCACTTGAAAACATATTTGAGAAAATATCATAAAAGGGCATATTATGCTCTATATATAATATTTTGATTTTATGATTTTATCTGTTCTATTTTGAATTTCGGTTTTGATTCAATTATATTTATCTGAAACATATGTTTAAAATAAGTTAGTTTCAATATTTGTATTTGTGGTATTTATTTATAATAGGCCACAAATGTTTTTATTTAAAACCCTATTTTAAAATTTTACATAAAGGGTCAAATAAGCAATTATGCAACATTTTTGATTTTGTATTTTTTTTAAATGTTTGACAAAGTGTGCTTGAATAATTTAAATAATAGATATTGTTATTACAAATTTTTACAAACAAGTTTGAATTCATTTGGTGTTTTAAAACCAAAGTTATAAATGTTTTCAGAAAATAGAAAAAGAAACAGAAAAAAAAAAAATAGGAAGGCCGAGCCAGCCCAGCAGAGGCCCAGTTTCTTTCCCGCGCGCGCGCCCAGCAAGCAGCCCACGGCCTCTCTCTCTCTCCTCTCACTGACAGGTGGGACCCACCTGTCAGCTTCGTCCACCTCGCGTCAATCACGCGCGTGTCCATGGCAGGAGACACCGGAGATCGCGCTCTTCAATACGGGCGTTTAAAGCAGTGATTCTTTCTTCCTCCTGCTGGTTCAGAAGCTCTTCCCGGCACCTTGTCGGAGAGGGGAATCATCACCGGAGGGCTCTACATCACCATGCCTGCCTCCGGAGTGATGCGTGAGTAGTTCATCCTTGGACTACGGGTTCATGGCAGTAGCTAGATGGTTGTCTCTCCACTTTATGCTATCATGTTTAGATCTTGTGAGCTGCCTATCATGATCAAGATCATCTTATTGTAATGCTACATGTTGTGTTTGCTGGGATCCGATGAATATTGAATACTATGTCAAGTTGATTATCAATCTATCTTATATGTTATTTATGATCTTGCATGCTTTCCGTTACTAGTAGATGCTTTGGCCAAGTAGATGCTTGTAACTCCAAGAGTGAGTATTTATGCTAGATAGTGGGTTCATGCCTCCGGTAATCTGGGAGAGTGACAGCAACTTCTAAGATTGTGGATGTGCTGTTGCCACTAGGGATAAAATAACTAATGCTTAGCTTAAGGGTACTTTGTCAATTGCCCAGCTGTAATTTGTTCACCCAGCATGTTAGTTATCTTTTAAGTAGAGACACCACTAGTGAACTGTGGACCCCGGTCCATTCTTTTACACTGATAATACAACCAACTGCAAACATTGTTCATTTTCATTCTCTGCAATTTACTACTGTTTTCCACACCATACGTTTAATCCTTTGTTTTCCGCAAGCCGGCGAGATTGACAACCTCACTGTTTCGTTGGGGCAAAGTAGTTTGATTGTGTTGTGTGCAGGTTCCACGTCAGCGCGTCACTGACAACCTTCATAAGTGATTTCTTGCTCCTACTGGTTCGATAAAACCTTGGTTTCATACTGAGGGAAACTGCTGCTACACTGCATCATACCTTCCTCCTGGGGTCTCCCAACGAACGTGTGGTCCACGCAATCAACCTCTTTTTCTGGCGCCGTTGCCGGGGAGCTAGAGGATTTCTGCAAGGGGAGTTTCACACTTCCAATCTATTTACTTTGTTATTGTCTTGCTTAGTTTATTTTTATTTAGTCTTGTTTGCTTCATTTATCAAAAACACAAAAAAAATGTTACTTTTATTTTCAAGTTGTTATCTTTCTGTTTTGTTTTAATTTTGCTAAAATGAGTACCCCTGAGAACACTAAGTTGTGTGATTTCACTAGTACGAACAACAATGATTTCATTAGTACACCTATTGCTCCACCTGCTTCTAACGCAGAATTCTATGAAATTAAACCGGCACTTTTAAATCTTGTTATGAAAGAGCAATTCTCTGGTGTTAGTACTGATGATGTTGCTGCTCACCTTAATAATTTTGTTGAACTTTGTGAGATGCAAAAGTATAAGGATGTAGATGGTGATATTATTAAACTGAAACTTTTTCCTTTCTCTTTGAGAGGACGTGCTAAAGAATGGTTGCTATCTTTGACTAGAAATAGTATTGATTCATGGACTAAATGCAAAGATGCTTTCATAGGAAAATATTATCCTCCTGCTAAGATTATATCTTTGAGAAGTAGCATTATGAATTTCAAACAATTTGATAATGAGCATGTTGCTCAAGCTTGGGAGAGAATGAAATCATTGGTAAAGAATTGTTCCACCCATGGACTGACTGCTTGGATGATCATCCAAACCTTTATGCAGGACTAAATTTTTCTTCAAGAAACCTATTGGATTCGGCCTCTGGAGGTACCTTTATGTCCATCACTTTGGGTGCTGCAACAAAGCTTCTTGATGATATGATGATAAATTATTCTGAATGGCACACTGAAAGAGCTCCACCAGGTAAGAAGGTAAATTCTGTTGAAGAAATCTCTTCCTTGAGTGATAAGATTGATACTATTATGTCTATGCTTACAAATGGAAAAATGTATGTTGATCCAAATAATGTTCCTTTAGCTTCTTTGGTTGCTCAAGAAGAGCATGTTGATGTGAACTTCATTAAAAATAATAACTTCAACAACAATGCTTATAGGAATAATTTTGGTAATAGCAATTATAAGCCCTATCCTTCTAATAGTGGCAATGGTTATGTTAATTCTTATGGTAATTCCTAAAACAATAATAAGAGTGCACCCTCTGATCTTGAAGTCATGCTTAAGGATTTTATTAGTACACAAACTGCTTTCAATAAATCTGTTGAGGAAAAGTTTGGGAAAATCGATGTTCTTGCCTCTAAAGTTGATAGTCTTGCTCTTGATGTTGATTTGTTAAAAATTAAAACTATGCCCCATGATGTTAAAGAGAGCAAAACTGAAAGGACAATGATGTCGCCTAGAGGGGGGGGGGGGTGAATAGGCGATTAAAACTTTTCCGGTTTAGGCTTGCTAATTGCGGAATAAAACTATGTGTTTAAATTAACAAGCCAACAACCTAAATAAACTAGGCTCACCTATGTGCACCAACAACTTATGCTAAGCAAGACAAGCAACAAGGTGATAGCAATATAGAATACTTCAAGCACGAAGGCTATCACAATGTAAAGTGCATAAGTAAAAAGCTCGGGTATAGAAATAACCGAAGCACGCGGAGACGAGGATGTATTCCCGAGTTCCTCCTTGAAAGGGAGTACGTCTCGTTGGAGAGGTGTGAACCGACACAACGGTTCAACAACCACAAAGGTTTCACCCTCTTCTCCGATGAACCGCACCACAAAGGTTTGGTTCACCTTCCACTATCGGTATTTCCTTCGAGGCGGAATCCGGAGCCTTTCAACAACAATCCGGGGCACAACCCACAATGGGTTGGGGGCTCCCGAATGGCTCTCAACAACAATCCGAGGCACAACCCACAAAGGGTTTGGGGGCTCCCGAACGGCTTCAAGTGACCACACAAGGGTCCAACCACCACAAAGGCGTCTAGGGCCCGAAGACCCAAGAGTAACAAGTTCACAAGATTTCAACTTCCACGAATCCTCGTGGAGAGCACACCGATGCACCAAATGCAAAAGGCAAGAGCACAAGTGCTCAAGTCCTTCACTCTCAAATCCCACCAAAAGCAACTAATGCTTATGGGGGGAGAAGAGAGGAAGAACTAAGAAGAGAACCACACAAGAACTCCAAGAACTAGATCCACTATGTTCCCCTCACTTAGAGGAGAGATTGATTGGTGGAAATGTAGATCTAGGTCTTCTCCTTCAATCCTCCAAAGATCAAAGAGTTTGGGTGGAGGGATTGGGAGATATCAAAGAAATGAGCTTGCAACAATGGAGGAGAGAAAATCAAATCTTGCTTGGCAAAAAGCTCTACTGGCTGGAGGTAGGAGGAGGGGTATTTATACCCCTCCAGAAAAACTAGCCGTTGCAGCTCACTTCACACCGGAGTATCCGGTGCTAGTGGCCGGATACTCCGGCCATGGGGCGGAAACTCCGGTCACAGGGGGCGAACAACAAACAGGCCAGAAGAGACACAGGCAGATAATCCGGTCCCTGGGGCCGGAAACTCCGGACTGGGGCGGATACTCCGGCCCATGGGGCCGGAAACTCCGGCCCCCACCAGGGGCTGAACAACTTAAAACCTTCGACAGGGAAAACAAGGACCGGATACTCCGGTCCAGAAGACCGGAGACTCCGGCCTGAAAGCAGTGAAACAGCAAATCCTGAAATGCAATAACTTTCTCATATGAACTCCAAATCAGGTGAATCCAATTGCATTGGAAAGGTAACGACAAGTGCAAGCCTACAAATATTAAGGGTCACAAATATAGAGGAGATACCACACATGGAAGGTGTGGACCTTATCTCGAGGTGGACCGATAATATTTCCAACACCGAGAATGCAAACAAGTTTTCATCCGGACTCCGTTTTCGATGTTCTTGGGCTCGTTGGAATCACAACGAAGATCCCTTCAAGATAATGTAGAGAAACATCATAGTCCATCACGTGAGGAGGAAATCAAATGTAGAGAGGTAAAACCTCTCTATAAAGAGATGAACCGGCAAAACCTCCAAAACCGAAAACGCAACAAGTTGTCAATACGAAATCCGTTTTTGGTGAACTAGAGCTTGGTATGGAGATGAACACAAGCTCTAAATTCTCACATGGATAAAAGCCAAATAAGAACCAAGAAAGATGATGATGCCAAGTATGCAAAGGATTGAGCTCTCCACAAAGATGCGATCAAGTTACTCACTTGAGAGCCCCTCTTGATAGTACGCAGTCTATCCTAAACCCGGTCTCCCACTACACAACGAGACCGGTAAAATAGAAACCCTATCAAGATCATACCTTTGCCTTGCGCTTTCCACTTGAGCTAGATGATGACGATCTTGATCTCTTCAAGTGGACCACCTTTCTTGATTGCGCTTGCTAGCACATGCATGATGACGACTTCTCCAAATACTCCCCCATACACCATTATGGGAGAGCCTCGCTTAGCTTCGACTTCATGAAGATGATGTCTTGAATCCTTCAAGACATACTTGCAATATGCTCAACTCTACACATGACCATTCTTCATATAAAACCCTTGAATAGAGCATTGGTCAACTCTACATATATAATCTTCTAGAGTCCAACACATGAACTCCAATCTTCTTCATGGACACGATCTATAAAGATAACTCAATGCAAACATTAGTCCATAGAGATTGTCATTAATTACCAAAACCACACATGGGGCAACACATGCACTTTCAAAAACTCTCAATGCTATACAAGTCAAAATTGATAATAATGTGAGGATGTTAGCTGATTTACATGCTAGGTGGGCAAGAGAGGATGAAATTGCTAAAAAGAATAGATTTGATAGAGTTTATACTATCACTACTACTGAAAATGCTATAAACTCAAGTGTTAACAAACCTCCTACTATCAATGGTAAAGTAATTGGTGTTGGCAATGTGTCTACTTCTGTTGCCAACCGTTTAAAATTGCCCGAAAACACTGAAACTGTTCCTGATAAAAGTGCTGAAATTTTTTGAGATGTGAGAGACAATGGTCCCATTACTTTTGATAATAATGACTTTGATTTTGATGGTTGCAATATTTCTGAAGTAATTAAGTTCTTGCAAAAGCTAGCTAGAATCCTAATGCTAGTGCTATAAACATGGCTTTTACTAAACATATTACTAATGCTCTCATGCAAGTTAGGGAAGAGAAATTAAACATGAAGCTTCTATCCCTAGGAAGTTAGAAGATGGTTGGGAGTCCATCATTAAAATGAAGGTGAATGATTTTGATTGCAATGCTTTATGTGATCTTGGTGCTAGTATTTCTGTCATGCCTAAGAAACTCTATGATATGCTTGATTTAGCACCTTTGGAACACTGTTATTTGGATGTTCACCTTGCTGATAATACTATAAAGAAACCTTTGGGGAGAGTTGATGATGTTTTTATAATGGTTAACAATAACCTTGTCCCCGTTGATTTTGTTGTTTTGGATATTGAATGCAATGCTTCTTGTCCTATTGTTTTGGGAAGACCTTTTCTTAGAACTGTTGGTGCTATTATTGATATGAGAGAGGGGAATATTAAATATCAATTCCCACTCAAGAAAGGTATGGAACACTTCCCTAGAAACAAGATGAAGTTACCTTTTGATTCTATTGTTAGAGCAAATTATTCTGTTGATGCTTCATCACTTGGAAACACTTGATTCTTACTTTCTGCGCCTAGCTGAAAGGCGTTAAAGAAAAGCGCTTATGGGAGACAACCCATTATTTTATTTCTGCAAAAAAAATTTCTTTATTTGAGTCAAGGAGTTGTTTACTTCTGTAACAATTCCTTTGTATCTTCATTTTATCGCATTGTTGTGCCAAGTATTGCCTCTAATAGGAAGATGATGCTAGATTTGGATTTCTGCGCAGGAACAGATTTCTGCTGTTCACCGTTTTAATTCTGTAAAATCACAGAAAAATTATTTAAATCTGCAAAATTTTGTGCGTGATCCTCAGATATGTACGCATCTTTCGTTAGTTTAAAGTTTTTCGATCTGAGCAACGTAAGTGTCTCGAAAACATTCGTCTTTGCGGACTGTTCTGTTTAGACAGATTCTGCCATTTATTTTTCGCATTCTCTCTTTTTACTAGTGTTGAGTGGAATTCTTTTTTAGGGTGAAGAGCTTCACATAACATCAGTGGCAGTAGTTAATGTTAAAAGTAACGGTCATGTTTGTGTCCTTATAGAACATGTGAGTTTTTGATTGTGCACTAACCCTCTAATGAGAATTACTTTGAGTTTGGTGTGGCGGAAGTTTTCAAGGGTCAAGAGAGAAGGATGATATAATGTGATTAAGAAGAGTGAAGATGAAAGGACACGGATGTCGCTTAGAGGGGGGTGAATAGGCGATTTAAAATTCTTTACGGTTTAGGCTTGAATAAATGCGGAATAAAACTAGCGTTTAATTTATCAAGCACAAAACCTAAACAAGCTAGGTTTACCTATGTGCACCAACAACTTATGCTAAACAAGATATACAACTAGTGATAGCAAGATATATTACTTCAAGCTCGATGGCTATCACAAAGTAAATTGCATAAGTAAGAAGGTCGGGTATAGAAATACCGAGGCACTTGGAGACGATGATTTATCCCGAAGTTCACTTCCCAATGGAAGTTATGTCTCCGTTGGAGCGGTGCGGAGTCACAAAGTGATCCCCGAATAGCCGTCAAATGGCACACCGTAATCTCCTTCGTGCCTCCACCAATGCGGAGTGCCACGATCCACTATGGGACACTTCAGGGTGGTCACCGAACCCGTACAAGGATGAGGCACACTCCACAACTTAATTGGAGGCTCTCACCGAATTCCCGCGGCTCCCAAAGCCACAAGAATCACAAGGTTGGGGCGCGACTCCACAACTTAATTGGAGGCTCCCAACTATCCCGCGAGCCACCAAAACTCCGAGATCAACAAGGACTGTCTAGGGCACTCCAAGTACCCAAGAGGACAAGCTCTAGGGCACCCCAAGTACCCAAGAGTAACAAGCTTCTCAATTTCGATTTCCACGTATCACCCTGGAGAACTCAAACCGATGCAATGGGCAAGAACACAAGAAGTGCTCAAAATCCTTCACTCTCAAATCCCACCAAAGCAACTAATGCTATTGGGGGGAGAAGAGATGAAGAACAAAGAGGAACACCAAATTCCTCCAAGATCTAGATCAAAAGGCTTCCCCTCACTTAGAGGAGAGATTGATTGGTGGAATGATAGATCTAGATCTCCTCTCTCTTTTCCCTCTAATTGGAGGCAAGAATCATGGAGGGATAGAGAGATAGAAAAGCTCAACAAGGTCAACAATGGTGGCAAATTTCGAGCTCAAGAGTTAGGAAACCTTTGAGGAAGAAGGCCCCATTTTATAGGTCCCAAAATCCGACCGTTTGGGCCAGATTCGTGCAATCCGGAATTGGTTCGGATTTGGTTCGGAATTCCGGTTGACTCGGAATAATCCGGATGAAAACCAACTAGAATCCGGACTGAATACAGTACTGAAAAAGCCAGTTCGGATCCAGTTCGGAATTGGTCCGGAAAATTCCGACCAGTTCGGAATTGGTCCGGAATTGGTTCGGAATTTCGGAATTCCTGGAACGCCCGGACGAGAAACGCAATAACTTATGCATACGAACTCCGTTTTCGATGTTCTTGGGCTCGTTGGAATCACCACAACGAGCACGAAAAGATGATGCAGGAAAACATCATAGTCCAACAAGGGAGTATAAAACCAAATGTAGAAAGGTGAAACCTCTCTATAGAAGATGAACCGGGAGAAACTCCAAAACCGAAAACGCAACAAGTTTTTCATACGAAATCCGTTTTCGGTGAACTTGAGCTTGTTATGAAGGTCACAACAAGCTCCAAAACCACATAGAGAGATAAGCCAAATAAGAACCAAGAAAGATGATGAAGGCAAGTATGCAAAGGTTTGAGCTCTCTCCAACTGATACGCTAACGCTCAAGCGAGAGCCCCTCTTGATAGAACGGTGTATATCTAATAACCCGGTCTCCCGACTAACAACTTGAGACCGGTAAACTAGAAACCCTATCAACATCATACCTTTGCCTTGCGCATTCCACTTGAGCTAGATGACATCGATCTTGATCTCTTCAAGTGGACCACCTTTCTTGATTGCGCTTCGCTTGTGTGAAGACTCAAACATTGCTCCCCCATAATCCACTATGGGAGAGCCTCTCTTAGGCACATCTTCACATGAACATTATCTCTAAATGGGTGGCAAGCTTCAAGCCTAGGATTTCTTTGAGATGCTCCTCTTGAACTTGCGCTTCTCAACATTGATGACGATCACCACTTGACGTCATCGTTCATGGGCTATATGAAATCTTCATTAGATGCAAGCACATAGAAAGATACCTAACCACACATAGAAATGCTACACACATATCATGGTTAGTTCACAAAGCTATATGGACAATTGCTTACCATACCAAGAGATACATGATCCCACTTGGTACATCTTGTAGCTTTGTGTTGATCAATATTTTGATCAACCTTGTATCTTTTCTTCTCTTTTCAATAGATGATGTCTTGAAGAAAACCATGAATGATTACATAATCCTTTTCTTCAAGACATACTTGCGATATGCTCAACTCACATATGACCAATCATCGGATAACTCCTCGAATACCAACTTGGTCAACACATACTCTTCTTCTTGATCTTGATGCCAAATACTTCATTATATCAATATATTCATGGCATCAACCTTGAATCCAACATATGGAGTTCAAGCATGGTCTATGGACAAACACTACAAGTACAACTCAATGCAACCATTCATCCATAGGGATTGTCATTAATTACCAAAACCACACATGTGGGCGTCATGCCCTTTCAGAAGAGCTTAAGTTTGGGGATGCTCCATGGATCACCCCAGCATATTTCAAGAAGACTCAAGCGTCTAAGCTTGGGGATGCCCAAGGCATCCCCTTCTTCATCAGCAACTTATCAGGTCATCTCTAGTGAAACTATATTTTAATTCTTTCACATCATATGTGCTTTACTTGGAGCGTCTGTGTGCTTTTATTTTCAGTATTTTATTTTCTTATGGTCAACTTGATTGGACCCCAACATTCTTGATTGGGAGAGAGACACGCTCCGCTTTTTCATATGAATTCTCCTATTCTTCACTTATACTAGCTATTGCTATGCTTTTATCTTCACTTATACTAGCTATTGCTATTCTTCACTTGATTGGACCCCAACATTCTTGAGTATTCTTATCTAGCTATTGCTATGCTTTTATCTCCTGTTTTGCATGCATCTCTTATTCAGAGTTGTTAGTTCTTTTAAAGAAAGTACTCTCTTGCTTCACTTATAATTGTTTGGAGAGTTTATGTTGAAATAAATTGATTGGTGTTTGGTTGGAACAAAAAATGTAGCATGTGGTAGATGGTATAATGGAAAAAGCTTACATATTCTTGTAGATCACTGTATTGGATAATTTGATACTTGTCAATTGTTTTGAGTCATCAAGTAGTTCATGTTTAAGCTTTTGTATCATGTAGTTAAAACCTATTAATGAAGAACTACCGTAAAGCTCGTTGAAATTTGATTTGCATGATTGGTATCTCTAAGGTCTAGATATTTTCTATTAAAAGGGTTTGGTTAACAAGGAAGACAGTGTAGAGTCTTATAATGCTTGCAATATGTTTTCATATAAGTCTTGCTGTGTCGGTTGATATCCTGTGTTTGCTTCAAATAACCTTGCTAGCCTAAACTCTGTACTGAGAGGGAATGCTTCTCGTGAACCAGAACCTTGAGCTAAAATCCATGCCATCTGTGTCCACCATAACTACCTATATGTGGTATATCCTTGCCATTCCAAGTAAAATTTTCATGTACTACCTTTAAACTATTCAAAACTGTATTACTCCTATTTTGTGTCATTGTTTACCAAGCTCATGAGGACGGGGTGGATGTCTTTATGTCAACTGTCAAACAGACTTTACCACCGGACTAGCGGCATATACATCCGCTTATCCATTAATTTTGCAAAAAGCGCTGGCAAATGGGGTGCCCAGTCCCAATTAATTATAACTTTAACCGCTTAATTCTCTTCACATTTTTGCCCTGATTTATCAGTCAAGCAATGACAAACAGTGAAATATCTGCATGTGTAAACAAAAGAGAAAGAGGGATGATCTGCCTTACTGGTAGAAATAACATCCTTCATGGGAGCCGCTCTTAAAAGTCTGGTTGGCAGGGGTCATATTGTACTTTCCATTTTCTGATTCGTTGACAATTAACAAACACCTCTCAAAACTTATTTTTACTCTCTATATGATTTCAAAAACTTAATTTAGTATATCATTTTTATCCTCACATAATTTAGTAACAACTTCCAAACATGTAGGATTATCAATAAGCATAGGACCATCATCTAAAGCATTATCATATAGCATATTTAAGCAACACTCCTCATTATCATCCATAAGTTCACTAGTAGCATTATTAAAAAGTAAAGGAGCATTATTAGTTTCATCATAATAGCATGGGTTATCATATAGGACCATAGAATTTTCAGTTTCACACTCATCATAACATGGTTTCTCATAAATAACAAAAGATTTTTGAGTTTGAGTGCTATTATCAAATGTCGATGGTGAAGATGGGAGATCCAACCCTTCCCCAAGCTTAGATTGGAACACATCCATTTCAATCTCCTCTTCACGATAACAAGCGATTATAGGATCACTATTATACTTGCATTGATAGTGGGAATGTTTAACAACTCTTCTATTGCAACAAGTTATACCATGTAACTCACAAAACTGATTAGCTATTTTGTGAAGAGCTTTAAGCAATTTACCCACTCTATTTCCCTCTTTGGTTGATTGATATTCAGAGTAGGCGTCATACTTTTTAAAATAATCATTACCCATAGACATTCCAGAAAGTTTCTCCATTTTTTTATTTTTATGTGTTTTGATATATATAATTGAAAATAAAACTAATGAGAAACTCACAACCAAACAAGTTTAAAGGAACCTCCCCAAGCTTAGATGATTGCAAGATATAAAACAAGATAAAATAAATCTAAAGTCTAGTGCACACAAGAATAGAAACTTAAGCGCTACGCTCCCCGGCAACGGTGCCAGAAAAGTGCTTGATAACCCCCAAGAGCAGGGGATCACTGTAGCACCTCTCAATGTGGAAGTAAGGTATCGATCCGCAGGAGCAAGAAGGAAAAGTTATCTATTCCCTACAACTAAAGTGTCACAAGTTTTAGTTGATTATGCACTAAACAAGTTTAAAGAACAAGTGGTTGATTTAATGATGGAAGTTAATGTAACAAAACAAGAATGTAAAAGTGTCCCAATCCTCTTCAATGCAAGAGGACAAGACAAAGGTTTTCTCTTATTGGAACAATGGACATGGGTTCATGGGTTCACTTAATCCTCTCTCTCATCTATGGTGATTATCATGTTATAGATAAAGTACACACAATTGTCATGCTTTAATGGTAAACTTTATGACGGCTACATGTCCTAAAACACATAGTTGAAAGAAGTACTCATTTGTGTTGCTAGGTCACCCTCGTAAGGCTAGCGTGGTTGCTGTCACTCCCACATCATACTCTTCCTTTTTACCCCCAGATAAAGGATGTTGGCTGTATTTCACATGTCACTCAATACATATGCCGTGTCACATCGGCCATCCCGTACCTACATACATCATACTTCATAATGGACAATATTCTAAACACTAGTGCAATGATTCATATTCGTGTGCATGACCACATCTCTCTCATCTATCCACACTTGGTGGTGTCAATCACCTCATGACAAGGATAAACAAGGCATTATGCATAAATCAAACCATCACATGCATCATAGAATATCTCCAAAGTATGACAAATCATAAAATCCCAACACAACGGTAAATGCATAACAAATATCATCTCATACCACAATATCCACCATAGAATTACATAGATAGTCCATAATCATGCAAGGCACATCATATGGACTCAACAATGATCATACATAGAGAGATTGGATCAAGTTACCACCACAAACCCAAGTCCAGGGGGTGGACTACTCCCCCTTCATCATGGAGACGGTGGAGAAGTCGTTGGAGAAGATGGAGACCACCCCGGCAGCGCCCCGCCGGAGTTTTCCCCCTCCAATCTGCAGCTCCAGGTCTCTGTTTCGTGGTTTCTGTGTTTCGGCGGCGCTCCTCCGCGAAACCTCGGGACTATTTTTATAGACGTTTTTAGGTCAAGACGAAGCCACGGAGACGAAAACGGACGGCATCGGAGCCACGAGGAATAAAAGAGGTGGTCCCACACGGCCAAGTAATCTGGCCGCGTGGGACCATCTATTTCTTCCTCGGACTTCCTTTTTCGCGGATCCTTGGCTGTACGTCTTCTTATTTCCAAATATTGGGCCCCGTAAAATATTAGGTCATTTGGACGTCGTTTGGTCCCTGAAAGTCAAAAACATGGAAAAAGGGGTTTTCTGGTTCTGCAGGGTTAATTCCAAAAAATGGAAACTGTGAATTATCCCAAAATCATTATAAAACATATATAACCCATATGATGCAAATAAGTTGGAATATAAGTAATAAAATGTAAAGTTCATGTATGCATTTTACATGCATCAACATCCCCAAGCTTAACCTATACTCGTCCTCGAGTATGAAGGTGATAAAACTAACATGGACTTTGCAATTTAATACTATCAATGGATATCAAAGATGATTACTATTGCTACATAGAGTCAAATGATTCATTCTTAAAAGGAGTAGCAATATGCAAGATAGATTATGAAGTGATATCAAGTATTCAATGCAAGGATGTTCAATGATAATTCACAAAGTGTAACATAAAAGAAAGTACTATGGACCACATGTATGCATAATGATAAGTAAGAACATCCTACAATGGTCATAGAGTATTGATGAAAATCTGAATATAAAAGGTGGACACTTTGGAAAGATATATATGAGTAGAGGTAAAGCATGAATAAGTTTCATCTAACTTCTGAACTTCTCTACTTAAGTTAATGATTGTAATGTGGTAATCCTTGGTGTCAAGCTCTCATTCCCCTATCATAGCATCTTGAATGATTAAGTTTAAAGTGAAAGCAAATATGAGTAGTGTGCTTGACAAAGTACAGGTTGAAAGTCTCATGCCCCTTGAATACAAGTACCTACTCCATGTGTTACTCAACTTGGAAACAAAGCAAGTTCAAGTTAAATATCATTGTAAGTAATAATAGTATCATTAAGAGCGTCAACTGGGGTACCTCTTGTCCCAGGATATGGAACAAGCCCATATCAAAATGACAAGACAAACAAACAAATGAACAATCTCAACACCCTTTTTATTTACCATTGATAGCTTTTTATTGTAAGGTGTATCACAGAAGGTTCACCATAGCATGTAAGTAAATTTCCACCATGAATGATGCATGGCTTAGATTAGCGGCCCAGGCGTCTCTCTAACCATTTATACAAACTCATTTAAACTTTCATTTCCACATTTATTTCACCCATGGTAAGCATCCATAAACAAAAGTACATGATATCAACTAAATGAAATGAAGTGCATGTTGAAAGCTTGCCATGTGACAGCACATATGAGCTAACTCTCAACCAAAGACATTTGTCAAGCCACAACATCATAATTTTAATCACAATGGGTCATGTTTATTTATGCAATAAAGTAAAGTGTGCATCAAGTTCGAGAGAGCTCTATAACCAACTTTTCCCATAACAATCAACAACATAAGCATTTTCATTCAGAGGTATAGATAACACAAATATCATGATAAACATACTCGGAATAGCATAAAGCTAATAGGTAGATATGGTGGACTCACTGGAAAAACTTTGGTTGAAGGTGTTGGAAACAAGTTTTTCTTGTTGGAATTTTTGGGCTAGCAAGAGGGAGAAAGTTGACCATCTAAATGCATGCATGAGTGTCCATAGAACTAACTAATCCATGTTAAACAAAGTAAATAACATTCAGCATCAAAACATGAATAAAAGATAGCTCTTGATAAAAACTTGCAAATTACTCATTAACAAGCTCATGAATCATGCAACTATATGTATCTTTTAATCAACTCAACATCCCTTTTCCCAATCTTTAATAGCATCCAACATAATTCAACCCAAATTTCCAGTAGCTCTCTCATATATAAATGATAGTGTGGTGGTCTCACAAAATAAAAATCAAACCAAAAAAAACAAAAAGACGCTCCAAGTTTATGCGATAAAGTGTTTCGATCGAAAAACAGAAGTTAGACGTGTGCAAACCGAGAGTGTGTAGGTCCAGTGGGGTTGTCTTCACATCCCCAAGCTTATGGTCTTCACCATCCTTGGATAGCTCTTGGTGCATCTCCTCTAATCCCTGTGAAAAAACTTCAAAACACCGTTTCTCCCATTTCTTTTCTGTGGGGTGCATTAGTAGTGATAAACAAATAGATTTCTTGCTGCATATAATCCTTGAACAAAAATTCATATGATGTCCAGAAAGTGTATAATGTTGTATGCCTACTCATAAACTCAATTGGATCAAAAAGATTCAAGTTAAAAGTTCAAAGCATGCATCAAACAAAATGGGACAGAATCTGTCCAGAAAAACAGCAGCAGCAAAACGTATTTTTCTACCCTACTTAACTTTGTCGAAAATTCCGAAAAAATTCATGCATACAGAGGATGAAAAGTTGCAACTACAGTTCAAATATGAGCTCATTCGGAGTTACAGAATAAGAATTAAAAATCATACCGTGCACAGATTCGTGCAGGAATAAAATCTCCGAACGCTATAAGCAACTTTTCAAACCAAAATGAGTAAAACTTGGCACTTTATTAAAAATTCCAGAAACTAAACTAAACAAAGTCTCTTGTTACAGCAAGAGGACACAAAGAAAATCACAAATAAAAACAACCGGGTTGCCTCCCGTAAAGCGCTTTCTTTATAGCCATATAGCTAGGCTTCTTACTTGATGTTTATTGTGGACGAAGCTCATGAGGGAGCTTAACTTTGATGTGTCCCTCTTCCTTGGAAAGTGTTCATGCATAATACCAGGATCCCATGGTGTTCTCAAACCAATCAAAATAATAGTCAAGTTGAACCCTAGTTGAGAGAAAAACAAAACACAAAAGTAATAACAACGAAGTCTAACTTTCTTTCTATGCATTGGCATTTTGTATATGAATGAATCACAATAAATAGAAGTTTTCCAATGCATATTAACAATAGTTACTTGCAGCATAATTATTAGTACATAAAGAGGGTTCTTATCACCTCCTTTTCATAATAGTTGCAAGTAGTAGAAAAATTCAACCATATAACCACAAGAATCATTCAACTTAGATAATTTAGGCAATAAAGAGGATTAAATTTATTTTGGAATTCATTAGCATGCTTCCCTCTTTCAAAATAGTTATTAAGATCAATATCAAGTTTAATATCATGGTTGCAACAAAGATTTGGAACTAAAGATAATTGCAAACCACATAAGTATTTCTCAACATAAGCAAATTTCTCCTCTATGGTGTAATTAGGAGAATTCAAGAAAAGCAGGACTCTCATGAGTAAGAGTACTATCACAAACAGCAAGTATATCATTTTTATCCTCACATAATTTAGTAACAACTAAACATGTAGGATTATCAATAAGCATAGGACCATCATCTAAAGCATTATCATATAGCATATTTAAGCAACACTCCTCATTATCATCCATAAGTTCACTAGTAGCATTATTAAAAAGTAAAGGAGCATTATTAGTTTCATCATAATAGCATGGGTTATCATATAGGACCATAGAATTTTCAGTTTCACACTCATCATAACATGGGTTCTCATAAATAAAAAAAGATTTTTGAGTTTGAGTGCTACTATCAAATGTTGATGGTGAAGATGGGAGATCCAACCCTTCCCCAAGCTTAGATTGGAACACATCCATTTCAATCTCCTCTTCACGATAACAAGCAATTATAGGATCACTATTATACTTGCATTGATAGTGGGAATGTTTAACAACTCTTCTATTGCAGCAAGTTATACCATGTAACTCACAAAACTGATTTGCTATTTTGTGAAGAGCTTTAAGCAATTTACCCACTCTATTTCCCTCTTTGGTTGATTGATATTCAGAGTAGGCGTCATACTTTTTAAAATAATCATTACCCATAGACATTCCAGAAAGTTTCTCCATTTTTTTATTTTTATGTGTTTTGATATATAAACTGAAAATAAAAATAATGAGAAACTCACAACCAAACAAGTTTAAAGGAACCTCCCCAAGCTTAGATGATTGCAAGATATAAAACAAGATAAAATAAATCTAAAGTCTAGTGCACACAAGAATAGAAACTTAAGCGCTACGCTCCCCGGCAACGGCGCCAGAAAAGTGCTTGATAACCCCCAAGAGCAGGGGATCACTGTAGCACATCTCAATGTGGAAGTAAGGTATCGATCCGCAGGAGTAAGAAGGAAAAGTTATCTATTCCCTACAACTAAAGTGTCACAAGTTTTAGTTGATTATGCACTAAACAAGTTTAAAGAACAAGGTGGTTGATTTAATTGATGGAAACTTAATGTAACAAAACAAGAATGTAAAAGTGTCCCAATCCTCTTCAATGCAAGAGGACAAGACAAAGGTTTTCTCTTATTGGAACAATGGACATGGGTTCATGGGTTCACTTAATCCTCTCTCCCATCTATGGTGATTATCATGTTATAGATAAAAAGTACACACAATTGTCATGCTTTAATGGTAAACTTCTATGACGGCTACATGTCCTAAAACACATAGTTGAAAGAAGTACTCATTTGTGTTGCTAGGTCACCCTCGTAAGGCTAGCGTGGTTGCTGTCACTCCCACATCATACTCTTCCTTTTTACCCCCAGATAAAGGATGTTGGGCTGTATTTCACATGTCACTCAATACATATGCCGTTGTCACATCGGCCATCCCGTACCTACATACATCATACTTCATAATGGACAATATTCTAAACACTAGTGCAATGATTCATATTTCGTGTGCATGACCACATCTCTCTCATCTATCCACACTTGGTGGTGTCAATCACCTCATGATAAGGATAAACAAGGCATTATGCATAAATCAAACCATCATATGTATCATAGAATATCTCCAAAGTATGGCAAACCATAGAAATCCCAACATGACGGTAAATGCATAACATAATATCATCTCATACCACAATATCCACCATAGGAATTACAAAGATAGTTCCATAATCATGCAAGGCACATCATATGGACTTCAACAATGATCATACATAGAGAGATTGGATCAAGTTACCACCACAAACCCAAAGACCAGGGGGTGGACTACTCCCCCTTCATCATGGAGACGGTGGAGCAGTCGTTGGAGAAGATGGAGACCACCCCGACAGCGCCCCGCCGGAGTTTTCCCCCTCCAATTTGTAGCTCCAGGTCTCTGTTTCGTGGTTTCTGTGTTTCGGCGGCGCTCCCTCGCGAAACTCCTCGGGGGACTATTTTTATAGACGTTTTTAGGTCAAGACGAAGCCACGGAGACGAAAACGGTCGGCATCAGAGCCACGAGGAATAAAAGAGGTGGTCCCACACGGCCAAGGAATCTGGCCGTGTGGGACCATCTATTTTCTTCCTCGGACTTCCTTTTTCGAGGATCCTTGGCTCGTACGTCTTCTTATTTCCAAATATTGGGCCCCGTAAAATATTAGGTCATTTGGACGTCGTTTGGTCCCTGAAAGTCAAAAACATGGAAAAAGGGGTTTTCTGGTTCTGCAGGGTTAATTCCAAATAAATGGAGAAACTGCATTTTACATGTATCAATATCCATGAGATATATATGTTGAAAGTTGAAAGCAATTGCTGAAGCTTAAATCTTCCTTTGTGTTGGTTAAATACCTTTTGCTTAGAATCTATTGCTTTATGAGTTAACTCTTATGCAAAACTCTTTGATGCTTGTCTCGAAAGTACTATTCATGAAAAGTTTTTGCTTATATGATTCAGTTGTTTGCTCATTATCTACTTGCTAGCAAACTATAGACCATTGACCTGAATCACTTCATTCATAACATGTGCTTTACAATACTATTTGATCAAGATTATGATTGTAGCATGTCACCTCAGAAATTATTTTGTTTTTATCGTTTTACCTACTCGAGGACGAGTAGAACTAAGCTTGGGGATGCTTGATACGTCTCAAACGTATCTATGCATTTTCTGGGACTAAACTATTAACAAGATGCCACAGTGCCAGTTCCTGTTTTCTGCTGTTTTTGTATTCCAGAAAAGCTAGTCTGTAAATATTCTCGAATTGGACGAAACTTGGACAGAACCTCCTATTTTTCCAACACACACACGGAGTCCAGAGGAGAGACGGAGGGGAGCCACGTGGCAGCCACACCATGGGGCCGCGCGGGCCCCCCTGCCGCGCCGTGGGGTGGTGTGGGGCCCACGTGGGTCTCCAGCCGCCGCCCTTTCGCCTATTTATTCCTCCCGACGTGAAAACCCTAAAGACCCGAGCCATTATCCACGAAAAGTTCCAGAGACGCCGCCGCCGTCAACCCTAGCTCGGGAGGGTTCAGAAGCTCTTCCCGGCACCCTGCCGGAGAGGGAATCATCACCGGAGGGCTCTACATCACCATGCCTGCCTCCGGAGTGATGCGTGAGTAGTGCATCCTTGGACTACGGGTCCATGGCAGTAGCTAGATGGTTGTCTCTCCACTTTATGCTATCATGTTTAGTTCTTGTGAGCTGCCTATCGTGATCAAGATCATCTTATTGTAATGCTACATGTTGTGTTTGCTGGGATCCGATGAATATTGAATACTATGTCAAGTTGATTATCAATCTATCTTATATGTTATTTATGATCTTGCATGCTTTCCGTTACTAGTAGATGCTTTGGCCAAGTAGATGCTTGTAACTCTAAGAGTGAGTATTTACGCTAGATAGTGGGTTCATGCCTCCGGTAATCTGGGAGAGTGACAGCAACTTCTAAGATTGTGGATGTGCTGTTGCCACTAGGGATAAAATAACCGATGCTTAGCTTAAGGGTGCGCCGTTAGGTCTAATGCATTTGTTTACATTACGCACATTACTTAATGCAATTATCCGTTGCTTGCAACTTAATACCAACGGGGAACTCGGATGATAACCTGGCGGTGGATTATTAGTCATAGACGCTGTTGGATAACGGTCTATGTATTTTGTCGTAATGCCCACATGAATATCATAGTAATCATCATGTCATATATATGCATTGTCATGCGCTCAATATTTTGTCAATTGCCCAGCTGTAATTTGTTCACCCAGCATGTTAGTTATCTTTTAGGGAGACACCACTAGTGAACTGTGGACCCCGGTCCATTCTTTTACACTGATAATACAACCAACTGCAAACATTGTTCCTTTTCATTCTCTGCAATTTACTACAGTTTTCCACGCCATATGTTTAATCCTTTGTTTTCAGCAAGCCGTGAGATTGACAACCTCACTGTTTCGTTGGGGCAAAGTAGTTTGATTGTGTTGTGTGCAGGTTCCACGTCAGCGCGCCACTGACAACCTTCAGAAGTGATTTCTTGCTCCTACTGGTTCGATTAAACCTTGGTTTCATACTGAGGGAAACTGCTGCTACACTGCATCATACCTTCCTCCTGGGGTCTCCCAACGAACGTGTGATCCACGCAATCAAAGCCGTCGCGGTCGGACGACCTGCTGCCATAGCTGCTAGATGACACAGTAGGACGGACAGGCGGGGAGGCTTCTGGTTTCTTCTCGGGGACGCACGTAGCCATTCCCCCCACTGCTGCACCTCGCTCTTCTCCTCAGTGCATCGGCCCTCTGGGTGCATCAGCCGGCCACATTGGAAGCAGAAGTGGGGAACTTTCTCATATTTCAGATCAAACCAGGTTCCTTCTGCATCTTCTTCGCGTTCCTTCAAACTCACCCCTCTAGGCAGCGGGTGATCGACACGAACCTCCACCCGAATTCGCAGATCCTTGCCCCAGGCCATACCATCTTCATCCACCTCCACCGAGATGAATCGACCCACCCATCCTCCAATCAGTTCACCATATGCCCTATTCATCATGTCCATCGGTAAATCCAACACCCTCATCCAGATTTCCATAGAGTCAAACACCATATCCGAAGGGCGAACAACACCCTCAAAATCTTTCAGAAGAACCGCACTTAGATCGAACTGCCACGGCCCGTTCTTCAGTGCATGCCTCCAATCGCCCTCCGATGAGAACTTCACCACAAACCTGTTGTCCCCTAACTCCTTGAACTGGGCATGGTGATGCCCACAAGTATAGGGGATCGTTGAAATCTTCGTTGGAAAGTATTACCCAAATTTATAGTTCGACTCAAGAGGAACACAAGAATACCAATAAGACTTTAGCAACTAAGGCGTCACTCTCAACCACACCTGTATATCAATAAACTTGCAGCAGTGATAGTTATGGAAGTAGGATGATTCAAGCAAGCAAAATAAAACAGCAGTAGTAAACAAGGGTTTCCCAGTTTTCACCCGAAAAGTGAAAGTGTAACTCAGAGATTTAAAACGTAGGCATGAGGTGATAGCGGGATGTTGCATGAATAAGATTGATCATATAATAAGATACAAATAGCAATGGACTTATCTCTAACTCCGATATATGTAGGTATGTGTTCCGTAAATAGTTGTGCGTACTAACCAAGAGAATTTGCACAACATCTATTGTCCCACCTGCCCAGTTCACCGGGGCCAACTTGGAACTACAGGTAATTAAGGTCTACCCTTTCGAATGGCCCGGAACAACGCATTAACAATTCATGAACACATAGAACCCTCAAACTAAAACATCTCCCCCTTATTTTCCCTATATGTCACTTTTAGGGTTCGCAGGTTCAACATAATAGCAGGTGATACACTTTGCAGATAAATACCAAACTCAAATATATGATGGGACAAAATAAGTTCAGTACTAAAATCATGCCACTCGGGCCCTAGTAGCAAGCATTAAACATAGCATAAGTGCATCAACACAATACAAAAATATCCTCAAGATAAACCCCTAAGATCTCGGACAATGGTATCATTACATGATCAATCTCATCCAATCCCCATCCACCTCATATGCCTACAGTGGACTACTCACACATGGTGATGGTGAAGGAGCTCATGGTCGATGGAGATGAAGGCGGTGAAGATGGCGGTGAAGACGGCCTCTGGATCCCTCCTTCGGGGAGAAATCCTGGATCAATCTGTCTCCGAAAACGAAGATCGTGGTGGCGGCGGCGCTCTGTTTCGCGAAAGCTCCTCTCCTTCTAGGTCAGCCACTTTTTCGTATATATGAGGAGGTATGCGAAAGCCGAAGGAGAGGCGGTGCCCGAGGCCCCAGATGGGTGGGCCCACGCGGCCAAGGAATCTGGCCGCGTGGGGCCCACTCTTTGGCCCTCGGACGCTTCCTCGTGTCCATCTTTTGCACGATGCCCTTCTTTTCCATAAAAATTGACGTGGTATTTTTCTCCGATTTAATTTCCTGCAAAAACAACCAGAAAAGAGACTTTGCTAAAAACAGCGTCAGATTCAGCAGTTTTATTCAAATATGGGAAGATTCCGGAGCAAATTATGAAGCAAAGTGCTTGGAAAAGTAGATGCATTTTAGGTGCATCAACTCCCCCAAGCTTAGTGCAGAAGCGATAAAAAGACTTTGACAAGAACTTTGCATTGCTTATGTAACACCGTTTAATACCAACAAGTATTCAAACATAACTTCCATAACAAATAACAAAATGCTAGCAAAGGTGCATCTAATCAGTGTTAAAGCATTTATATTTATTGCAAGAGAAATCACATGAAGTGTCAGCACTTGGATGAGTTTGCCCAACTGTAGAAATAGACAAAGGTTCTTGCATCGCTTTTGATTGAATCATGTCAAGATTTTTGAGATCTTTCGATTCTTTCTTTTATTGACTAGTGAACTCATTGTGCTTACAACCTTGCTCTCAGTTTTATCAATCCATTGGTGTTCCCTATTATGACTCATATGCTTGACCAACTAATGGTTGAGAGCCTCATGCCCCGTGAATACGAGTACCTACACCACGGTGTTACTGATGCATGTAAAATGCATACATGAACTTTGCATTATTTTACTTATATTCCAGTCATATTTGCATCATATAAGGGTTATATCACTGTTTTATAATGATTTTGGGAATATTTGATATCTTTCCTATTTTTTTATGGAATTAACCCTGCACAGGCAGAAAACCCTATTTCTATATTTTAATGTTTCAGGGACCCAAACGACGTCCAAATGACCTGCAAATTTACGAGCGTCAATTTTTGGAAGGAAGAAGACTTAGGAGCGAAGGAAGCAAACAAGCGGAGACCCGAGGGCCAAGATAGGTGGGCCCACGCGGCCAGGTACATGGGCCGCGTGGGACCCCTCCTTTTGGGCCTCGGAGCTCCGTTGCCGTCGATCTTTCCTCCACCGACTCCGTCTTGACCTAAAACCGACTATAAAAATAGCCCCCCGATGTTCTCTGGAAGGCGCGCCGCAGAAACACAGAAACCACAAAACAGAGACCTGGAGCTGCAGATTGGAGGGGAAAACTCCGGCGGGGCGCTGCCGGCGTGGTCTCCATCTTCTCCAACGACTTCTCCACCGTCTCCATGATGAAGAGGGAGTAGTCCACCTCTGGACTATGGGTTTGTGGAAGTAACTTATGTATCTCCCTCTCTCTTGAGCTTCACTAATTAGTACCGTATGAGCTGCCGAACATGATTACGGTCATCTGTGTAATACCTTGTGGTGGATCTTTTTTATTAGTTAATATATGTTTGAGATTGCAATGGTTTTGTTTCAGTTATGAAAGTAGATGCATATTATATACCCCGTTCTTATTTACTTGTCATGATCAAGCATGTTTATGAGAGCGTGTGCGGGGAACGTGTGCATTAGTTGGAGTAACGGGGGGGTGGCTAGTGCAGTGAACGTGAGAGAAAGTTCTGCGATCCACTTGGGTATCTCTACCTTACTTTGTTGCCTCACTAGGAATAAAAACAAATACCATGCTACCGGAGATGTGGGTGTGACCATTGCCACTTCCTCCATGACTAGATCTAGCATGTTCTTATTTTAACTTCATGTCATGATACTTATTGCTATACTCTGAGTTATCTTAATTACTGAGGTGTTATGATTTAGTTCGCATCTTGGTGGAGTATAAGAGAGACTAATAACCAAAGGTCTCTATATTAGGACGTGATGCCCATATAATTATAACTTGTCATTAAACTGTTGTTTGCAATCTCATATGTCAACTCTAGTGTTCCATTGTCTACCACTTTATTAAAGAGAGAGTGCATTTGTGAAACCATGAACTCCGGTCCATTTTTAATCATAAGAAACACCTTTCCAACCACTTTACCATTTTCTGCCATTTAAAAAATCCGAAAATACAAAAACACTTTTCCATCTTGCATTCATCATATAAAACCCAAAAATATCATTTATCATTGCTACCACCACCCTTGCATATTTATTTACCACCATTGCATATTTATTTCTTGTTTGCATTGCATATTATCTTGATATCATTCTCACACCTTGTGCTTGACAACCACTAGGTGAGGTTGAGGATCAAAACATTTACTTTGTTTTGTAGGTAACCAAAAGAAGGATAGGAAAGATAAATCTTCACTACTGATTCCCCGAGAGTTCGATATTAAACCCTCGAGTCACCCCTCGTGGGGAAAACACGTCTTCCACTTACTACACACTCTGCACTTGGAGTCTCAACCTAACCCATATTCTTTTGACGCAGGTAACTACGTCATCGGGTATCAGTTACTCAACTCGGGCCACAAAGCAAGTTTAAGTTTCTAAGTCATTGCAAGTAATAATAGCGTCATCAAGAGCGTCAACTGGGGTACCTCTTGTCCCAGGACATGGAACAAGCCCATGTCAAAACGACAAGACAAACAGACAATGAACAATCTCAGCACTCTTTTATTTACTATTTGTGTAGCTTTTTATTATGAAGTGCATCATTGAATGTTCACTTTGGTACGCTGTAAATTTCCACCATGAATGATGCATGGCTTAGTTTGGCGGCCTAGGCGTCTCTCTAGCCATTTATACCCACTCCTCAAACTTACTAAGTTTCCGCATTTATTTGGCACCATGATAAGCATCCATAAACAAAGTACATGATATCAACTAAATGTAATTTAGTGCAATGTTGAAAGCTTTCTATGTGTCAGCACATATAAGTTAACTCCCAACCCCTAAGCTTGTCAAGCATATGACTTCATGTATAACATTTGAAAAACTCTTTTACTTTCTCTTTGGTTGGCAAGTTTAGCAAGCACAATGGGATGCGTAGACCTTTGTTTGGAGCCACAGTTACTCAATCCACAGCCAAGTGTTGTCACTAAATAATATCTCACTTGCATCATCATATAACATACTAGAACACGGAGAAGATAAACATTTGCTACCACTTCCCTAGATGTTAAAGAAACTATGATGTGCGCACTTGCTGTTATTAAAAAGTCCACATAAGCACGGCAAAGGTGTCATACCTTTCATCCACTTCATGCACATCAACTCATCATCGTTGTTCTCCTCTCCCAACTTGAACTGCGCAATAAAAACTCAAATCTGCCATAAAACATTACTGCATACAGAACTGTTTTTGCCCTACCTAAACACCTCAAAATAATCTCATATTTTACGGGTGCATAGGTTATGAAAAGTTCCAGTAGTGGTTAAAATTTTAGCTCATTCGGGATTACAGAAAAAAATGAAAAATAAAACAGTGAGCAGATTTCAGCAATTCCTACACCTCCGTTTTTACTTTGGATTCAAGAAAACGAAAATATTTTTGTTCTTTTTAGTTTTTAGATGCATAAAGTAAATGACCAGAAGTAAATAAGAAAAAGAAACAAATAAAATCTTTTTGTGTTTTTGTGATTTTCAAAACAAGAAACTAAAACATAACAAGATAAAAGTGATATAAAACAACGAATGGAAAGGGAGAGAATTACTCCCCCAAGCTTGCGATCAAGCTAGTATCCCGGATGGTAATCGTACCCACCACTTCCATCTCCAGGGAAGTAACCATATTGTTAGCCTTGCATTCCTGGATATTGGGGCTCCTCTTGAGGTTGCACTTCCTCCACGGTCCACTTCCCGGTAGTCCTGTCAAAAAGGTCAGCACGAGGGAGCCTAATGGACACATTTTGTCCATTGGAACTCTTATAGCTATACATATAATGATCCTCATGCCTCTCACTCATTTCCATGCGAGAAGTCAAAGTAAAATCAAGTAAATTAGACTCTCTCACTAGGCTACCCATGTTATTATCAAAACCTCTCCCTTCCTTAATGTGCTCATATACTAAAGTAGCAATGGCACCAGCATAAATAGGAGTGTAATCAGTATTATTCCTCCTCACAGCCAAGTGCAAGGACCTAGCAAGAATTACTCCCAAGTTATACTCACACGGTATGTTCTCTTTTGCACATTTAAGTAAATAAATCATGGTCCAGTGCAAGCAGAAGTGTTATCTCTAGCAATAAATCCTCTTGCAAGGAACAAGGCAAAGTATCTCAAACCGGGGTGCTGTATGCAAGTGAATTTACCCCTATTAAGTCTATCAGTAATGTTCATAGAAATACTACGCCAAAAATCAACAAGTTCTTGGTTAGAATCAGCACGGGTCTCCTCCCAACTACCCGTGTTCTCTACGCGAATAGCTTTGCAGAACTCATCTAGTGACATAACCAAGCGCTGCCCTCTCATAGTAAATTTAATGACAAAGGTGGGAGACGGTGGCTTACTTTTCTTACTGTGTTTGTATTTTTCGGGGCCCTTGAACCGGAATCTGGAGAGAAATTCTCGCGAGAGTTCCTCGTATGTGTTCCGTGGATGAAGGGAGAACTTGAGTAAGCCACCTGCAGCGGCGAAGGCGTTGAAGTCCTCCTTTATCCCCCAATGATCAAGAACCACGGGGTCTTGCCATTTTGTTGCATGAATCCGAAGCCTCTCCCCTGCATATACCGCACCATCCTCCCAAAGGTGGTTGTCATCATAATTCTCGGAAACTCTGGATGATCTTCTCCTTGGTCTCGAAGTCATCCCAAACAATCATTTACCCTTGTTCATGATAAAACCTTGCTGTCCAAAAATAATATCCAACAAAATTAAGATGTAACACTCTAAAACAACATTGAGCCATCCATAATTAGTCTCCACATCAATATCATGCATCAATATCAACTAGAAAACTTAAATCATGGATTTCTCAAGCATATTAGGTGACACCTAGTGCAGCAAAATACTTCATACATAAAGCATAAGAACAAAAAGTAATTGGATGGGTGGAGGAGTCACATACCAAGGAGCAATCCCACCAAACAGATTTGAAAAATCTGCCCTAAACTTGGAGATCCAAGGATAGCAGGAAGAAGGAGCTCGGGAAAATTTGGGAAAAATACCTGGAGCTGGTTTTCTGTCGAGGGGAAGGAGATGGCACAGGGCACTGATACGTCTCCAACGTATCCATAATTTCTGCTGTTCCATGCTTATATTATACCATTTGCTACATGTTTTATATACACTTCATATCACTTTTATGCATTTTCTGGGACTAACCTATTAACAAGATGCCACAGTGCCAGTTCCCTGTTTTCTGCTGTTTTTGGTTTCAGAAAGTTACTTCTGGAAATATTCTCGGAATTGCACGAAACAAAAGGCCAAGTCCCTATTTTTCCAGCACGTACACGGAGTCCGAAGGAGAGACGAAGGGAGCCACGAGGTGGCCAAACCACCTGGCGGCGCGGCCCCACCGCCGCGCGCCTGTGGTTTGGGCCCCTCGGGGGTCCGCCGACATCGCCCCTTCGCCTATTTATTCCCCGAGACGTGAAAACCCTAAAACACCGAGCCTTTCATCCAGAACATATTCGCTGCCGCCGCCGTCGTCAACCCTAACTCGGGGGGTTCTGAAGCTCTTCCCGGCACCCTGCCGGAGAGGGGAATCATCACCGGAGGGCTCTACATCGCCATGCCCGCCTCCGGAGTGATGCGTGAGTAGTTCATCCTTGGACTATGGGTCCATAGCAGTAGCTAGATGGTTGTCTTCTCCACTTGTGCCATCATGTTTAGATCTTGTGAGCTGCCTATCATGATCAAGATCATCTTATTGTAATGCTACATGTTGTGTTTGCTGGGATCTGACTTATATTGATACCTATGTGGAGCTGAATATTATATTATCATGTCTATGTCATTTGTGATCTTGCATGCTCTCCGTTACTTGTTGAAGCCTTGGCCAAGTGAATACTTGTAACTCCAAGAGGGGGTATTTATGCATGATAGTTGGGTTCAACCTCTATTTAACCTGGGATAGTGACAGCAAGTTCTAAGGTTGTAGATGTGTTGTTGCCACTAGGGGTAAAACAGCAATGCTTTATTCAAGGATGAATGTATTGTTTACATTACGCACATTACTTAATGCAATTGTCTGTTGCTTGCAACTTAATACTGGAAGGGGTACGGATGTTAACCGGAAAGTGGACTATTTAGGCATAGATGCATGCTGGATAGCGGTCTATGTACTTTGTCGTAATGCCCAAATGAATCTCATAGTAGACACCACAGCTCACACATGCATGTTATATGCACTTATCAATTGTCAATTGCCCAGCTGTAATTTGTTTACCCAGCATGTTAGTTATCTTATTGGAGAGACACCACTAGTGAACTGTGGACCCCGGTCCATTCTTTTACATCTGAAATACAATCTACTGCAATCATTGTTCTCTACTGTTTTATGCAAACAAACATCATTTCCATTCGATACGTTTAACCCTTTGTTTTCAGCAAGCCGGTGAGATTGACAACCTCACTGTTAAGTTGGGGCAAAGTAATTTGATTGTGTTGTGCAGGTTCCACGTTGGCACCGGAATCCCTGGTGTTGCGCCGCACTACACTCCTTCACCAACACCTTCGAAGCAAACCTCGTTTTCCTACTGGTTCGATTAAACCTTGGTTTCATACTGAGGGAAAACTTGCTGCTGCACTCATCATACCTTCCTCTTGGGGTTCCCAACTGACGTGTGACGTACAAGCATTGTTTCTGGCTGTTGCCGGGGATATTCCCTCGTCAACTTAGCGCTAGCAACACGTTTTCTGGCGCCGTTGCCGGGGAAAACCGAATTGCTTCTGCAAGGGGAGTCTCTCACACCCAATCTCTTTACTTTGTTATTTGTCTTGCTTAGTTTATTTTTATTTAGTCTTGTTTGCTTCTTTATCAAAAACACAAAAAAATTAGTTACTTGTTTAATTCGTTTGATTTTGTTTTTCAAAATGAGTACTCCTGAGAACACTAAGTTGTGTGACTTCACTAGCACAAACAACAATGATTTCATATGCACTCCTATTGCTCCACCTGCTTCTAAGCAGAATTTTATGAAATTAAACCTGCTCTATTAAATCTTGTTATGAAAGAGCAATTTTCTGGTGTTAGTACTGATGATGCTGCTGCCCATCTTAATAACTTTGTTGAACTTTGTGAAATGCAAAAGTATAAGGATATGGATGGGGATATTATAAAACTGAAACTTTTTCCTTTCTCCTTGAGAGGAAGAGCTAAAGAATGGTTGCTTTCTTTGCCTAGAAATAGTATTATTCTTGGACAAAATGCAAAGATGCTTTCATAGGGAAATATTATCCTCCTGCTAAGATTATATCCTTGAGAAGTAGCATTATGAATTTTAAACAACTTGATAATGAACATGTTGCTCAAGCTTGGGAAAGAATGAAATCTTTGGTGAAGAATTGTCCCACTCATGGACTGACTACTTGGATGATCATCCAAACCTTTTATGCAGGATTAAATTTTTCCTCAAGGAACTTATTGGATTCAGCCTCTGGAGGAACCTTTATGTCCATCACTTTAGGTGCAGCAACAAAGCTACTTGATGATATGATGATCAACTATTCCGAATGGCACACCGAAAGAGCTCCTCAAGGTAAGAAGGTAAATTCTGTTGAAGAAACCTCCTCTTTGAGTGATAAGATTGATGCTATTATGTCTATGCTTGTGAATGGTAGATCTCATGTTGATCCTAATAATGTTCCTTTAGCTTCATTGGTTGCTCAAGAAGAGCATGTTGATGTAAACTTCATTAAAAACAACAACTTCAACAACAATGCTTATAGGAATAATTTTGGTAGCAACAATATAAGCCTTATCCTTCAAATGGTTATGGCAATTCTTATGGTAATTCCTACAGCAACAATAGAAGTGTGTCCTCTGATCTTGAAGCTATGCTTAAAGAATTTATTAGCACACAAAAAGCTTTCAATAAAACTGTTGAGGAAAAGTTTGAAAAAATTGATGATCTTGCTCTAAAGTTGATAGTCTTGCTCATGATGTTGAAATTCTAAAACTGAAAGTTATGCCTAATGAAGTTAAAGATACTAAGTCATTTGCTACAGCAAATGCCATCCAAGTTCGAATTGATAATAATATTAGGATGTTGGCTGAATTGCATGCTAGGTGGGAAAAAGAGGAAGAACTTGAAAAAGAGAATAGTATAGTTAGAGTTTGTACTATCACCACCACTAGTAATGCTAATGTTTACATGCTAGTAAGCCTCCTACTATTGATGGTAATGTTATTGGTGTTGGTAATGTCTCTACTACTTCTGCAAAGCGTTTGAAATTGCCTAAAACTGCTGAAACTTTTTCTGATAAAAGTGCTGAAATTTTTCAAACTATTGGAGACAATGGTTCCACCACCATTGACAATAATGATTTTGATTTTGATGATTGTAACATCTCTGAAGTTATTATGTTCTTGCAAAAATTAGCTAGAAGTCCCAATGCTAGCACTATTAATTTGGCTTTTACAAAGCATATTACAAATGCTCTTTTGCAAGCTAGGGAGGAGAAGTTGAAACTTAAAGCTTCTATTCCTAGGAAATTAGAAGATGGTTGGGAACCCATCATTAAGGTAAAGGTGAATGATTTTGATTGCAATGCCTTGTGTGATCTTGGTGCAAGATTTCGTTTTGCCCAAGAAGCTTTATGATATTCTTGATTTGCCACCTTTGGAACATTGTTATTTGGATGTTTTTCTCGCTGATAATGCTATGAAGAAACCTTTGGGGCGAGTTAATGATGTTTTTATTACAGTAAACAATAACCTTGTCCCCGTTGATTTTATTGTTATGGATATTGAATGCAATGCATCTTGTCCTATTGTTTTGGGAAGACCTTTTCTTCGAACTGTTGGTGCCATCATTGATATGAAAGAAGGTAATATAAGGTACCAATTTCCTCTCAAGAAAGGTATGGAACACTTCCCTAGGAAGAGAATGAAGTTACCTTTTGACTCTATTGTTAGAGCAAGTTATGATGTTGATGCTTCTTCTCTTGACAACACTTGATTTTCACTTTCTGCGCCTAGCTGAAAGGCGTTAAAGAAAAGCGCTTATGGGAGACAACCCATCGTTTTTATTTGCTGTTATTTTTGTTTTCTTTGAGTCAAGGAGTTTTGTTACTTCTGTAGCAACTCCTTTGTATCTTTATTTTATCGCAATGTTGTGCCAAGTAAAGTTCTATATTGAAAGTTGATGCAAGATTTGGATTTCTGCGCAGTGACAGATTTTTAGCTGTCACGGATTTGAGCTTATCTCCCTGTAGAAAATTCAAAAAATTCTGAAAAAATCACGCATATTCCTGAGATATGTACGCAACTTTCATTATTTTAGGCCAGATCCATCTGAGCAACTTAAGTGCCTCGAAAAAATTCGTCATTCCAGACTGTTCTGTTTTTGACAGATTCTGCCTTTTGTTTTGCATTCGCTCTTTTACTGTGTTTGTGTGGATTTCTTTGCTCCACAAAGCATTGGTGGCTGTAGCTAATGTCCAGAAGCTTTGGGATTGATTGTATCATTACAGAATATGAGAATTTTTGATTATGCACTAACCCTCTAATGAGAACTGTCTTGAGTTTGGTGTGAAGGAAGTTTTCAAGGATCAAGCGAGAAGGGTGATATTATGTGATCAAGAAGAGTGAAAAGCCTAAGCTTGGGGATGCCCCCGTGGTTCATCCCAACCATATTCAGAGAGACTCAAGCGTCTAAGCTTGGGGATGCCCAAGGCATCCCCTTCTTCATCAACAAACTTATCAGGTCATCTCTAGTGAAACTATATTTTAATTCTTTCACATCTTATGCGCTTTACTTGGAGCGTCTGTGTGTTTTTATTTTTGTTTTTGTTTGAATAAATTCGGATCCTAGCAATCCTTGTGTGGGAGAGAGACACGCTCCGCTTTTTCATGTGAATACTCATGTTCTTCACTTATATTTGTTGAGTATTCTTAACTAGCTACTGCAGTGCTTTTAGCTCCTGTTTTTCATGCATCTCTTCGAGCTGTTAGCACTTGTTTATAAATACTCTCTTGCTGCATTATATTATCATTTGGAGAGTTTATGTTTAAATAAATTGATTGGTGTTTGTTTGGAAGAAAGAAAATGCTACATGTAGTAGTTGGTATTGGAAAAGACATATGCATTCTTGTAGATCATTGTCTTGTTTCGATTTGATGCTTTGCAATTGTTTTGAGCTCTCAAGTAGATCATGTTTAAGCTCTTGCATCATGTAGTTAAAGCCTAGTAGTGGAGAACTACCGTAGAGCTTGTTGAGACTTGGGATGCATATTTGTTCTCTCTAAGGTCTAGATATTTTCTGGTAAAATGTTTGAGCAACAAGGAAGACAGTGTAGAGTCTTATAATACTTGCAATATGTTTTTATGTGATTCTTGCTGTACCGGTTTATACTTGTGTTTGCTTCAAACAACCTTGCTAGCCTAAACTCTGTACTGAGAGGGAATGCTTCTCGTGCATCCAAAACTTGAGCCAAAACCCATGCCATTTGTGTCCACCATACCTACCTACTATGTGGTATTTCCTGCCATTCCAAGTAAATATTTCATGTGCTACCTTTAAACTATTCAAAACTTTATTACTCCTTATTTGTGTCAATGTTTTATAGCTCATGAGGAAGTATGTGGTGTTTTATCTTTCAATCTTGTCATTTACTTCTGACAGACTTTCACCAATGGACTAGTGGCATATACATCCGCTTATCCAATAATTTGCAAAAAGAGCTGGCAACGGGGTGCCCAGCCCCAATTAATTACAACTTTCATTAATAATTCTCTTCACATGTTTTGCCCTGATTTATCAGTAAGCAACTTAATTTGCAAATAGACACTCCTCCATGGTATGTGAATGTTGGAAGGCACCCGAGGATTCGGTTAGCCATGGCTTGTGTAAGCAAAAGGTTGGGAGGAGTGTCATCTATAAAGAAACTAAAATACATGTGTAAACAAAAGAGAAGAGGGATGATCTACCTTGCTGGTAGAGATAACGTCCTTCATGGGAGCCGCTCTTGAAAGTCTGGTTGACAAGGGGGTTAGAGTGCCCACTACCATTCGTTGACAACAACAAACACCTCTCAAATACTTATTTTGTGCTCTCTATATGCTTTCGAAAACTTAAAAAGCTCTAGCACATGATTTAATCCCTGCTTCCCTCTGCGAAGGGCCTATCTTTTACTTTATGTTGAGTCAGTTTACCTACTCCTTTCTATCTTAGAAGCAAACACTTGTGTCAACTTTGTGTGCATTGATTCTTACATATTTACTTATTGCACTTGTTATATTGCTTTATGTTGACAACTATCCATGAGATATACATGTTACAAGTTGAAAGCAATGCTGAAACTTAATCATCCTTTGTGTTGCTTCAATGCCTTTTACTTTGAATCTATTGCTTTATGAGTTACCTCTTATGCAAAACTTTTTGATGCTTGTCTTGAAAGTACTATTCATGAAAAGTTTTTGCTTATATGATTCATTGTTTACTCTTTATCTATTTGTTAGCAAACTATAGATCATTGCTTTGAGTCACTTCATTCATGACATGAGCCTTGCAATATATTGATCAAGATTGTGTGAAAGCATGTCTCCTCAGAAATTATTTGTTGTTATCGTTTTACCTACTCGAGGACGAGTAGAACTAAGCTTGGGGATGCTTGATACGTCTCCAACGTATCCATAATTTCTGCTGTTCCATGCTTATATTATACCATTTGCTACATGTTTTATATACACTTCATATCACTTTTATGCATTTTCTGGGACTAACCTATTAACAAGATGCCACAGTGCCAGTTCCCTGTTTTCTGCTGTTTTTGGTTTCAGAAAGTTACTTCTGGAAATATTCTCGGAATTGCACGAAACAAAAGGCCAGTCCCTATTTTTCCAGCACGTACACGGAGTCCGAAGGAGAGACGAAGGAGCCACGAGGTGGCCAAACCACCTGGCGGCGCGGCCCACCGCCGCGCCGCCTGTGGTTTGGGCCCCTCGGGGGTCCGCCGACATCGCCCCTTCGCCTATTTATTCCCCGAGACGTGAAAACCCTAAAACACCGAGCCTTTCATCCAGAACATATTCGCTGCCGCCGCCGTCGTCAACCCTAACTCGGGGGGTTCTGAAGCTCTTCCCGGCACCCTGCCGGAGAGGGGAATCATCACCGGAGGGCTCTACATCGCCATGCCCGCCTCCGGAGTGATGCGTGAGTAGTTCATCCTTGGACTATGGGTCCATAGCAGTAGCTAGATGGTTGTCTTCTCCACTTGTGCCATCATGTTTAGATCTTGTGAGCTGCCTATCATGATCAAGATCATCTTATTGTAATGCTACATGTTGTGTTTGCTGGGATCTGACTTATATTGATACCTATGTGGAGCTGAATATTATATTATCATGTCTATGTCATTTGTGATCTTGCATGCTCTCCGTTACTTGTTGAAGCCTTGGCCAAGTGAATACTTGTAACTCCAAGAGGGGGTATTTATGCATGATAGTTGGGTTCAACCTCTATTTAACCTGGGATAGTGACAGCAAGTTCTAAGGTTGTAGATGTGTTGTTGCCACTAGGGGTAAAACAGCAATGCTTTATTCAAGGATGAATGTATTGTTTACATTACGCACATTACTTAATGCAATTGTCTGTTGCTTGCAACTTAATACTGGAAGGGGTACGGATGTTAACCGGAAAGTGGACTATTTAGGCATAGATGCATGCTGGATAGCGGTCTATGTACTTTGTCGTAATGCCCAAATGAATCTCATAGTAGACACCACAGCTCACACATGCATGTTATATGCACTTATCAATTGTCAATTGCCCAGCTGTAATTTGTTTACCCAGCATGTTAGTTATCTTATTGGAGAGACACCACTAGTGAACTGTGGACCCCGGTCCATTCTTTTACATCTGAAATACAATCTACTGCAATCATTGTTCTCTACTGTTTTATGCAAACAAACATCATTTCCATTCGATACGTTTAACCCTTTGTTTTCAGCAAGCCGGTGAGATTGACAACCTCACTGTTAAGTTGGGGCAAAGTAATTTGATTGTGTTGTGCAGGTTCCACGTTGGCACCGGAATCCCTGGTGTTGCGCCGCACTACACTCCTTCACCAACACCTTCGAAGCAACCTCGTTTTCCTACTGGTTCGATTAAACCTTGGTTTCATACTGAGGGAAAACTTGCTGCTGCACTCATCATACCTTCCTCTTGGGGTTCCCAACTGACGTGTGACGTACAAGCATAGTTTCTGGTGCTGTTGCCGGGGAGATATTCCCTCGTCAACTTAGCGCTAGCAGGCACTCACCTAACTCCACCTGGGGCCAAAGTTAGTGGGTCCCCGCGTGGGACACCCTCTTTTGGTCCCTGGTGGCCTCCTGGTGTCCACGTTTGGCTGTGGTCCCTCGGGTAAAATAACTACTCCAAATTTTCTGGAATTTTTCGAGAAAATTTTCTGAAGAGAATTTTTCAAACTTCATATTCTGGAATTTCTGACTCTGAAATAATTGATTATGCATATACTCCAAACTCTAGGATAAATAAAATTAAAATGCAATACAAATTTTTATGGGAATCAAGTTTTCATCATTTCCACATTAGTAATGAGGTTGATCAAGTCTCATTAATAATATGTAAAAGATATATACATGATCTTATTTTATATATATAAAGAAGAAATTCAAGATACCTCATATTTGATTGGAATAGTTTCCAATCATCAAGGTAGCATACTTTGGTGCAGGAGGTGGTAGTGCAAATTCAAAGCTTCCAATCATAATAATATTTCTTTGAATATATTCACACTCTTGTTTATCATTGTAACAGGATTCTTCTTGGGAAAATAGATAGTATGCTCATTTCCTTTGACATTAAATGTCACTTTGCTCTCAGTGCAATTTTATCACAGCTCCTGCAGTGTTTAAAAAGGGTCTTCAAGAATAATAGATAGATTATCATCCTCAGGCATTTCTAATAAACAAAGTCTGTAGGAATTAACACATTAGCTATAGAGATAGGAACATCTCACATATAACCCATAGGCACAGCAGTTGATTTATCAGCCATTTGCAATGAAACTTCAGTGGAACCAATTTATTCAGGTTAAGTTTCTTATAAGAAAGAAAAAGGCATAACACTAACACCAGCTCCTAAATCACATAATGCATTTTCACATAAGTTTCTTTAATATGACAAGGATAGTTGGAATACTAGGACACCACGCTTTTCAGGCAATTTCCCCTCAAATGAATAATTATCAAGCATAGCATAATTGCATCAGTAGGTATCTTTCCTTTTATTAGTGACAATATCTTTCATATATTTTGAATATGGAGGAATTTTAATAGCATCAACAAGAGGAATTTGCAAACATAAAGTTTTAATCAACACAAGAAATTTCTCAAACCTAGCATCATCCAAAGATTTCATTACCTCTTGGGGATATGGTATGGGTCTTTGTACCATGGATCCCTCTTTACCTTTTTGTTGATTTGGATGCTTCTTCTTTTTATTCTTCTCAATGATGGTTGAGGGTCTTCTTTTTTCAGAGGTTCAGGTTCTTCAATATTTTCAGCTTCATGTTGTTCTTCTTCAGTGGAGATGATTCCTCTTCTCATTATTATCATCTTCAGTCTCAGCATCAGAAATAGAAATATCCTTATCTTGTTCTTGAGAATCATCAATATCTTCGTTTTCATTGGGAGATTTTCCTGCTGAAGATTTCTTCTTAGAGGCTCTTGCTCTTCCTGTTGGATGGTCTTCAGGATAGTCAGGATCCTGATACTTGCACCACCTCTAGATTAACTCCACAAACCTGTTTCTTCACAATAAGATTTGCATACAATTGATTTTAAGAGAAACCATTTGTTCAACTTGATTATTCATCATCTCACAATGTTTAATAATTCTTCTAACCTCTCCCACACTAGCATTTAAATTTTCACGAAGAATTTTAATTTATAAGAATTTTCCATAATATCACTCTATATCATGCTCCTCAGGATCGTTATAATAAGCAAAATCATTATGTACGATACATCAATAGGAGTGTTACATTTCATTACCTTCCATAGAGCTAATAGCATTGACTTGGATTGGAAAACATGGTTGATCAATAGGAAGTTTAAACACTCATTGCAGATAATTCCTTGAGATGAAGGTTTTATTCCCTTCTCTTTAATAGCCTTGGAAGCTTCTTTCATTGTCTCTTTGTTTAACTTAAGAATGCCTCCTTTCTCTGGAAATATCTCTTTTCCATCTATCTCTTCAATATTCCAATCTTCAAATTTCTAGAGATAGTCTCCAATAACTCAGTTGCTTCATCAACGTCCTTTCCCTGAAAACATTACCTGCAATACTATCAAGATAGCCTCTAGTGTTTTCAGGTTAGTCCATTGTAAAAAATATCAAGTATTCATTACTCTTGAAGCCATGGGTAAGGACATTTCCTAACCATCTTACTGTACCTCCCCCCAAGCTTGGGGTAGATCCTCCTTCTCTTTCTGTGAAAATTGCTAATCTCAATAGTTAACCATGGATCTTATCTGAAGGGAAATATTTATTTATAGAATAGCTGCAAGCATTCCTCTTTACTAGTTAAAGATCCAGGTTCTAAATGATTATACCAAGTTTTAAGCATTTCCTCCCAAGGTAAAAGGAAACAACTTTAAGAAATAATAGCGTTGGTGGATTTCATCTTTACCAAATATCACAGATAAATCATGCAAAACAGCAATGTGTTTCAAAAGGAAACTCATCATCTCTCCCATAAAACTTAAACTTCTCAGCTTTTTCAATTATTTCAGGATCAACACTAAACTCATAATCTTTATCTTAAAATTTTAATAGCTGGAGCATTCATTTTTCTTAGTAAAAGGGAAATAATCATCAAGAGGAGAATTTTTAATAGCGATCAAGTTTATCCAATTTATCAAATTCGAATCCATAAAAGCCATAGTAAATGCATCTTCTTCCTCAGAAGAAGTTTCATGTTCATCATCACAATATTCAATATCTTCCAACTCAGACCCACATTTTCAACAATAAGCAGATTCATGTAATTCAGGCAATTCAATGTTTTCAGTTACTCAGATGTTTCAGGTGTCACTTCTCTGTCTACGCTACCACATATTAAATTAATTTTCAATACTAGTAGACATCTTAGACAATGGTGAACTAGATAAAGCTTTTTCTTCTTCTAGCAATAATAGCAGAAGCACATTTAGGTGAAAAGTTTGGCCTACTTGGCGAATCAGTACCTCTACGAGTAGTTGAAGGACTTTACTTCCTTCGGAGTATTCTTTCCTTTCCCATAGTTGGGAACAAGCAAGTTGCAGCAAATAAATGATAACAAGTTGTCTTACCAATAAAGCTAGGCTCCCCCCGGCAACGGCGCCAGAAAATGTCTTGATGCCCACAAGTATAGGGATCGTTTGAAATCTCCGTTGGGAAGTATTACCCAAATTTATAGTTCGACTCAAGGAATACAAGAATACCAATAAGACTTTACAATTTAGGCGTCACCTCAAACCACACCTGTATATCAATAAACTTGCAGCAGTGATAGTTATGGCAGTAGGATGATTCAAACAAGCAAAATAAAACAGCAGTAGTAAACAAGGGTTTCCCAGTTTTCACCGGAAAAGTGAAATGTAACCAGAGATTTAAAACGTAGGCTCAGGTGATAGCGGGGTGTTGCATGAATAGATTGATCATATAATAAGATACAAATAGCAATGGGACTTATCTCTAACTACTCGATATATGTAGGTAATGTGTTCCGTAAATAGTTGTTGCTACTAACAAGAGAATTTGCGCAACACTATTGTCCTTACCTGCCCATTTCACACGGGGCCAACTTGGAACTATAGGTATTAAGGTCTACCCTTTCAGAATAGCCCGGAACAACGCATTAAACACTTCCTGAACACTAGAATCCTCAAACTAAAACATCTCCCCCTTGTTTTCCCTATATGTCACTTTTTAGGGTTCGTAGGTTCAACATAATAGCAGGTGATACACTTTGCAGATAAATACCAAA